>CM035794.1:21022379-21309879 GCA_020466265.1 Siphamia tubifer | reverse complement strand
ATATAATATAGTTTTTATTAGGATAACTGATGTTTTATTGTTGTTTGTTGGAGATTTAGTTATTCTATTAAAGTAACTGCGACTAACATTTGTAAAGAGGTGACAAAGAATGACACAAACGTATTGAATAAATGTGTGTATTTCTTTGAATTTGAACATTATTGGAAAACCTTTAAGTAATATTAGTCATTGAAGTAATAAAATGACTTTAGTTGTGTATGTTTTAATATATAAATTATATATGTTACCTAAGCAAACCCAAAAATCATAAAAAAATAAAAATAAAAATAGATAATTCATCAGGCATGAACGTCAAAGTACTGGAACTTTTTTTTTTTTTTT
Source organism: Siphamia tubifer (assembly GCA_020466265.1). Taxonomy (NCBI): domain Eukaryota; kingdom Metazoa; phylum Chordata; class Actinopteri; order Kurtiformes; family Apogonidae; genus Siphamia; species Siphamia tubifer. The sequence continues at coordinate 21,309,537 of CM035794.1, read as the reverse complement.
TTTTTTAACAAATATTACTGTTTTTTTTGTTTAGTTTTTTAATCTGTGCTTACAAACCACTCAGCTCTACCCCCGATACCCTCCCTTTAAAGTAAAAACAGGACCTTCCTACAGTAAGTGCTGCTCTAACAGTGTGCAGTAAGCATTTTCAACTTCAAAGCAGCGGACTGATGAGAACATCTGCCGTCTTCACATTAGCATAGGTTCTGATTGCCTGACCACCCTGACCAGAAGGCGTCCCATTTCACTGGGGACCTCAGTGTGGGTGGATCTCAGCATTCCTCATCACTCTTCTCCACCTCATCTTCTATCACACACACAAACAGTCACCTCTGCTGATGCTTTCTCCTCTTCATCACTTTCAATCCAATACCCACTCATCTTCAGCCCAGGACAGATTCACTGCTCATTGTTTTCACCCTGAACCACCAGTGACCATGACCACCACCTGCGATCCCTAACCACACCTATAGCTGTAGCTACACCATCTTAATCTCAGTCCTCTCACCGAGTTTCATATGGTTGAGATAGCCATCAAGCTGTATTAGAGTCTCCTGCATTTGTCAAATCATGTCTCTGTCTGACACACCACACTGATAGCCCTCCACAGCAGCTCCAGCTCTTTCCACTCAATCACCTCAAGGTCTTACTGCCTGAGCACAGGCCATCACAACTGGCAGTAGATATTTGACAAAACATTGCTGTCAGCAAATACAGATGAACTTTCCTATCAGCCTGTTTTTGCCATGAGAGCAGAAGCCTTTGAAAGGAAAAAAAAAAAAAAAAAAACTGCACATGATTACATTTTGCAGGAAACATGCTCAATATGCATGGCATTGAATTACAAGATGTCCGGCACATTCTCAGGTATTAGAATAAATTTATGCATATGCAGTGTTTCTGCTTAGCATCTCATGGGAGCAGGGTTTTGCGCAGGTCAAGTCATATTTAAGCTCAGCTTATCTTTAATGCTTAAAAGTGTGGAGTTGTAATTTTGTCACTTTTTTATTCCCACCAAAAAGGCTTGTCTGCATTTAGCCCTGAAAGAAAAAAAAAAGAAGAAGAAAAAGCTTTTATCGTTGAGCTGTGTGTAAATCTAAAAATACTTGAACAGTCAAAACACCACTTTTACAATGAGATAACTCCAAAATTAGGATACTCATAATATTACACACATACATACATCACAATGCGGCTGCCTGCCAACCAATTTCCATTTAGTTCAAATGGGTATTTCTCATTATAGAAGTAAAAAACTGGTCCAGTCCTTGAGGGCTAATGGGATCAGTGACCTACATTGTAAATTTAGTACTGATATGTAACATAAAATTGAACTGCTGAAATAGTCATATTTTTCATGTTGAAAAAAAAGAAAAGAAAAGAAGCTCCTATTCAACATGTTCGACTCAAGGACAAAGGATATAAAAATCAATAAATTGTGCTGCTACTTTGCTCACAGACATCCATGAATGTTCCACATGCTAGAGTTTGACAGCATCACACACACTCTGACACTACAAACGGCAGCCGTACTTTTGTACACAAATCCAACGAACCCACACCAGCAGCAAACACAACATGCTCATTATACTGTGGCTTGTTTGTGAGCCTCTGCTGCGTCTAACAGCTACTGTACAAGAAATATCAACTGTCAACAAGCTGGCACATTACAAGAAAATAACAAACACAGCAAACACATGTCCCCGAACAAAACTGGCCCTACTCATTTATATTTATTTAAAAGCCACAATCAAAGTTGCATCAGACACAGAAAACACATCAATTAAATTTTAAGAGGCAGTTGTTCATATCAAATGAATGACACTGAGCTCTTTTAACAAACCGACATCTGTCAGAGAAGTGTGTAATTCTAACCACAGCTCGTCTTGTTCGGCTTTCCAAGTGAGTGTAATGTAGACACTGAAATACAAGCTGTGACTCCATTATGGTACGGTTTCTTATTTACAGAATTAGACTATGAAAACAGTCGAATCTATTGTTTGCACACAACACACGCTGCGTTTTCTTTTACATTCAGACCAATAAAACCATCATGTCAAAAGCTTTTACAAAGTTTGCTGCCTCAAAACAGTGTAATTAAACATTTAAACCCAGGTTGCATAAGGAAAGCCTACTTGTGGGTAAAAGCAATTATGGTAATGGATGACCTGAAACACAATACACAAGAGCCCTTTAACTCCAAGCATCAAATATTCCATGAAGGCAGCAGAACCACCAGTTTATGACAGAGATGTGGAAAAAGCTACATCTGCACTGGAAAATACTATAAGTGTATTTCTGAACATATATCAAGGTAAGACACAGAGTGAAGGCATGAAATTAATGACCCGATCATTCACGGTTTTAAATTAATTACAGACGGTTGACAAATAATTTAAGCCGCTCATATAACAAGTTTAATTTTTAATTAAAGTAAACACAACTAGAAACAATTGCAAAACCTTTAAGCATTTGTAAGAAAGACACGCAATCATTCTTTTAAGATTTGTAGTTTTTCCAAATATGAGTAAAAAGTAAGAGTGTGACAATTAATCCACGATGAAATGCTTCTGTAATGAGTTTTTTTTCCTACTGTATGTATGATAGGTTGCTCTTGGTGTAGGTGCCCACAGTGGTATGAAAATGAATGACACACAATTTATGCAAAATTGAGGAAAATTGGGGGAAATATGTTGCCTGCTGAGGCAATTCAAGTATGTTAGTGACAGACTAATATGATGCAATGTTATAGCAGAGAGTGCACCAATGATGAGTTCATTCACCAAAATGACTTTTTAAAAAACTTCATTTTTGCACTTAAAGCTGCACTACTTCATTTTTTTTTTTTGTCTGTCATGGTTAGAAGTTCCATAATTTCCTTCCAGGATGTTGTAATTCAATGGGTTTGACCGAAATCAACAACTCTCTCTCGACTTGTGTTGTAGAAAATCGACCCTGTGACACTGACTTCACCTAATCACATGTTTACAGGGATTTAGTACGTGATTGACAACTGTAATTAACTATCACTGTTGACATTTCCTCAGCCATGACGACACTGTAAAAAAAAAATGCTACTGTTTTGTGGAAAGAAACAGTCATCTGTCGTTGTCAGAATAATCCTGTAAAAATGTAACAAACCAAAAACAGAATAAACATGTATAATGAACACTTTAAATGTATAAAATGAACATTGAGTGTAAAAATTGGTTTGAACTGCTAATCTTTTGGTCATTAGAAAACCTGTTCTACTAACTCAACCACAGCCACCGGTTAGTTAACCTATTTAGAATTAAAAATTGTTAAATGTTTACTTCTTTATTACTTTTTTAAGTGAATAGGCTGTTATTTTAATCTTGTGGTTTTGCAATTTATACAGCACCACATTGTTTTTCAATTTACAATTTTATTTTCTCAAAACAATAAAAATACATAATTTCTAAAAGAAATCAGGTTGTTATTTTTATTATTTTAGGTTTTTTTTTTTAACATACTCTTACTCATCAGCTATATTTCTACTATACTCTGATTTTCCTTCACCTTTATTTATATAAGTGTCACCTTATCATACAACGTCTAAGAGCCTTTTACTTGACTTCATATTAATATATACAGGTAGTAAAGTGCATGTATTTCTGTAAATTAACTTTCAAGATGAAATCTAAATATTATATAGACAAATAGTATTATTATTATTATAGTATCAATATATTTCAAGTAGGGCTGTCAAAATTAATGCATTAACGCAGATTAATCCATCATCATAATTAATCAGATTAATTAGTTTGTTGTTAATCAGATTAATTAGTTTGTTTTTAATTTTTCAATGCTTTTTTGTTAATTATTTGGTTTTGTCTTTGGATTTTATGATTTGTGTATGTTTTTCTCTGCATTTTTTGTGTTTCTTAGTGTATTTTTCTGCAATTTATGGGAAATTTGAGTACAAAGCAAACAAAAAAAAAACAGAATAGTTGACTGACATAATAGTGGTTTGATTGCAGTCATTAACTTTTATGAATTGAAATAAATCCAAAACAACCCTGTGATTATGGCAAGCTCTAATTTCTTTTAATTTTGCTGATTAGGATTTACACCTTCAGAAAACTCATTTTTGAGCAATATTCCAAATGTCTGAGTTTTTAGGTTTGAGGTTTTAATAAGGTGTAAATCACAACCATCAAGATTACAATAATGAAAGGGTTGAGATATCCCACTTTGCATGTCATGAGTCTATAAAATGTATTGGTTACATGTTTTATGCTGAATAACCTGAATAAAATAACTTTTACATGATATTAGAATGTTAAGAGTAGTACCTGTAAAGAAGAAAAAACACTTCTACAAAGACTCTACTTCTGTACAGAACCACAGTTACCTAATCCTACAAACACAAAGCAGTCATTTAACGACTTTAAAAAAAAAAAAAAATTCTACACTGTCCAAAAATATCCTCCCTCTTGTAGCATTAAACTCTAATAAGCTCTTACTACCATATTCATACACTCAATTTAAATCCCACACTAAGCCGTCTGATTTTACAATCTGAGCGAGCGCTGACCGTCTCTAAATGAGGCCAATCCTGTTGCTCTCCTGCATTGTGCTTGTTGTCTGATGGATCCAAAATGCCGTCTAATCACTACGAGTGCATGCCCTCTGCTCACTATGAGTACGTTTCATTCATGTCAGGGTCAGAAACAATGCAGCCGAGATAATACAGAGACGGTTTTATGAAGCACATCCCCAGTCCTACATCTATAGAGTAAAGAAACGCTCACCTGTGATGCAAGCTAGGTTGGTTACTGGTTTCACTACACTCAATATAACTAATGGAGTCCAGCTCAATATTTAATCTGTGTAATGCAGAGATGGGAACATATATCTTGTCACTGAGAATGAAATCTCATTAGTGAATTAGGTTGAGAGGTTCAGCCCAATTAGACATTAATGCAATGCTTTATTTATGATATCAAAGTGAGCCACTAAGAGGCCACTTTGCTGAGTAAATCTGAAGCTGCTGTACATTCAGTTTGCTTTTGTTTCAGAAATTAAGTCTTGCATTTGCATATATACTGTAGCCCTTCTATTCAAGCAAAGTCAAACCTCTTCGGAGCCAAAGTAAAAGCCTATATAAATCTTTCTTTTTTTAGAGCATTGCTGTTGGAGCCAAGTTGCTTACATTAATAATCTAAAATTGTTTGCATGTTTAAAAACACTCACTGGGAACAATTTCAGTAAATGCCATCAATAAATAATCTTTAGGATTCTCAACTCGCCCTTGGAAGTATGTATGTTCAGTGAAAGCCTGGAGGTCACCAGCCAGTGGCGGTTATCTGACTCCAGTCTGGAGTCTCAGGTAGAGGACAGATTTCACTGTGAGAAATGCAGAGTGTCTCCTGCAGTTACACCATATCTCTGACACATACGCACCACCCAGGGGCAGTCTGACAAGAACGGCCAAGTTTGGCTTTGGCAGGATTTGCTGGCACAGTTTGCACGACGTGTTGTTATTTTATCTTTTCCGCAGATTGTAAAATGTAATTCTGTGTGACTGTGAAACATCAGCGCTGACTTTTATCACAAAAGTACACATCAAAGACAGAAAAGCCCCCACAGCATTTTGCATTAGTTTAAGAAACTCAGCAGAACTGTCATCACAAGGTACAGCAACATAGCAATGGCCTTAACACAAATGCCCCTCGGCAAAGAACGTTTGATGTCAGAGGAAGAGAAAACTTTTTAAATGTCAGTTTGTCCAAAGGAAATATGGCAAACTCATCAACCATCTTAATAAGATGCTCCTACAGTAGTTCATGGCTCATATCAGACTTTGACAATGACAAATCAAAGTCAGGAAGATGCCACATATATACTCTCACCTTACCATTTCAACTCAAACTGTACAATAAGTACAATAAGTCGCCTGTCTGCCAGCACAGCAAACTCAGCCAAAGTATAAAGTCTAAAAATTCCTCAGGCGGATCGCCAGCTGTCAACAACAGACACAAGTGTGACTGAATCAGGCCGATAACATTTCAAGGAGAAAAAGAAGAGCTCAGTATGTGCAAAGGATGATACAAGACTGATACTATTTCTCCTAATTGTAGATGCTGGAACAAATATAAGGGTGTACAGTCTACTCCTGTTAATGCACTTAGCTCTGCAGGTCAGCCGTCAGCGCCACTGAGATGCAGCAGATGTATTCCCAAACAACTCAGATGACAGCTGGTGTCCAACACCTCTCCTGTCTGACCTGACCTTTTGAATGTTCAGTCACTCTAAGGAGAAAAACCTCCTGTTGTTCAATTCCATAAAAATCAGAGGGCACCATCTTTACCCATTTTGACAAGTAAATCAGTTTTAAGGGGATGGAAGTGGTGGAGAAATATTTCATCATGGTGACTTATGCTTCTACATCTGACAGGCATCTGTGAGTACACATGGATGTGCATGCATAATCTATTTCCCTGCAGGAGCTAAATTTCCCCAAATGGAAAAGTGCAGTTTTAGAAAAAAAAAAAAAAAGGACTCAGCTAATATTACAAGCAATAAAAGCTCATATAGAGCCCCATAAAAAGTGAAGAAACCAGAGATATTGCATCATAATATCATAGATAGATGGGAATCATAGATGGAAAATTGGATTGTTAGTATTGTTGTTTCACCTGAGGGTATTAAAACACATATTAAGAAAAAACCAATTTTCTCTGACAAAACAGCAGAAATTGAAGACAGAATTTCAGGTTCATATTATACTGTCAGGTAAGTTGCTCTTCTATCTTCCATTAACAGAAGTACTTATAATCTTGGACATAAATCAATTTTTCAGTTCTGGTAATATAAATAATACAAATATATATATAAGCAAATTCAGATTAGGAAAGCTCTTCCCTTAGGTGTTCCCTTCATGTTCACATATGATGAACAAAAACATCAAATTGTTATCATTAAAAACATACAGCCTGTCTCTAAACTTGCATTAACTTATAATCAGAATAACGGTTTTGCTATTTTTAATCAATTAACAAACAGATGTTTGGAGATATGATGAGTATTAAGTCCGATACTGTAATTGGGGGGGTTACAGTAATATAAACCTTGATTTAATCTTGTATCAGATAAATGCTACATGATTTATGTGGAATTCACTCAATTTTACTTTGTCTATTTTTAAATACAAGCCTCAGTTTGACCTTCATGAAGTAAAACCTATGCCTTTTCTTTTCTTTTTGATCACATGTGCTTGTCATAAAAAGTCTGTATTCAGCAATGAACAGACACACAGATAAAATGAGAAGAGAGAGAGAGGGTGTGAGAGAGAGAGAGAGAGAGAGAGAGAGAGAGAGAGAGAGAGAGAGAGAGAAGGAGAGAGAGAAGGAGAGAGAGAGAGAGAGAGAGAGAGAGAGAGAGAGAGAGAAGGAGAGAGAGAGAGGAGAGAGAGAGAGAGAGAAGGAGAGAGAGAGAGAGAGAAGGAGAGAGAGAGTGTGTGTGTGTGTGTGTGTGTGTGTGTGTGTGTGTGTGTGTGTGTTGCATTAATAAGATAGAGTCGTAAGTTGTGTTTATGTGTGGACCTGTGTGCTTATATGTCAGTGTGACGGAACCAAGTTTTGACAGATGAACAAAAACAGGCACAAAAAGCCCTGAGAGAAGGAAAGGAGCAGCTGGTATGGTGAATGTTGAAGTATAAACACTTTTTAAATAGTAAAACACAGTCATCTTCAGGGAAGGTGTTGAAAGTTTGTTCCAACAATGATTTAATAGATTAAAAAAAGGTCTTTATAATCAAGTTATGCATTCAGAGTAGTGTGGAGTAAGTAAGACTGCAGCGAACTGATGATGTTTTCTGATTCATGTTTGTACCCACTTTGACTATACCGTGCGTAAATCTCAGCGAGCGGATATGTGGTGAAAAGTGCATTACTGTAATCAACTCTGTAGCAAATAACTGCCTTAATAAATTCTTTTCTGGGTCAGCAAAGACGGAAACATCTTTATTGCAAAGACAGAGCTATCTAGGTTGAACAATGTTTTGGATATTGACGTGACTGTCACAGGAGCTTGGATCAAAGCTGCCTCAACAGCTTTCCTGTGGTATAAATGTGCAGCTACTGACAATTAAAAGCATTGAAATGAGAGCTTGTTTTTGGAGCTGAAATTAATATCTTGGCTTGGTTGTGATGAAAGAGAGAAGAAAGAAAAATAAAGCTACTTTAGCTGTTTTTAATGGTTAAAACACAGGATTCAAGTGCCACTAGTGGCTTTGTAAAACTGATTATCTGTACTATATTTATCACTGTTGCTATGCTGTAGTATCATAATAGAAAAACATGCTAGAAAATTAGGTCCAGTGTGATCATTAGTGACAAGAAGACGTGGAGTTCAAGGCTTCAACTTTTAAGTGGTTTAAAGTGAGCAGGGACCAGAAATGTATTACTACTAATTTAACACAATCTGTTATAAAACTCACTAAATGGAATATTGCTGTGATGAGGGATGCTCCTTTGCAATATATTAACGCCAACAAAAGCATGAAGAGTTTGCACAAGCAAGGCAGAAAAAAACATAGATCATGAATAGATTGATTGAGATAAGAATAGAGTAAAAATGTGTGGAGATGAGGAGGCTGAGGAAGAATAAATATCATACATACTATGCATGTTGTTATTTATAAAGAACTATTGAAATGAAAATGTGTCTGTTTTGCACTGAAATATGGTCCTGATGTCCTGTGTATGTACACAGTAAATTTTGCAGTGTTAAATCAACACTTAGAGAGTTAATTTGGAGACAATGGGACCAAATACACTCTAGAAGGAGTTAAATAAACTCTCTAAGTGTTGATTTAACACTGCAAAATTTACTGTGTAGCATTTCTGATAAAGAAAGGTTTGCAATGGGACATCTGACTGTTAATAATAATAACTGATGTAGCACTCAATATACCAACACAGCTGATGAATAAAATGTGACTAATCTAACTTTTACTAATAGTTAAAACCCTGTTGTGCTTTAGTTCATATTGTTCCTGCTTCACATTTTGAATTTAAGTCTTTGTCAGGTGAAGAAAAAGGAGCAAATGCAACAGCAGGATCAGCACGCACAATTTACCTAAAGGCATAGCACTTATTTAAAAGTAAAAGGATGGGACCATTACCATGATTAAACATGTCGTCATTCAAGAAACCAGAAAATGCTTGAGCTGTGTTTTCTTTCAACTGAACTTTTTCTTTCAAGTCGATTTAATTAAAAAAATAGGAAAAAGGTTGCAGATACACAAAAGACTTCTGGCAACACATGTCCACGCCTCTGCAGAAAGTGACAGCACTAATTTTGTGGCTGTTCAACAAAGACTGGAGTGCAGAGGGAACTGTAAGTGGAATGCAACAAAGCTTTGAGGCAAGGTCATAAAATTGTCCAAGTGTAGGTAGAGCTCAGGGGAAGTGGACGATCTATATCCATCACATGAAACCCTGTGAGGAGTTCCTAAATCTTATATTAAAAAATAATAATAATGAAGTGGTAATGAGGTATTTAAAGACAAGATAATGTCTGTATTAAGTTCAGAACTGTCATATATGAAATTTTTGGTGTTTACAGCAGTCAGTTATATAAATAATTTTTAATTATCTTTTATTTAAAAAAAGAAAAAAGAAAGAAAACTCATGAGTCTATTATATCTCTACTGGAAATAAAGAAAAATGTTTAAACCTTCTTTGAATAAAACTTACCCAACAAATACACAGGAAAAAAAAACAGTGACATTTACCTGCTTTTAGAGTAAGTGACGTTCTTTGTAAGTCTTTTCAATGTCATGTTAGTTTATATCCACTCTGTGACAGCCTGTAAAGTGCACTTTTAATACAATAATATTCACTTTGCCTCATAAACAATATAAAAATAGCAGTAAAAGTCTTTCAACATTACCTGTATCTCTCTTGCATGGTATATGATAATCAGCCCCAGGAGAATGATTGTAGAAAGGCTTATCAGGCATTTTAGAGCTAATGAATACAGGGACTCCTGGAAAAGAGTAACAACACTAAAACCAAACAACATCATGACAAAAAAATCACATCTTACAAAAAAAAAAAAAAAAAAAGGCAGACACCACAGTGACATACACAGGTAATGTAATCATTTGACTTGTTAATGTGCACTGCTACAAACGCTGACATGTGATATGTTCTGGTACTATGGGGTTCCCCTTCATGGTTGGACAGCCGCGGGCCTTCTGGCCTGCATGTGACAACACCGTGTTTATGCATGGGACACTTTTCAGCCATCCCAGCCTCTTAGACTACTGTATACACTGACTGATTTTTCTTTGTGACTTTTGGGGGGAAGTTTTTTTTTTTTAATGCAAAATACTCGCTGAGTCTTTCACATTAAGTCACTAAATCAACTCTGTTCTGCACAGCACGGCACGGCACGGTACGGACTGAGAGTTAATACGCACCTTTCCATAGGCTCCCCATGAGAGTTCAGTCTCTATTACCATAACAACGATCCCAAACATCCCAAAGATTAAAGCATAGTCGCTGAGCCGCTTCCTTTTCTCAAATAAGGCCCTTCTATGTCCGAGCTTTTCCCCAATGTTCTGGTTCTTCTTTTTACCCGATTTGCCACCACTGTGGCTGCAGCCTCCCCCTCCGTCTCCCGATGCGTAAGGCATCAGTGTGGTTGAATTATTCTCCGGCTTAGATACTAAAGTGTCCGACGCATCTGCGGCTGAGATGGGCTGCAAAGGCTGAGACTCTGAATCAAACTCGTGTATGTTTCTGCGGGACGAGCTCAAGTTGCTCAGCGGCCGCATTACGCCGCCGTTGTATCTGCAGCTGCTCATAGCTATTTCATTGTAGGAGTTACTGTCTTTGTGGCTGCTGCCCAGGCTGCCCCGCTGCCGATCGCGGCAATGCTGCTGCTGCTGCTGCTGCTGCTGCTGCTGCTGCTGCTGCTGCTGCTGCTGCTGCTGCTGCTGCTGCTGCTGCTGCTGATGGTGAAGATGATGATGTCTAGATGAACTACCATGACTAGAGGGTGTGAACTCACAGACGCTGTACTGACAACCTTGTCTCGAAGACGTTTCAGAAGGTGTCCTTAAAGTTCCCACAGTGGTCGGCGACGTCCCGCGGAAGACGAGGCTTTTTCTCACATCACAGGTGCAGTTATTGCAGGTGCAGCATTGCTCGTGCTGCTTACTGAGCCGATCCTCCCGCCCGCAGTAGTGCTGGTACTTACAGTGCTGGAACTGCTGCTCTTGAAAGAAATCGTTCTGCAGCTGCAATGGGGTTTCCATGTCAGTGCTGCTGTTTAAAGCAGCAGTCGGGTACCACAGAGCACCCGACGAAGGGCGTTATGGTACTTACGGGAGGACAGAGCCGCTGCATGGATAGACCCATTTCGGCTCCGGTAGAATGTGAGCGGAGCCTCCGATTGGGCAGCAGGGACCAAAACAACTGGTTATACGTCATGAAAAGGTTGCAACAATGGGATGTGAAGCCCAACCTTATTAACTCAGCACTAACACAAACTACAGATATATTGCTTTTTTTTTTTTTTTTTAGTTTGTTTGAACATTTACCACAACTTGAACTTTTACAAACTGTTTCACCAAGCACCAACTCTTTAATATTTAACTTTTCTTTCTTTCTTTGTGAGAATGCAGCCACACAGAGCAGAAAAAAAGTACACTTTAAAACCTCAAAACCTTTTTAGTGCTACTTTACAACACTTATATTATTTGATTAACACCCTCTCGTGCACCCTCCTGTTTTGATTTCTGCACAAAACCCTCTCTCTTTTCATAAATTCTTGGCTAATTTCCCATTTATCGACTTCACACGAAACTCACGTTGTTGTCTGCCACCTCTGATTTACAACATGCTGATTTCATTCAGCTCATTGGCCTGAGCACCATGTGACCGTGCAGGCCTGTAGCAGCACCTCCATGGCCGGGGCTTACAGCCACAGAATTGATGTGACCGGTGGTGGCTTCGTTATTAATGGAGAAGAAGAGTTATATCACCCTGAGGAAATACAGCCAACTGCTGGAGATTGAGCAGCTGTGTAGACATAAACCAAAGCCTGAAACCCAATCATCCACACGTCCCGGGGATGCAGCAGCAACAAATTTAGTCTTAGGGCTGTTGGGCACTATTAGAGATATGTTTTTATATTTGTAGTGGGGTTTTAGTTGAAGCACACAGTTTGTCCACAGCCTATCTGCTCTAGTTGCAGTACAGTCTTTAAGTTGCCTCTGTATATTTATATATATATCTCTCATTCATAAACACACTAGACTACGGCAGTTAAAACGGCTCCTGTATTTTGGGGCTTAAATATGTGTATAGGGGGTTACATTTTATTTTCGTGTCACTATTCAAATGTCACTTTGAGAAAGCTAAGACCAGATCTGTCTGCTGTGCTACAAGTCTGTCCATTGGGTCTAAGTTTCAGCACCGTGGACAGCTCCACTCGCTCATTGATCACTACCAAGCCTTTAATAAAACAATCCGTCTGCACAGGATCGCAATGCGCACTTACTCCTGATTGGCTGGATCTGGTTACCACGTGTCACCTCCCACCGTCTCGTGGCGGAAGCTTGTCTCTAGCTCTGTGTGTGTAGAGACTCCGATGAATGGAGGAGCTGCATAATATCATGTGTATAGGAGGGTAACGCCGGCTGTGTTTTTAGTCAGTGTTTGAACCGTGTGAGAACTAGACCCTAAACACGCATGTCCACCCAAGATGGAGTGGCGAAACAGCACGTGAGACCTCTATGTGGTGGACAAGAGGCGAACATCCACGTTGTGTCGTTCATTTCCAGTTTTCTTGACAAAAGAGGGATTTCTGTTTTTACTTAGAACAGGAAATAAAGTTATCTATCTATCTATCTATCTATCTATCTATCTATCTATCTATCTATCTATCTATCTATCTATCTATCTATCTATCTATCTATCTATCTATCTATCTATCTATCTATCTATCTATCTATCTATCTATCTATCTATCTATCTATCTATCTATCTATCTATCTATCTATCTATCTATCTATCTATCTATCTATCTATCTATCTATCTATCTATCTATCTATCTATCTATCTATCTATCTATCTATCTATCTATCTATCTATCTATCTATCTATCATCCACCCATCCCTCCCTCCCTCTCTCTGTCGCTGCAGATAAATAAGACACATATTATATATGTTATATTGTGATTGTATATTGAGTCGATCAGAACCTACATTACTTATTTACAGTTTACTTGTTACATTTTGTACATTTTGATAGTTTTCCTTGTTTACTCCACTGCATTCATTTGACAGTTTTAGCTACTTTTCAGATGACTTTCTTTCTTTCTTTCTTTCTTTCTTTCTTTCTTTCTTTCTTTCTTTCTTTCTTTCTTTCTTTCTTTCTTTCTTTCTTTCTTTCTTTCTTTCTTTCTTTCTTTCTTTCTTTCTTTCTTTCTTTCTTTCTTTCTTTCTTTGTCTCTCTCTTTCTGTCATGCAACAACAAAAAAACATTGTGTTAAGCAAAGAAACAGATTGTGCAAGTGAGATTAGAAAACCCCATGGAGTTTATAAAATTAATCTCACCTCATTACAACATTAGCATAAATGAAATCAATAAAAACAAAACAATAATAGACTAAGTTAAAAAAAAAATATGTAAAGAAAGAATAAAAGAAAAAGAGTATGAGTATCTGCACATACGAGTGGGAGAATATACTGTATGTATGAGGAATATATATATTTGTTTAATCAGCTATGTCCTAAACCTATACTTAAAATGACTAAGTGAAGTAGACTGAGATAACTTACATATTCAGATTCTCTTCCTGTCCAGTGAAACCCATACTCACCCCTCTAAATGTGCTGATTTTGAGTAGTAAAGGATAGCGTGTTCATTTAAGAGTTGAGAAAATTGTCCAATTTCTTAAGTGAAATAAAACCCCTGTTGTATTAACTGGTAATAGCGTTGTCATAGTGTGGTCAAACTACTTTTATCACAGGATCAAGGATCTAAACACTTCTTCCATCACTGCTCATGAGCATCTGATGATGGACACCGATACTATTGGCTTTAATGGAGTTCTGTAAGAGTCCCAACGGTCGATTCTCCCATTCAACTGAATTTATTTTCAGTTGGAGATCTATGATAGAGTTGCTGTAAATGCTCTTACCTCTACTTAGATACTTGTCATACAGTCATGATGTGTGGTACAGGGTATTGCTCCCCCTAGCGGTGGAAATGCCAGAGCTCAAAAGCCCTGAAATAAGCAGAAGTGAGGAGAAACATGCACGTATTGATTGAAGTGAGGTGGTGTGTCACAAAATAAGGAGAAAGATAAAGAAGAAGGAGGAGAATGGTTACCTGAAACAGAAGATAAATGATTGGCTTAGTACATTTTCTTATTTCCACAATTAAACCACACATTAACCAGGAGTGGTTAATAAAACAATGTCAGAGCACTTTAAAAAAATGCTATGATTAAAATACTATAAAATATTAAAATACAATTGGTCAACAAGATATTGTTTGTGTACATGTACATACAAGTGCTTGATACCGGAATGAGAGAACATACAAATAGACATATGGACAGTATGCATTAGTGTGTGGTTGACATCTTTTGTTTTTTAGTCTGATCTCTATAGGTTTTTTATACAAATCTTGAATAAACCCAAAGGCAAAGGTATTTTTCCAATGACAAAATCCATTATTTAATTCATTTTTATGGATGAATGTTAACACTGGTCTAGTTTTTTTTTTCACTATCTACTTCAGACATTAAATGTGCTAAATCTCACATACTTTAATAAGATGAATCACAAAACAAATGACAAAAGTGTTGGTTAGTTCATGTTTTAAATATATATGATGGTGTGTTATTCCACATATATGCTGGTTTATGTACATGTATACAATGGATTAGTAAATATTCCACTAGAAAGAACCTGTAAAGTGAATGGATCATAATGTGCAGACAGTGTTTTGAAGTAGATCTGGTAGATCTGAGACCAATATTCATTTGGACAATTTTTTTTTTTTTTTTTTAATTTCTACCTATTAATTCTAAAAATTTCATATTTTGACCCAAGACTTATTGTGGAAAGTTGAACCAACCAGCATTTAAGATTTGAATTTTCTTCATCAGTAACACACATGTGGTAAAATATCATTAGTTTTATTCCAGAAGTATTTTACTCATAGATGAGTGTAATTCATTGATGTTTACTGTACATCAGTTTCCTTATGAGGTAACTAATGTGAATTACGCACAGATTATATTTGTGTTTCTGGACAAAATGTGCATCATTATGGCCATGAACAAAAACTTGCCCCAGACTCATGACGGTGCAGCTCTCTATTGTTGGTCTGCTGTGCTTTGAAAGGGAACATAAGGCTGCCTCCCACACTTAAAGAGTCAGCACCACTTTACTCCATGTGTTTACCTACTGGACTGTGTTTTGATCATAACAACAGAAGGTGGAAAAACGTGGAGAGAGGCAAACGGCGAAGTAAGCAGCTTGCTTAGTTGACAGAAACAGCCACTCCACTCAGATGTTAAACAGCCATTTCACAGTTTCTTTTGGATGCATTAAGACGTTTGATGCAAACTTAACATTCTTCGTTGTGTGAGTCCTGAAACCACAGAATGAATGTGAAGACACTGCCTTGAAGCATTTTTTGTCTTTTAGTATAAACTCAAAGTAATCTTTGGGTTGCCAGAAGTGTACTGTACCCCTGAATATGATCAATATGCCTGTATAAATATCAACATGACAAACTCCTGTAAACTTATGATTAGAAAGAAACTTCAGTTGTCTAAAGAACAATGATTGGTTTTTAAATTCCACTGATGTGGGGCAATAAAGCGAAAAATTGGTTTTGTTATGTAATTGTTATGCACAGACATTTTGCTTTGCTCCAGGACTCTTTTTTAATATGTTCAGTCGACTGATGCAGATGAGGGCGTTGATGAGAAGATCAAAACCACAGTTCATATTAATATTATCTAATTGATGCTAAATGATGCTATCACATAAGGAAGTAGATGACAGAAGTGGATGATGTGTGAAATTTGTTCAACTGAAGCAAGAACAATTATATGGACAACTATGAGTAACTTTAAAACTGAAGTAAACTCTTGGATATTTAGATTAATATTTGTTTCTTGAAGTTTTAACTGTGCTATTCAAAGATTAATAGAGTTTACCTTTTAGGGTCAATCTGACAATGATTTACATAAAATTGTTGACCAAGTTTTTGTGTCAGTTGATTTGTTTATTATTAGTAGAGGTATTAATATTCTACTTCTTTTAAAAATATCGTATGTATTGTATTTAATATTGTACTAGAGATGAGACTTTTAGAAGGGAGGCATGAAAAGTCAGAAAGACTTCGATGTGATCAACTTGTGAACCTACATTGACTTCCTCATATTGGCAGGAGTCAAGTTAGTCAAGTCAAGTTATTTCCCACCTGCCCACAACGTATCACAACTGCTGGTGAAAATATTATACTTAATCAGTTATCCCCATCATATTAGAAAAAGTCATAAAATACAAAGCAAAGAAAGGATACATGACAAACATTGAATGAGATCAAGTTGACCCCAAAGAGAATAATATATATATATATATATATATATATATATATATATATATATATATATATATATATATATATATATATATATATATATATGTGTGTGTGTGTGTGTGTGTGTGTGTGTTAGTATGCCCGTAATAGAATAGAATAGAATAGAATAGAATAGAATAGAATAGAATAGAATAGAATAGAATAGAATAGAATAGAATAGAATAGAATAGAATATTTGGCTGTTTGAAGGTATTCAAAGTGTCCAGAAGCTCATCCAAAGTCAACAATCACACCAACACAACAATGTTTGTACATGTATTATATTCATCATTTCAATGATATATCTGAATTATTGGTTTAACTTGTAGTATTTTGTCTGTACACATGGATAATTAATTTTGATAAAAAGACAGATAGGGGGTCATTTCTGAGGTGGACTACTTTGATAACACAATATGATAAAGAATAAGATATCTGTTATGGGATAAATACATTTGTTGGTTGTACTCATAAATATGTGAATGATTCTTGCTTTGGGAAAATATATTTTATTCAATTTACAAACTCATTTGCAGTTATAAAGACAACCCTTAGCATTCTAATCAACTGATCATAAAACACAGAAAAATAATACCTTACAATGATTAAAACCTGATTTCACACAGACCTTTAAGGATAAAACTGCAATATTTATACTCTACGTTCTCAAATAAAAACAAAAAAACTCAACCTTGATGATTCTTGTTTGAATTTCATGACTTTCATCCAATTAAATTTTAATGCTCACACTTGTGATTTTAGCTGCTTGACAGGACTGAGAGTTTTGGGCAAATATTCTCACAATGTACTTAACAAATTAATTATTAACAGAGAAAAGGTACTGACAGAAAATGTTGAGCCTTCATTTTGCTGAAATAAACTAAAAAGGCTTTTACTTTGAAAACAGTTTGTGTCATTGTAATAATCGTGTCAGCTGTTAATGTGAATAGAATCCTGTTTTTTTATACAATAACTAAATGTGTACATTATTTTTAAAGCCAGAACAGGTGGTTACAGAAGCAAAACCTATTCCAAACTTATTTTGGTATCAATCCAGTTGATGTTATCATGTGTTTGCATGTGCTGATGTATGCTTATCAACTGCCTTCATATACAGAATGCACCAACTTTGAAGTAAATTGAAACAAAATTGATGTTTTATAGAAATGTGAAGGTTAACCCATTACACTGCTCTACAATTTTTTTTAGAAAGTATCTGCTTCAGACATTACATTTACTAAATCTTAAATATTTTAATAAGATGAATCGTAAAACAAATGACAAAAGTGCTGGTTAGTTCATGTTGTTTGATTATATTATAAATGAAAATATTTATATGAAAACAGGGATATTGGAGGTGGCTCCTGTTAAATGATGCCATTTGTGAATATTTATTGATGTTTTGATGTGTTTTGGACTACATTTGGAAATTTTTTCTTGTTTTCTTGGATGTTTTTGTTGGACTATGACTGTGTTTGTTGGAATATGGTTCCTCTATGGATAATTATGAGACATAAAGGTTCAGATCAGCTGTTTGATATTTATATTTTGAACAAATGAGTGACTGTACCTGCTGTGGCGGTTTTATCTAAAAGTGGTTTAAATCTTCCAATGTGTGAGAATCTCTGTTGTCAAACTACATGAGGTCATGTGACATTTGGGACAGGTTTGGATGGTTTGATTAACATATTTGAGCGACTCCTTCCAGCCTCTATGTGGACCCTTGGGGGTTAATATATATGATGGTGTGTTATTCCACATATATGGTGGTTTATGTACATGTATATAATGGATTAGTAAATATTCCACTAGAAAGAACCTGTAAAGTGAATGGATCATAATGTGCAGACAGTGTTTTGAAGTAGATCTGGTAGATCTGAGACCAATATTCCTTTGGACTAAAACCTATTCTCTTGTCCATTATAAGAATTTCACATTTTGAACCAATAGTTATATTAGAAACTTGAGCCAAACAGCATTTAAGACTTGAGTTTCCTTTATCACTAACACACATGTGGGAAGATTTCATTACTTATGATTATTTAAGCATTTTACTTATAGACCAGTGTTATCAGTAAACAGGAGAACAAAAGGTTTTAAAATTCCTAAAATAAAAAAGAACTTTGACCAATAATGTAATCAGATATATTCTGTGTCGCTGGGAATCTATAAACCAAATTAGGTATGAATTCAACCAATAGTTTTACAGCAACAGTATTAAAAAAAAAAGCCAAGCAAACTCATCTCGTCTCATCGTCTGAACCTACTTTATCCTCACTAGGGTCACAGGGGTCACTGGGGGTCTAATCCAGCTACAATGGGTGAAGGTGGGGTACACCTTGTATGAGTCTCCAGTTCATCTCAGGGCTGAACATACATAGACAAACAATCACTCTCACATTCACACCTATGGACAATTTAGATTAACTAATTAACCTATCAGTGCATGTGTTTGGATGGTGGGAGGAAACTGGAGAAAACCCACAGGGACACGAGGAGAACATGCAAACTCCACACAGAAAGGTCTGGTGTTGGAATAGAACCAGGGACCTTCTGTCTGTCGCCCCACTTTTTAGATTTTTCCTGGTTATAAATTCTATATATATTATTTCATCCATGGGAAAAATGCAGTATTACATTTAACTTTATTATTTTATTACCATTGATAAGTTGTACAGTACTTGAAGATGCAAACTCCACACAGAACGGTCTGGTGTGGGCATTGAACCAGGGACCTTCTTGCTGTGAGGCACGAATGCTAACCACTGCACCGCCGTGTTGCCCCCAAACAAGCAAACTGAAAAAAAAAAAAAACAGTAGGTAGGTAGGTAATGGTAGGATACGATGAGCTGCATTTAAATGTACAGTCTTGTCAAAAATCAGGACGTGGTGAAAAGACAAATAAAGGACAGAATTTCAAAAGAGAAATATCATTGAAATGCTGAATATAAAAATAATAAACAGGACAGCCAGGACAGGATGGAAGTAACAAACACCCCCCCCCCCCCCCCCCAAAAAAAAAAAAAACCCAAAACAAAACAAAAAACAAATGAGTATAAAACATAAATTGATTGAAAGAAAAAAAAATCAGAAACATGCCTGTAATGTCTTCCAGAGGTTAATAAGTACATTGATAAATTTCTTGTTTTGTTCTTGAGAGTCACACAAAAAAATCCAAAGTCACCCATTTTCATTATGACTGAAATTAATTGAACATGATTTATTCAGCTGTGAGTCATATGGACACCAGATACCTGACTTGAGTTAGAAGTTTGCCCTCCAGCAACATTCTGCACCTGTTTTCTCTCCAGTTCCTCCTCTAATGTCCCTGATACCTGAATCCAGAGGGCTTTTAGTCCCGTCACACCTGACAGAAGAGCCCTTTGTGTTGAGCAGGAGATTTACTGGCAATCTGGTTTAACTACCACACGCTCAAGGGCACGATGGCATGATATCCAATATTGGATTTTACCTCTTAGGTTTAAACTTTATTTGTCTGAGCAGAATGATACAGTGCTGCTGTACTGCTTCATTTGTAAATGTGTCATGTGAAATATGGAGAATGGGCGGCAATGCACGGGGAGCCTAATTGGTCTGTCTGTTTTGTTACTCTGTACAAAGGTGTGTTTTGTGACGAGAAGAATCAGAAAATTAATACATTGTCCAAAATTAGACATGTGTCCCTCAGTGTGACACTACGAGATAAGAAAAGATGTACAAAAAGACAGATTTGACAGATTTCAAACAATGATATTATTAACATCAACACTTTCAAATGTTTTTTTTTGTTCAATTCTGATTTGTTTTGTTTCCATGGAGATTAAAACAGATCTTTAATGACTGACACTTTGAGGACAATTTAGGAAAGCTCTGCATGTGGAAATCTGTGTCTGATAAAGAGAGTACACAGTAAAGTAGTGCTCGGATATTGTGTCTCCAACTACAATTTAGCTTTAGGTGATAAATTGCTTTGACAAATATAGACAATCATAGCAGGCTGTAGTCGAGGAGTTTTATTGTAATCCAGTAATCCTGTCTGTGGGAATGATACAAATGTTGGGAATGTAAAGCAAATAAAATTAAAATATAAATAGGCCCTGGTCAGTTCATGACATTTTTCCGAGATGTATTTCATTTGCCATATTGTTCTTTTACCACTCTGGTATTACACTGTAAAAAAAAATGACTGTAGAATTTACAGCAAAATGTTGCAAAATTGCAACATAAAAAAGTGAAGTGAAAATACAATGCAAAATTATTTATTTGTGGAGATTTTTGTGTTAACAATTAAGCCAGAGTATGTGAACAAAACCAGATTTGTTTGAAGAAATTATGTATTTTGTGCCATGACCTCTGCTCCGGTGACCTTTCCCCCAGTGCTCATCCACATTCACCTGGTCTCGCACTGCACAGCTGCAAGCCGTTCCTCATCTGTGGCTATAAAAGCAGTAAGGCTTGCAGTTGCCAGTGCGGGACCATTCAGTATTGTCACCTCCATAACCCGGACAGCATTTCCATCTCCTCAGTCACCATAACCCGGACACTCATCATCACCACGGACTCTGGCTGTTTTGTTCCCAGGTTTTGACTCTGGTTTTGTCTCGTTCTTGTATTAATGTTTCTTAGTTTGTTATTAAATCCGTTCTTCCTTCAGCACTGTGCATTTGAGTCCTGCTTCACGTCACCCCCTCCTTGACATTTTGATTGTTTTGACAAAATAAAAACTGTAAACTGTTTTTTATTTTGCATAACCACAATGTTGAAATAACAGCTTATTTTGCGGGTTCAGATAATGAATGAATGAACAAAGGATTGAACATCCACACTAGACTTTTATGTGTGGAGTTTACATGTTCTCCTCGCGTCTCACACTACGTATATTATGTACAGTACGTACAGTAATATACATAGTATTTATGTCTTAGGGGTTTTGGTTTCGTTTTGTAAATAGATTTTCTTTCGTATTCAGAGATGAAAAATTGAGGTAAAGATTTTTCGTAACTTGGATTATTTGTTAGCTGGGCCTTTCATAAGTAGAGGTATCACTGTATTGTTATAATTTAATGTAATTTTTTGCATTAAAACAAAGAAAAAAATGTGAAGTTATCATTATTTATAGGCACACTGTAATATTTTTTCATATCAAACTGAGCAGAAAACATGTAGTCATTCTTTTTTGTAGGTTATTCTGCTGTTATTTAACAGTAGATCATATTGGTCTGTATGTGGAACCTAAACTAAAATGAGTTCCACTAGTCCAGCCGCACTATCCCCATTCATTTCATGTATGGGTCTAGTCATGCTTCATAGTCAGGGCAGGTGGGCTAACAGGTTGTCTTTCAAATATGTATCAAATCCCTCTGTATGCAATAGGACGGTACTACAACCAATAAGCGTAATCTTTAGGATGATGTAGTGAGAGCTCCACAAAGTTCATCGAGAAGTCTGGACAAAGTTATGAATGACTAAACAAAATTGTGGATTATGGAGCTGAACGACTGTTGTCGCTTCTGTAAAAAGAATTTAAAGATTGCTGATGTTTTCTCACATTCTCCACTCATCTATGATAAAATGAAATTGGCACAAAGTCAGCAGCCATCTTTGTTCTTCTTCTTATAGTTGTTTCCGGTTGTTTCTCTGTGAATTGTCACAGCTCTGTCGTCACTTTGTCACACCTGCCGTCTGACTATACTTCACCATGATTCGTCGGCCAGTTTCAGGGAAATCTAGCCAAAAGTTACAATGAGCATAACTAGTAAATTAGATTATAAGGCCACAGTAACTCTCTCTAACTGTTGCACAGCATCCAATGAGACCAATAATAAACAGTAGACCTCCAACTGCAATGATGGTGACTGCTGGGGTGAATGTGTATACATCCTCAAAGAAGTGATTGTAGTCATCATATGTAATGAAGACATAGGCTACAAACATAGCATAAGATACCAGCAACAGCCCAAAATACCAGGTTTAGGAAGACCAACATGTCCCATCTTCACTACGGGGTTTTAGTGCTGTACACTTTCTTAAACTGCACAAGTTCCTACTCAGACATGTCCCAACCAGCTCCACCACTTAATAATAATAATAATAATAATAATAATAATAATAATGGATTACATTTCTATAGCAATTTTCAAGGCACCAAAAGCGCTTTACATTATTGACCCATTATTCATTTACTCTCACATGCTCCTTCTGGTGGTGGTAAACTACATATGTAGTCACAGTTGCCCTGGGGCAGACTGACAGAAGCATGGCTGCCATTTTACGCCTACGGCCCCTCTGACCACCACCAAACATTCATACGCATTCATACACCAGCGTGAGTGACACTGGAGGCAAGGAGGGTAAAGTGTCTTGCCCAAGGACACAACGGACTGACAAGGACAGAGCGGGAATCGAATCGCCAACTCTTTGGTCAATGGACGTCCCACTCTCCCAACTGAGCCATGGCTGTCCAACTTGTGCTCCATACTCTGAACTCTGGGGACGTCGAGCTCAGCTAGAGTTCTACAGCCTTGACTGTGGAATTTTTATTGCGATTGAAACCTTTGGCGGGCCACATGTGGACGCTGGGCCACATGTGGTACCTGGGCCACATGTGGACGCTGGGCCACATGTGGACGCTGGGCCACATGTGGTACCTGGGCCACATGTGGACGCTGGGCCACATGTGGTACCTGGGCCACATGTGGATCCTGGGCCACATGTGGACCCTGGGCCACATGTGGACCCTGGGCCACATGTGGACCCTGGGCCACATGTGGTACCTAGGCCACATGTGGTACCTGGGCCACATGTGGTACCTGGGCCACATGTGGTACCTGGGCCACATGTGGTACCTAGGCCACATGTTTGAGACCCCTAGTGAAGATGGAGGTCTTTTGCACACCACCTGTAGGCTAGCTTGGGTCCTAACAATTGCAATTTAGAAGAGGAGTTTTTGCACATATCCAAAAACGTGTTACCTGCATCTCTCCACTACCTACTTTCCTCTCTGTGTCTGCAGCTAATTAATCATCATCTCTCATCTTTCAGCTGCAGATGAAAAAAAAAGACTCAACAGCTGCACTCCAGTATCAAGATGCAATTAGGTAAACATACAGGATATGATTCATATGAAAACCCAAATGACATTAAGACTAGAGACTCAGTCATGCTGTATGTGGAGATAAATCTTTCCTTTGACTCAAAATGTTCTATGTACTGCTGCTCATGATACTGATTTATTTGTTCAGCTTCTCTCAATAAAGTTCATGCAAGTATGAAATGGTCAATTTTTTATTGTATTGTGTTTTTCCTTTACCTCCTACCTAAGTTGTTTCTTATTCATTTGATTTATTTGAAGTGTTAATTAAGTTGATGAACGGAGGCCTCTATATAAACACATTAAGCTTTTGGCCTCTCTTGTTCTCTTATATTTAATTCATATTTATCCTTGCTTATCCATTAGTTATCTTTTAAAAATGCAAAAGAAATAGATGAAGAAAGAATATCTATAATTATTATTTAATCTCATGTCATATCAAATGATGTCTTCACAGCCCTTGATATATACAGTCATTGTAATGGTTGTGGCCTTTTCTCAAATAATGCACTTTCTTTTTATCCCTGCTTGTAATTTGTCTTTATTCCATACTATTTGACACATTTCAGGGCGTAAGTGTTTTTGTGACTGGTGAGTATTTGAGATTCAGAGAAGCCCATACACACATACATTTGTAAAAGTCACACTGTTGGTACTGCCATTCACACTCACATAATGAGAATACGGACACAGTGCATCTCAGGCTGAAAAGCTCCTTGTAAAGTGAACCTGTGAGCCATTCATTATTCATTGTGATCAAGCGTTGCCATGACTCTCTGTCTACTTGGGAGGACCTTACAGGTTTGGCACGACTCCTTGAGTGTCTGTTTCTGGTGCCAAGTGTTTCTTCCACTACCTAAAACAAAGAATCCACCCTCAGAGACTCAGACTGTTTGATGAGATACACATTGGACAATATCAGCTGTGACTCATGGCTAATATATTCACTTTTGTAAAGGATTCTGAAAGTAAAGAAGGGAGGATGTGTTTGGATTGATTATTCATGGATAGTCTCAGCAGATGTAATGTATACATGTGTTTGCCACCTTAAAGAACACACTTTACTTCCTGCATTAACAGGAGTGTTACCACTGCAAGGAAAAAAACAAATGAACTCAGCCTGTTATCTCACCAGCATTGATAAAGAAACACCTTTATAAAGATTTCACAAAGTTTAATAATATACAATACAGAAAAAAGGACAGATGATCTTTTCTCAATTTGTTTCTCTAGTTTTATTGTGTCTATGTCATATAAAGAGAAAAATGCTTCGAGAATCATAAGTTCCATTTCATAAGTACATGTGTAAATTAATAATAATGTGAACAAAGTGTTAATAAATTGTTATTTTGCCTTTGTCTGGTTTTGGAGACTGAATTTTCTAGTTTATTGCATTGGTTTCCAACTGGGAGTTAAAAACCAAAACTATAGGCCCATTTGGAAAATATTTGTAGTGCAGGAATTATAAAATTTCGAGGCAGAAATATGACAGTACTTCGCTATGTGCTAAATGCACAGTTTTTTTTCATTGACTTCATCTTACCTTCAGACATCAGATGAGATAACACCGATAGCCTCGATGACGTCACAATTTGATGTCATATGACATCAAGTAAATGGAATATGTGTATGTATGAATGGTACACTGTAGATTTTGCAGTGTTAATTTGGAGACAATGGGACCAAATACACTCTAGAAGAAGTTAAATAAACTCTCTAAGTGTTGATTTAACACTGCAAAATTTACTGTGTATATAAATGTATGACCTTTACCTTAAAGCAGGGTTATTGACATATTTTGTTAAATCCAACAATATCTTATGTTTAATATTTAACATTAGATCTAATGTCAAATTTGGTTGTTATGTGACGTCACATAATGTCAGAGTGACGTCATATGTGGTTGAATATTGAAATAGTCATATCTGAAAAATGGGACTGAGGATTTCTTTGAATTTTAAGGGACTCTATGGGTTTGCTAATGACTAATAAAATAAATTGTTAGCAAACATGTAACACTAGTTTACAAATAAGTTACAAACATCCAGATCCAAACCTTGGCAGACTTGTGCTCTAGTTTTATTTGTGAAGGTATATACATCTGTGGTGTATGGTCTAATATTTTTGGATACTTTTGGAAATAACACTATCAATCAATTGCACAGTGTTTCCATATGTTCTATTGTTGTTGGACATTAAATAGTTACTTAACTGCAAGTCATATTAGCCATGTGTCCAGAAGAGCAGCAGACTTAAGTGAGGGACCGTCCCACTGTGGACATGTCCACTACAGATGCTCCTGAACCCAGAGGTGCATCTTGAAACCTGTGTCCACACTGGGCCTATAACATCGGATTACTAGATGAGCTCATACACAGATTTTCAGCTGATGAGGTTGTGATCCTATTGTTTCAATGTGCGACAGTCCTGATAATGACAGGATGATGTTTTATGTGTCGTCCACACACTGGCGCGTGATGATGGACAGATGGCTGGAGCTGCAGTCTGTGGTTTACAGGGAGCATTAAAGAGAAGAGCACACACATCTCTGTGTTTGCTCACAGTAAGCAGTCTAACAAACAGACTCTGAGCTGCTCAAAATAATTTCTGTCCAACAAAAGACTTGGCAACTTTCAGCTGATCTGCAGATGAACAGCTGGTGTTAATGAATGTTGTTGGCACTGATGAGGTTTGGACTTTAGTAAAATGTGCAATATAAGGTTCTGCACACAGGACCAGTGCAGTAATTGTGTCCTGCAGGAACAGATGGCTAAAAACTTCATCTATGTCATTGGGGCACTGTTACGTTTTTTTTTTCAAAATTAGGATATTAAAGTTGTTGGAGTTTTTTTATTTCGTAGTGGTTTCAGAACTGAAGATTTTGCTTTGCTTCTTTCTGATTCAATTTCAGGCTTTTTCCATTTTCTCTCTGTTCCTAGTGGCTATAAAACCAGTCATCCTTCTCCTCTGCCTTTGTCAGGTGCTGCATATCCCCCAGATCCCATTTATAATCGGTGTACTCTCACTTTTCCCTCCACAAACACAGTGAAGCACATCTCAATATTTCTCTCTCAGGTCTCAATGCCCTAATTTCATCTATTGTTTCCCCTCCATTGTTTTTGTCTTTGACACTACAGGAACAAGGAAGCATTTTTTTTTAGCTCACTCACCAGGATGCCTTTCATGTGCCTCATCAGACACCTGAGAGAAAATACTACCAACTTATCACTGTCACTGTGTAGTTTGCAGAGAGAGAACAAGACAAAGAGCTGGATCTGGTCTAAATACCTGGGAACTCCTGAAGGGAAAAGATAACACACTACTGGTTTGTTAGGGTTAAATGTTAAAGTTTCAGTATATATTTGATTTTCTCAAAAAAAACTAACAAAAAAAAACAGAACAATCATGGATATTTGTCATGTTTTACATTCAAACTGAAGGTGTTTTTAGGAGCCACAATGGAAACGACACAACCAAACCCAACCCTTTTAGCTCTTAATGGACATGAAACTAGTATGGGTTTGATCTTTCAAGGTCATTCAAGGTCAAAGGTCATGATGCCATTATTGAGACTACATGAAGTTTCCTTCCTGTCAATAATACTAACAGAGTACTTTTCACAACTCTTTTTGGAGTTATGACCATTTAAATTAATGTGACCTCGATTTGGATCATTCAAGGCACTCAAAGTCAAAGGTCATGATGTCATTTTGAAGCCAATGCCAGGTTTTCTATCTGTCAATAATAGTAAGTGAGTGTCTATCTCCATCCATTTTTAGGTTTTTAGGTATTGACTGTGTGACCCCCGACCTCTTGGCTCAACAATAGATTAAAATCTACACACACACAAGATGCAGAATTGAAAGACAAGCAGTTTGGTGTGCATTAAAATATTTTAAGATGAACAATTTAACATTTATACCCAAAATTTTATTTGGACCTTTATTGTTACCTTGACCTTTGACCTAAAGCCCTCAAATTTGGCCTTTAAGGTTCTGCTGTCAATGCACATCAACAGTGAGAGCAAAAAGAAGCTATATACAAAGCTGAGTATAAATGAATGAAAAGAAATTTCATGATTTACCCCATCTGTCATCATTACAGAAACACATTTTGGTGACCTTGACCTTGATTTTTGACCTTCATTCAGCAATGGGATGTATTTTGGAAAATCTCACACCTATTCTCAAAATTTCATGGAAATCAGTCCAGCGTTTTTTGTGTAAAGTTTCTGACAAACAGATGGGAAAACAATGAAATAAAAAAACAAACCAAAAACAGTACCCCTTGCCTGCCTTTTCAAGGGGCAAGGTAAAAAAAAAAAAAAGAAGATTAGAAAAAAATGTGATAGACTTTTACTTTCTTTTGTAAAAATGTATTTTGTCACACAGTATGAATATTTATTTTGATGCTTATAACAAAATACAGATGGTGCATTTTTATCAGCTGTAGCAATTATAGTTGAATAGGCTAAAGATATTTGATGCTATTTTTATCTTTTCCTGTCAATTGACTACTGTAGTTGTCAACATCATCACAGATAAACATATGAATGAGTTTTTTCAGGGTGACTTTAGATGTGAAGATCAAGAGACTGGCTGAATTTGTAAGATATGGTAAATAAGTTGATCTTCTTGCTCTTTTTGTATGATCATGAAGACAAAGATCAGTCAGCTTTAATGTAATATTTAAAGGTTCAGTGTGTAATAGTTAGTGACATCAAGTGGTGAAGTTTATTGAATAAACATACTGGACGGCATTTTTATACACCTTAAACTAAAAACTAAACAAAAAACACTGAAATTATTATCTTGTCTCATCATCTGAGCCCACTTTATCCTCACTAGGGTCACTGGGGGCCTAATCCAGCTACAATGGGTGAAGGCGGGGTACACCCTGTATGAGTCTCCAGTTCATCTCAGGACTGAACATATATAGACAAACAATCACTCTCACATTCACACCTATGGAGAATTTAGATTAACCAATTAACCTATCAGTGCATGTGTTTGGATGGTGTGAGGAAACTGGAGTACCTGGAGAAAACCCACACAGACACGAGGAGAACATACAAACTCCACACAGAAAGGTCTGGTGTGGGAATTGAACCAGGGACCTTCTTATTGTTAACTACTGAAATGATGTCAAATAAAAATGTTATGTTAAAAATGTTAAAAATGTATTTAATAACACCTCCATTTTAGTTAGTTAGTGTATAAAGCACCACATAAAAAAACAACCTCTAACAATTTTGGTAATAAATAAATAATAAAATAAATAAATACAATGCAATATTGATTTATGTTTTGTTTTTTTCATAAAACATATTTGAAAGTTGAAAACATCTGTCTCAGAAAATATGCATAACAAAAAAAATGCAGGAAATATTATATAATGACCAAATATATATTATTTTGTCAAGCTGTTGCGCAATGTATTGTTGCAAGCTGTTCGTCTTCTGTTTCAGAATTGTCGTCACTCAAAGGAATCAGTACATTTTGTGTTTTGTCAGCAGGTCACGAAAAATACATTTCCACTAATTACTTCAACATATGTGCACAATATACTGACGTTTATGCAGCATCAGCCATTTCCATAGGAGTATGTGTTACTTCTATGTGTTCAGTGATAATAATAATGTGCAAAAATGGCAATGCCTGTGTTTTTAAGCAGCGTCAGCCATTTCTGCTTGCGTTGTGTTGTAAATATAGCCTCTTCGTCAGCTGCAAAACCTTTCATCTGCTCCTCCTGACAGCACTCTAGAAGTTTCAGTCTCACGGTGGTCTGTCTCAATTGTGGTGTCATCTGAATCTGCAGGCTGCAGGACAGCCGTCAGCATCCTGCTGCCTGGAGGTCAGCTTTATGGCATCCGGTGGAGATAGTTTGTCTGATGCAGAGTGAGGTTTCCGTTTTTAGATAGGGGTAGATCTCATTAGGAAGCAGGTCGACTCTGACAAGCTCCAGAGGAAGAAGAGACTGATTTGTCTGAAGGTTTGAAGTGAGATCCAAAGGTTTTCAGTTTGTGATGACATCCGCATGTTATCTGAGTAAAACACAGCTGCTCATCTCCCAAATATGAGTATTAAAGATTAGATCTGCTGCCTTTCAGTCAATAGCAGTGAATTACACTTTAAAATCTTATTACTGACATGCACACATCTATACTAAGACTAAACATCTAATCATCTACTGGTCTAAATTCATTTGAGTAAGGGCATTTCATGCTTTTCCGTTAGATCACAGATGTCACAGTCACAGAGGTGGTAAAAGTACTCACATTCTATACTTAAGTACAGCTACATGTGTGAAAAAAACTGGTAAATATAGAAGTACTGATTCAACTCTTTTATTGAAGTAAAAGTTAAAAAAAGTACACATTCTGAAGAGTAATAGAGTAAAAAGAAGTAAAACTAAATTTTCGCCATGCATGAAATAATAGTTATTTAAATATATTTATTCAAAAGTATTAAAAAAAGCCTTAAAAATAAGTTCCTGTGTATGTAGAGAATGTGTTTGATCGGGTCACAGTACTCAGTTCTATGGGTACTGTCAGGAAATTTGGGGAAAATGGGGGGAAAAAATTTAAAATTGAGATAAAAAGTCATCATTATGAGATGAAACAAAGTCATAGTTATGAAATAAGTCATGCAGTGATAAGTGGAATAAAGTTTTGTCACATTGAAGCTTGATTATGTTTTATTTAATAGAAAATATGTCAAAGAAGTGTAAAGGCTACATTTCAACTTTATTAAACAGATATTTAAATATACATTCACAGCAAGACTGGACTCTGACATTACATTATTAACATCCAAGTTATGGTTAGTATGGAACCAGTATACAAAAAAAATAATAAAAAATTATATATATATATATATATATATATATATATATATATATATATATATATAGATATAGATATAGATATAGATATAGATATAGATATAGATATAGATATAGATAGATATATATCAGAAAGAAAGAACATGAGAAGCTTGAGAAATACCAAGGGTTGAAAGAGGAGTTGGAGAAAATGTGGAGTGTGAAGGCAACAGTGGTACCAGTAGTAATCAGAGCATTAGGGGCAGTGACCCCCAAGCTGGGAGAATGGCTCCAGCAGATACCAGGAACAACATCAGAGATCTCTGTACAAAAGAGCACATTACTAGGAACAGCTAAGATCCTGCGCAGAACCCTCAGGCTCCCAGGCCTCTGGTAGAGGACCCGAGTCTGAAGGAGACACCGCCCACGTGGGACGAGGGGAACATTTTTATATATATATATATATATATATATATATATATATATATATATATATATATATATATATATATATATATATATATATATATATATATATATATATATAAATCAAACACATTCCACATCTGTTTCCAATTTTCAAATGTCTATAACCTATTAATTTAAACAATGACGCCATTCATTTATAATACAATTGTTTCTTTGTTCCATAATGCTGAAACATAACTCCTCTGTTCCTTGGCAGAGTAATCAGTGCTGGTTTCCACCCTTGGTCTATACACATGGAGGATCCAGAGGTTTTTCTTTACAGCTCTTACACAAGTTTTCAAAGTGGTTGTTCATAACAGCCACAGTTTTAAAGACTAAACCATTGCTTCATGTCTATTCATGATCTCCTCATCTGTTACTAATTAGCTTGTTGACTGTGGAACCTGACGGAACAATATGTAACTTGAAAGTTTAACAAATGTAATGCCCCATGGCCTTTGACAACTGAGGAAATGCAATGACAACCACTAAGAAACAAGTTTTGATGTCTGGAGGGGCTGGGGGCCCTCCGTTGCCTGGGGGGCTGGGGTGGGGGCCGGGTGGTCTCTCTGGGGGGGTGGCTCTGGCTAGTCCGGGCACAGGTCTCAGCACTTGTCTGTGGGGCTGCCACTGGAGATTAGCTTCTGCTGGCTGGTGGCTTCTGTCAGGGCCTAGGGGCTGTCCAGGGGAGTGGTGGGGTGGGGTGGGGGGGGGTTTGGTGGTGCTGCGGGGTGGGCGCCCTGCATCCCGGACGTGCCAGCTCTGGGGTGGGCGTGGGGGCTCGTGGCCCTCGCTTCCGTGTGGTGCGGCCTGGCCCTCCCTCCGGGGCAGGGTGCTGCATGCGGCTGGCCCATGGTGGGACTGCAGTGTCTGCCGGGGCGCTGGTCTAGCGCTGCAACTCCTGGGAGTTTTAGTGCTGGCTGGGCCGGTCGGGTTCGGGTGGGCCCACCTTGGCTTCTGGCCTCGGGGCTCTGGGGGCCCTCTGCATCAGTACCGGTGATCTCACTACCTGTCTCCCCCGCTGCTCTGTACTAATGGGCCGGATCCACACCAGACTGCCTCTTACTGCGCACTTCACACACTTCACACCTCACTGTATATAGCTACCCTTAGGCACATATAGGGACACAACAGTTAGGGCCTCGAGAGCAGGTGGGGGCGGGAGGGATGGGCTCGGTGGTAGGGCAGATGGCAGGGCTCTTCGGCCTTGTCTCTTCCCCATCACCCCCCCGCTTGCCTCCCCTACTCTCTAATTTCTTTTTAATGCACCACACACATTCACACCTTAGAAGTAGGTCTGGGACGGCTCGGGAACTTGGGCCAGGGCAGGCTGCAGAGTAGCCATCCTCTGTGGCCCTCTGGCCTGCCCCCTGGATGCCTCGCCCAGCCTCTCCACTTTTAATGCACCACATGACACTCAGGGTTACACTATCACGGTGCAGGGATAATGTCTCCAGTCAGGGATCTGGAGACATATTAATAGGGAGTAATGGGGGGGGGGTTTCACTAATATGGCCTCGCTGGTGGGACCCGGCCCCCTTGTGCCTATGGGGTTGCGGGGGTGGACTACTATCCGTGTTGCTGTGGCTGGGGGTCCCCGGAACCTTGGGGCTGTGGTCAGGGGGGGGTTTCTCCTGCTTCCCCGTCGGGTCCAAGCTGGTGCGATGGCTCTTGGGGGGCTTCTGGGGCTGGATTGGCCGTTTTGGTGGCCGCTGTGGCTGTATTGCGGGCTGGTGGCGTGTGGTGGCTCTGTCCTGGTGGGGTGTTGGGGTACATTGCGGGGGGGTGGGGCCGTGGGTGTGCTCGCCTGGGGCCGGTGCGGCGGGTGTGCGGGGTGCCTCCCTGTTGGTGTCGCCGGGCCCCACCACACTGTCCATTTTTGCCCTCTGGGCTCGCATCGGTTCCCGGCCCCATTGTCCACTGACCGGCTCCCAGTGGCGGCCTGCCTTGTGATGTGCTGGATGCCGCCCCTTCGGTGGGCCGCTCGGCCCCTGTGTCTGGCCTCCTGGCTGTGTGGGGCCGTTGGCCCCCTCGGGGGGGGGTGTGGGGGTGGGGTCGGGCAGGTCGGGTGGGGGGTTGGGGGGTTTGGTGGGGGCTGGGGTGGGGGTGGGGGCTGGGGTGGGGGTGGGGGTTGGGGTGGCGGGTGGGTCTTCGTGCCCCGGGCCGTCTGGGTCGGCCTTGGTGTGCTGGGGAGGTTTGTGGCTGTTCCCTCTTGCTCCCCGGGTTTGCGTCATTCACGGTGGCCCCGGTGGCTCTCTGGGGGCGGCGCCCTGTAGCTCCTACAGCCCGGGATGGGAGGTGCCCTGTTAGCTTGGCCCTGCCTTGCCATGATTGCTGTTCTGGGCTTCGGGGTCCTTCACACTTGCATGTTTGATCGGGTCTTGCCAGCTACTGCTGAGTTACATTTCAGTGAATGATGGGACCCGCCAGAATGTGCTGAGAATCTCTCCAGAATTTCTCGTCTTGCACTAGTGTCCCCTTCTGGCCTGTTCTGTTCTATTCTATTGCATTCTATTTTACACAAGTCATCTACAACTATGATGCTCAGTACCGTTTTTGTTTAATTATTTATTTATCGAATCTCTTTTTCTTTTGTGCTGTTTTGGTTTTCTTCTCTTTTTTCGATTTATTTATTTTTATTGATGGACAGTTAATAGTTGGGAATAACACACCACCTTTCAATCTTTTAACTGCAATAGCACCGCCTATTAATTTCTTTCCCTGTTTGTCCTGTCTGTCCTGTCCAGTCTTTGTTTCCCCCACACATCACTGAGGTGTAGCACTGCCCTCCCTGGCTTATAATAGAGAGTTCTAATAAAGTATGTTTGCTCAGCTTTCAGGGAGGACCGATGATGGTCACACACATGCACTAAATATAAAAATATTTGGCTGCAAGACTAAACAATGCATTGATCTCAAACAATGTTGACACCATCTCTGTGGTGTTAAACAATGAGAACAAATGCAGACAAAAAAAAAAGAAGTTTCGATGTCAAACAAAGTGACAAAAGATGAAGAACATCTAAGTCAAGCTATTGGCAGACATGCCCTTTCTTGTTAACATTCTTAGCATCATAAAAGAAGAACAATCAGGAAACAAACGCAGCAGATTTGAAGCAGACGTCAGCTGTGTCTGAAATCACTCCTTAACCACTATATAAATGATAAATGGACTGCACTTATATGGTTCTTTTCCACCGTCATGGTGCTCAAAGCACTTTACATTGGCCTCACATTCACTCATACACCAGTAGGTTTCTAAGGTTCTGTCAGTCCTAATGGGAGCCTAAGTCAGGGTTCAGTGTCTTGCCCAAGGACACTTCGACATGTGGACAGCCAGAGCTGGGAGGGGAACCACCAACCCTTTAGTCATTGGACGACCTGCTGTACCACCTGAGCCATAGCCGCCTATGTAGTGCACTCAATGTATCCCATGAATAAAAAAATGGCTGAAGGACAGGCAGATTTATGGTTAAAAGAAACACAGACAGATTGAGATTGGCTGACAGAGCTATGGCAGCTGTTAAGTAATGGTAAACATTAAGTCTGTCTTTTGGATGACAGGTGTGAGAAAAGAGTTGCTTAACAGTTAATCACAGTAAAACAGTCGTGAGCCAAGTTTATTCAAATATTTTTTATTTTATTGCAGGGAGTGAGTGGGTGATTTTGGACATAGCCTGAGTAGACACTTAGGAAGGACATGGACGACAATGATGGAGCATCTTAGTATATTTCGTATGTACTCTACACTGTACATGTTGTCGTGCCATGCCGTGTCACTTCTGGAAGGTTGCATGTCCAGGCCAGTCAGTACTCAAGCTAAGGTGTCCAGTGTTTACATCATGTCTTGTCAAACTGCAATTTAATTTGATTACAATCTGACTAAGGTGTATACATGGCTTTTAAAACTTTGATATTAGTCGGACCAAGGCAATAATTCAAACTGTAAACATACTGATTGTTGTTTTCTGTGTTGGACACAGCTCTAAATGAAATGTGTGGAGTTTTATTTTTAAATTGCAGCGATTCTCCAACTGTGGTGGGCAGTGATGGGAGTAAGGCGCTGCAAAAGTAATGCACTGCATTACAAGATTACTTTTTGCTGTTACACGGTATTTTAAGGCACAACTAATCAATTTTCAGTCATATTTTATTCAGTACATGTTCAATTGCACTTCCACTACAACACACTTTTCAGCCATAATTTATTTGCTCAAATTAAAAAAAAGAACAGCAAGACCTTGAGACCTTCAAAAATGTGTCAGAAAAGTTAAATGGCAGAAGACAGTATATTGGCCGCATGGACGTGTGTTCATGACTAACCCTAACCCTGCTTTACAAAAAGTAGTTAGCATGATCCCTGTTCTTTATCAATTATGGATTTGTCTACCAGGTTCCTTGTTGCTGCGTCCCCTGTAGTGTTACTTACTGAACTATCCATCCACATGTACTTCAGGGTGTAACAGTGTATACACCATTTATGACGAGGGTCTGGATGTAATTCAAAAGTAATGGAGGAGTCATATGAAGCATTACAATTCTGAGACAGTAATATTCTAAAGTAAATAATTACTTCAAAATAACAGTATAAACCGATAGGTTAACTGGCAGGGGTGTGAATCTTTCACTCACACAACGATCTGATTCGAATCTCAATTCACCGACTTCGATCTGATTCAGGGCGATTCATAAAAAAACAGCAAAGGATTCGGTTCGATTTGAAAATATCAAATATCAAAATATCAGGATGTCGATAAAGAAACTGTTATTCAACATTGCAATAAATATGTGAAGAAAAAGCATCCCTGTCCCTGTGGCTGGAAGTTACATAGCAGGAGGGGGTCCTGCAAGATCAAGCTAACTATGGTGTATACTGACAACATGGAAGAGACAAGAGCAGATAGTTTATACGATGGACCACAACCCTATAATTATTAACCACAGCAGAGAGAGAGAGGCCAGGGCAATAGAGAAAGGGATATACGCAGGAATGATGGGCAAAGGAGGGAGACAGAGCTTAATAATCAGTGGTGAATTGGCCAAAATAGCTGGTGAAATCAGTAGTAGCATAGCGGCTAATGTTTACCTTCTTAGGGTAATAAATGTACTGTCCTGGTTAATACTTTCGGGTTTGTTTTTTCAGTAGACATCTATGTAGCTGTTCTTTTTTTGTGAAAACAACATTTTGTCTTACTAAACGCAAAATGCATTATTGTATTGCCATGACGCATGTGCAGTTATCGCAGCACTTAGCCAGTTGTTAATGCTACTTCCAGACCGGGACTTAAAATAATAGTATCAGGCAGGGGCATAGAATTGGGTAGGGAAGTAAGAGACTCGTCCCTACAAATACAGCTCCAGTAGCTGATGACATGCAAGTCTGAATCAAAACATGACCATATGGGCAGAAAATTCAGGAGTATATGGCCAGGAGTATTCACAACTTAATATATTTAATTATTCTGAACGTTTGGGTTTACAGTGTGGAGTAGGCAAGCCATCTGCCGCCACTTTTGGGATGCCGGTAGGAGCAGGACGAAATAAATTATATTATATTATATTATATTATATTATATTATATTATATTATATTATATTATATTATATTATATTATATTATATTATATTATATTATATCTGTGGGAGTGTGCGTGTTATGGGTTATGAAATTAAACCTGCAAATAGAACCACCGATCATCTACAAACCTAAACCCAACACTAAAGCAACAAAACTTAAGAACCATAACGACTCCTACGTGAAATCCAAACCCTGTTTAAACAATACAAAAAAACCCCAAATGGACCCAGTCAGCCGGTGTCGCGGTGTGCATCTGGATGAATATTTAACGAGGAGAGGCGCTAATGGTGCGGATCTGATGAGCTGTGTTAAATCCATTGCACACCCTTTCTCCTCCCTCATTCCCACTTATGCCAGTGAGAGGTAAGGAGATTGAAAGGAGGAGGGATGCGCCAGTCTGCGCCAGTCTGCGCCAGTCTGCGCCAGTCTGCGCCAGTCTGCGCCAGTCTGCGCCAGTCTGCGCGGCGTGCCAAAATTGCAAAAGTCGTCTGGACACACCCTGTTGGCGCAGCATGAACCAGCTGCACCCTGCTTGCACCAGGTCTGCG
Source organism: Siphamia tubifer (assembly GCA_020466265.1). Lineage (NCBI taxonomy): Eukaryota > Metazoa > Chordata > Actinopteri > Kurtiformes > Apogonidae > Siphamia > Siphamia tubifer. The sequence goes on along the minus strand of CM035794.1, from coordinate 21,272,384 downwards.
AAACTAGAGCCCTATGTGTGGACACTGCAGGTCTGGGAGAGTGTCCAGTATGGCGGTCTCAATACTTATGAATAGCACACATGGGTCATTATATGGGTCTGTTGAGTTTTGTGTTGTATTGGTCGATTTCTGTAGTTTTAAATATGTAGTGACGACCATGGCTTGCAATCAGCAATGGCGCCATTCCTTCTCACACAGGCTTTTCATGCCAACATGGCAGAATAAAAAAAATTTGTCACGTAACGCCGAGGGTGCTATTCAGCCACTAATGTGTAGTCACTACTGCTGTAAGTAGTGTTTAGTCAATTATTATGGCACACAAAGGGACAAGACTGGACAAATCATGTATTGGGCAAATAATAAAATGCTTCCAAACGACATACAAAACTAGTAACAGTAAGAGAAGGTGATTATTATTTAAGATGGCAATTGAAATTTAAACAGAATTATGCTCATACTAAACTTAAAAGCACATGCATTTCAATCTGTGGAGTGGTTTTGTGGACTGGACTTGAGGAAAATATGAAAAAAGTACAAGTATTTTGCAATTTAAACTATACAAAAGTTATTTTTTCTAAATACACTAGGGGGAACACCGGTTGGAAGTAAAATGTTCATCAGGGCACTTATGAATACTTGTTTAAACATGTAAGGAAAAACTGGGAAAGAACTGGATAACCATTGCTTCATTCTATTCCATATGGAACAGACAATATTTTATAAATGGGTTTCTTTCTAACTCATTAAGCAACTGCTGATAACAGTTGATAGTGAGATGACATCGTACTATGGTCTGGATGCCATATTCTGCCAGAAGTATGTAGGGGGCACTATAGAGAGAGACTGACAACTGAGTCAAATTTGACCCAAATTGGTGTTTGTGTATCGGAACTACAGGATTTTAGTAAAGGCAAATTTATACAATTTCTATTGATGAACAGGTGTAGGGTTGGGGGATAGATATCTGAGTCAAATTTCAGGTAAATCGGTGTTAGTACGTCAGAGTTGAATAAATTTTTGGGATGGTAATTTTTCCCGAAAAACTTTGCAAACTGTGTGACATTGTAGCATGAAAACGATGTAACTTTTCCCCCAAAAATTGGACAACTTTTGATGCCCTACTTGTCATAGTGTTCACCAATTTTGAGCTCATTGGGCCCAATCACCAAGGTGGAGTTTGTTAAAATAAGATGACAGAAAATAATGACTCAGCATTTTTGAAATTTCAATCCAAGATGGCGTACTTCCTGTTGGTTTATGGCCATGCCCATAATAATGTTTTTTGTTCTCTTCTCATGATGAATATGTCTACCCATTGTCATAGTTCTGTGACAAACTTAATTTAGACCTTTCCATTGGCTCGATGTATTTTAACTTTTGGGGGCGCCGTAGACATATTTCTTTACCGGAGTTCACAAAACCTATATGTACTATTTTACACTTCTGAAGTGTGCGCAAAATTTGGTAAGTTTTGGTGCATGTTTAGAGGGCAAATTTTAGTTCAAAGGGCTGATGAAAAAAAAAAGAAACCAAGCAGGATCAACATAGCCCCCCCATTCAAATGCTCAGAAAAGTTACTGCTGTGAATATGTGTGTGTGTGTGTGTGTGTGTGGTGAGAGTTGTCCCCTTGCATATTTGTCCCTGTGCCATCACTGCTGACTCAATAGACCTTGCAGCCTGTGCTTGAAGTCCCGCCTTTAACCTAAATTTCATTCTTCGATTGGATCTGTGGTTTTGTTAGCGTACATGTGATTGGCTGCGAACGCTGTCACTCCAAACTGCTAGTTGAACAGTTGGATGCTAGTGTTAGTTGTTAAAACCTAAACATATTTTGTTGCGTTTGGGTCATGTCAGCCACATGGATCAGTAGTTTTGTTCCTTTAGCCACACTGACTGCAGGTTGTTGTCATCAGTCGGTCGTCCGTCTGTCCATCCGTGCCAAAACTTTGCCATGCACTGATAAATCAGGCCATTAGATGCCCATCCCCACACAGATGGTACTCTGCAGGTTATATGTGTGTGTACTCGTGGATGTGCCAGTGACAAAATGCTTCTGTAAAGCTTTTTGTTCAGCTTCACTGTATAGAATAGAATAGAATAGAATAGAATAGAATAGAATAGAATAGAATAGAATAGAAAATGTATTGTCATTGTACAGTATACAATGAAATTCAGTGCACTTGTGTACTGGATCATAAAAAGACAGCATAATTAATAAAAAGTAATTAAAAGACACCAACAATAAATACAAAAACATCCATTCTATTCTCATTCATATGGTGAAAGAGGTACGGTGATAAAGTGCAGCATTGCATGAGATATGATTTATGGATTACATCTTCAGATCCGAGTTAACAGTGGTGATGGCTTTGGGATAAAAACTGTTCATGAATCTTGTGGTGTGCATTCTGATGGACACACACCACAAGATCCATGGATATTGATTTGTCTTAATGTCATTTCTTGTATATTTATGGTTCATTTACATTCTTTGTTTTCCACTGTATGGACTGTTTGAGATACATCTGGGAGTCCTTTATACATCTATTTCACAAACCAAATACAATATTAATTTATAGTCTCAATCATTATTATTATATGGAAAAGCAATATATCAGTGATAGTCAATATTTGGAAGATTTTCATAAGTCAGGCTGAAGGTTTAACTGCAGCACATTATCTTTTACATTTGTGTGTGTGTGTGTGTGTGTGTGTGTGTGTGTGTGTGCATGTGTTTGTTAACATTATAATTAGGATTTGAAGGATGTCAAAAAAAGAAAACTGTATATAAGAATCTTCTTTATGAGTCAAACTGTAAGTTACTTCAAGGGTATGGAACTGCAGAGGCTCAACAGTGCAGATATTGAATAAAACACCAGATTTAGTGTCAAACGGATAAACTTTGTAAAGTTATTTTGGTAACACTTTACAATAAGGATACATGAATAATGATGGAATAATGTTGGAAACATGGTCTGATTCATGATGAATTAACATATGACTTATGAATGTAGTAATGATTAATATATCATGATGAGTCACTATTAATATATCATGAATTAACACTGCTGTTAATTCATGCTGTTAATATATCATGAATGTACCCTTATTGTAAAGTGTTACTGTTATTTTTACCTACTTGTTACTTTACGTTTCATGTTTTTCTCTGAAAGAGAACAGCAGTTTAATATAACACAAAGAAAATTTGTGGGGAAAATACAACAAATCCTCATATTCTACATGTGATTTTATCCATATTTTTGGGGGAAAAAAATACATGTATTAATTGAAAGTAAAATTGTATTTGTTCAGATAATAACTGTACCATCAAACTTTATGATCACTGTATCCAGTAATCCATTCATATGCCATGTATCAACTTATTTATGTCAGGTGATAGTCCGTAGAGAAGGAGGAGGTAGAGGAGGTGCTGAGGAGAAGCTGGAAATTCACAGGTGAGGTTAAATAATGATGGATATGTTAGTTATAAGAATAACATTGGTGAATGCATTACACTCATGTATTCTGTTAGATATTCATATATACATTATTTATATGTTAATTACTGATGTTTCTTTGACTGATTGTTTGCTTGTTTAATCAGCTGTACATGATAGTATGAAATTAGGATTGCAAAAAAAGAAAAAATCAACTTTCAGGAGTGCTCCCTTGGACTTTTGTGACCCCAACCATGTCAAGGTCAAACCTACGCCCTTGGTATCAGATCATGGGTAATGGATTAGTCTGTAAGTGACATGCACAACACTGAAGATGAGTTTGATTCTGAGACGTATGAATGTCTAAAGTTATATATTGTCTTTTTCCAAAGTTCACTCTTCGTTCATCCATGGTTCAGACTAGAATGTGACAGTTCTGACCCTGTTTGGAAGATTCAACTATAGACAACCTGGAGAAAACACAGGTTATATTACCCAAGAAGAGGAGGGAAGGAGAATTGTTTTGTCTTTTTTTGTTTGTCTATTTGTCAGCAATTTTCCATTACATTTTCAGGAATGGTGAAAAGTGGTCCAGAATTGATCCCATTAAATAATGTTGAGTATAGGTCAAAGGTCAAGGTAACAAAAAAATATTTTTTTTCAATGATCAGAGGTAGGAAAAATCAGGAATTTCCTTTTCATTCCTGCATCCTTACTTTTGCATATAGCTTCTTTTTGCTCTCGCTGTTCTGATATCAGAAACTTGAAAGGCAAATTTAAACACTCTAAGTCAAAGGTCAAGGTCACAATAAAGGTCAAAATAGTGGATAGTTGGAACTATTCATCTTAGACTTAGACACTAAAATGCTGCTCTTTCAATTCTGCATCTAGTGTGTATTGAAAACAAGTGGAGCTAGAGACTTGGTGAGTATCATTGACAGATAGGAAACCTGAAATGGGTTTCAAAATAGTGTCATGACCTTTGACCTTGAGTAACCATAAAAGGTCAAAATGAAGATCACATTATTTAAATGGCCATAACTCCAAAAAGAATGATAAATACTCAGTTACTGTTGTTGACAGATAGAATAGGATAGAATAGAATAGAATAGAATAGAATAGAATAGAATAGAATAGAATAGAATAGAATAGTACTTTATTTATTCCACCCTGAATCATTGTTTTAGTTACAGGAGCAAAAAGATAAGGTGCAGGTATAAAATATCAAAGAAGATATATTTCTATATATACAGTATTTACATTGCATTACACTATGGTTAGAAGTGTATAGAAAATGCAAAATTGTAACATGACCTTTGACCATCAGCGACCTTGAAAGGTCAAACCAATAGTATCACATTTTGTGAGGGGTGGGGTTTGTTGAGCCTGGAACCACTTCATGTAGCTGTTATCAGTCTAGAAACAGACATAAGCTAACAGAGCTATAGTGTAAACTATCAGCTGGAGATTACAAAGATGGGTTAAGGTTGAAGAATACCTGTTAATATAATACATATCTGTGGAAACAATGAGTGTTATAGTTTCGTCAGTGACTGATAGGCTGTGGATACATGGTGTTAATTCATTGTTGGTTTAGGTTATCCTAAGTTTGTTCTGGTACATGATGTACCCCTGCTGTTGAAAGTTGACAATATTGTCACTGTCTCAATTGTTTTTGAGTGTTTTAAACATCAACATTTTTTACATTTATCCTATGAAATCTCTTGACTTTTAGGGTTATTAAATTCAGTATAAAAACTGGATTTATCAAGTGACTGAATGCAGTGAATAATTGTAGTATATACAGGAGCTGGTGAACCAAACGTGTCCAGAGATATGGAGTGGACTTGAAGCAGTGGCAGTGTCTCTCTGATCTGGTCCTTCATTTTATCCATCTTCAGCATTGGAGCGTTATTGGCTTCGCTGTTGGCTGGTCCACTCCACTCCAAGCTTATCATGATCAATTAACACTTTTTTTTGGGCCATTTTAGGATAAAATGAACTTTTTGCTTAATATCAGAAGTCTGTAAAAAAAAAAAAAAAAAAGCATTTTCTAAACAATTTTCTGGCAATAAGTGCAGTTGTGTTGATGTTTTGAAGGCAAACATCTGTCTTTTCAGATGATCATAGAGGGACGACTTCTCCACGGTATCAATTTAGGTAGAAATAAAAGAAAACTCCTACCAGGTCTGTATCTGCATGTATAAATATGTTCACTTAACTCATGTCTTTCTTTGTTTTCCAGAATGTTGTTATGTTATCTTCTATTATTAACAATTATCCTCCATGTTATTCAGGCAAATATTATATTCTGTAAGCTACTGTCATTCAGTATTCTCTAAAATATCATGAAGCACATATTTAAACTTATCTATGTTCTGAACTTCAACCAGCACATACTTTATCATTATTTAAAAAACACCTGAAAATAACTGTAATTCTGAAAAAAAAAAATTTGTATTTTGATTTTTTTTTTTACTTCAGATTATCATTTCAGTTATATCATATTTTTCAATTATTTTTGTTTCCCCCTTTCTTTACTGCTTCCATTCTCTCATACACAGTAATGTTATTTCTTTGATAAATGTTTTTTTTTCTACTTTTGTCTTGTCATTTATGACTTGCAAAAACAAAAATACCCACCCATCTTTTTCTCATTTCTTGGTCTATATTTATCTCATCACTTTTACCTCACTATTTAACTGTACAATCGATGTCTGTTCATCCCTGTGACTTATATTTGTCAACCTGTAATTGATCATTATTGACTCTTTTTTATAATGTATGAATCTCTTGTCTGCACCTCCAGGAGTTGGTTACGTAGCTCACTCTATGTTCCTCATTGAGTACGCTCCAAAGAGGCTGCGAGCGATGGTGGGTGTGAGCATCAGCACCTTCAGTACCTTGGGGAAGCTCTCCGGGAAGCTGCTGGGGATCAGGTGAGGGTGCTAGTGTCACAGATACTGTGGAGTGTCAAATAATGGGTCAGGTGGTGGTTGGTTCAAATGACAACTCAAATGTGGAAAGAGTTCCCTAACACATCAGCGGTGTTTTCTTTGCAGTGGTTGGTAATGAAAATTTTATATCAGTGTTCAGTGTAATTATACAGTTCTGGAAAAAAAACCTTAAGAGACGACTCAAAATATCCAGACATGAAGCTCATTAAACCTATGAAATGTGGTTAAGGGGAACATGGATGAACTGTAAAAAAAAAATAAAAAAAATTTTTAAATTAAAAATGACAGTAGAATTAACAACAAAATGTTGTAAAATTGCAACGTCAAAAACTGTAAGTGAAAATACAATGCGAAGTTGTTTATTTGAGAGGATTTTTGTGTTAATTATTAAATCAAGTATAGCTGTAGTTTTTACAAGAAGGGTATATTTATATTTTTATTTTATTTTACTCTTTTAAAAAGCAGATTTGTACGTAGAAATTATGTATAGTAAAAGTAAAACTGTAAATTGAAAAAAACAATGTGGTCCCATTTAAAATGCAAGACACAATGTTGAAATAACAGCATTTTTTAAAATAAAAAAAGTAACAAAGAAGTAAAGATTTAATAATTTATGGTACAGTTGGTAGAGCACATTGTCCAATGACCAAAGGTTTGTAAGTCCAACTGTCCACATGTCAAAGTGTCCCTATGACACTCTGGACACCAAATGTTTCCTACTAAACATCCTGGTGGATTTAGAAAACACTGTGGACTATGTAAGGTGCAGAGCATTTACTGTTTACATATACACATATTTAATTTCGTCTCATCATCTGAACCCACTTTATCCTCACTAGGGTCATGGGGGTCACTGGGGGCTTAATCCAGCTACAATGGGTGAAGGCGGGGTACACCCTGTATGAGACATATTTAATCTACATGTTTAAAATATTAACACAGGGGTCACCAATCCTGGTCTCTGACGGCTGCTGTCCTGCATGTTTTAGATGTATCCCTTTTCCAACACACCTGATTCAAATGATCAGCCTGTCATCAAGCTGTGCAGAAGAATGATAATGACCGACAGGTGTGCTGAAAGAGGGACACATTTAAAACATGCAGGATAGTGGCACTCAAGGACCATAATAATAATAATAATAATAATAATAATAATAATAATAATAATAATAATAATAATAATAATAATAATAATAATAATAATATTAATAAGCAGAAGGAGAATAATACTAAGGACAACAGTCGCAATAAATAATTAAAGTAATGGTTACTTAAATATGTCTCTGTGTATATCTGTTTTGGATGTATTGAATTTTCTCTAAACTGTGAAACCTTTATTCAGCAGGAGAACATCTGTTTTTGGTTAAACCACTCAATTCAAAATCTAAAATATAATTCTTTAAATATGATCATAAATCACACTGATTTTCCAAATTGCAGTGACCTGCCTTGCAAACAAATGGTGTGATATATTATTACACTTTGATGGTAGTTCCAAACATTTGTATATATACGTAAATACATGGATGTACTTTTGCCAAAGTTTAAAAAAAAGTGTTGTATTGTGATATTCTTTCTTTCCATGAAATTTTCAGTAAAGGTGCAAGGTGTTCCAGAATAGATCCCATTAAATTTTGGTGACTGTAGGTCAAAGGTTACAGTCACCAAAAATATGTTTTTGCAATGATAAGAGATAGCAAATCAGGTCAAATGTGTGAAGGGGACAGGGTTTGTTGTGCTGGACACCACTTGTTTTGTTTTGTTTTGTTTTGTTTTGTTTTGTTTTGTTTTGTTTTGTTTTGTTTTGTTTTGTTTTGTTTTGTTTTGTTTTGTTTTGTTTTGTTTTGTTTTGTTTTGTTTTGTTTCCTCTTTTCTTTTGTAGAGGTCAAATTTAACACCTGTTGAATGCTCCAAATACACGTTTCGCACAAAACTTCCCATACAAACTTACTATTGCCAGTGGCAAAATAAAGTCCAAAACAGTAATCTGGTCCAAAAATACCATTGCTACATATGTTTTGTACCTAAATACTTGAGTGGATTATGTTCACTGGAGGGTTAGTAGTAAAATGTCACCACATTTGTCCAGATCGATAGATGATTGATCAGATGACAGCCTTTAAAAGAAGGAAAAGCCAAATTTGTCACAGTTGTTTTTTTGTGTAAAACATCCTTTTGTGTATGTGGTGTTGCTGTTGCACTTCAGGATGGTTTATACTTTCAGAAAGATGACTTTATTCACTTTCATTTGATGTGTGACAAGTGTAGGTGCAGTAATGTGAGAGCTGTTAATGTCATCTACATGCTGGGACTGGGGTGTACGTCTGGTAATAGATTAAATCCTGAAACAAGGTGAAGCTGACTTCATTTACTGAAATACTCAAATGCTTGTCTAGGGATATAAACTTCACAAACTAATTTTTTTTTGTTTTCCGGTTCATTTTAGAGGCTTCAAAATATCTCCTTGACTGACTTGATCAATATTTTAATTGGTTCTAGCCATATTGTGTTGTATCTTTGTTTTAGTTGGTTATTAGATTCCTTATAATGATGTGACATGTCATGCTCATAGTTTTGAACATAAATCATGCAGGATTGACCATAAATGAATTAAGATAAGTGAATGTACCATTAGTGTGAAAGGGTGTTATATAAATGTTTAACATAATCAAATAAAAGACACAAAACACAGACTCAACACAGATAATATAAAACAAGATCATTTTCCATCATTTATAGGAGAATAAACATGAAAGTACTGCAGAATGTATGAAATGTTGTCTGAATTACATTTACTTTTCACATATACAAAGATATTTCCATTATAAACAGATACAAAAAGGCAGAAAATGGGCATAAAAATTCATTAAAATGCAGGACATGAAGTATTGGACACAAAATTTCCCTGAGGATAAAATAGAGTCACCAGCATAACGTGCAAATGAAAGTTACACACATTTCTCTGTAGCACATAATAAGTAAAATGTTAACTGCAGTTTAAAATTCAGTGCTTCCCTTTGCATAAGATATTTAACCTTTGATGGAAATGTTCTGTGCAGAATCAATTATTTGTCCATCAGGGCTGTGTGTTCCCGTCATTACAGACCTTAGACGTGTTACTAGACAGAGTTAAATAAAAGCATCTAAATAAACCTACTAGACATTTGGCCATATTAAAACCAAAAATAACAACAATACATATTAGTAATAACTTCAGTTATGTACTGCTTTTAAAGACAGAAAGTGTGCTTGACATATAAAGCAAAATTATGTAATTATGATTTTAAAAAAAGACACAATAATGAATTTCAAGCGTTGAATGATTGTTAAATAAGCAGGTTTCAGATAAAGCTGAATGGTACTATTGTCAGGTATAGTTGGTAGGGGTGTGACGATACCCTCACCTCATGAGATGAGACACAAGATTGGGTTCACTAGACGAGATGAGATTTTAAGAAAACTAAATTACAAATTATATGAACAACAGAACTTTGTTTAACTGAGTTGCACATGGATTTTAGAACTCTGTAAGTGTTAACTTTTAATGAACTTATTAATGAAATAATTCCTCTACAAATTGAAACTGAACTAAAATGTTATAAAAAATTTAAATAAAATAATATGTTTGTCCTTTTTTCAAAATCAAATCTGGTACTTGACTGTGGAAGTCGACTATCTATCAACCCAACGTACACATGCAATGATGTAACGTTAGCTCTACTGTCTATGAACATTAGCTTATATGGTGAACATTGTTTGTCCCATCTACAATCGACTGTTTTAGCAAAACCCCGGTAGCAATGTTAGTGTATAATAACTTCTTCACCATTAACAGTATTGTCAGTTTCATAGATAAAGTTGTTGAACTTACCATCATATTGAAGTTTACTTAGTTTCTTTGGGGAGACAGTGTTCCGCTCAGTGACTTGTTGCTTCTTTGGCTGTGGGTAAAGCCAGTGTATTTTTATTTTTTATTTTATTTAACCTTTATTTACCCAGGTGTGTCCCATTGAGACCAATGATGTATTTTTCAAGGAAGACCTGCCCTGTCCTTATTATTACTAGAATTTTAGTTGTTGTTGAATGAGTTTTGTATAGTAGGACCCCAGGCAGTAACTAATGGGGATCTAAAATAAATAAATAAACACAAAAAAATAAACAAACACCTGGCCAATCAGTGCATGTCTTTGAATAACCCCAACCATAACTCTGGAAACAGGTTATCTTTTGTTGGTCTTTTGTCCACAAATTAATGGGAACACACAAAAACATTGCAGGATGTGTTTTTTAAATTAAATACCTTCAGTCAGGCCTGTGATTCCAAGTTACCACCGGGCTTGCGAAGAAACAAAAACAATAGAGGACATGAACATTGTCTCTTTGTGGCAGGTTTGTGGTCAAAACACTCTCTACCTATCCACTCGTTCAGGTGTTTTCTTGAGTTTTTACAACCAACTAAAGCACACGTAGTTCCTGAACCACTTTTCCTTTTGAAGTTGTCTGTCCTTTTTCTCACTGCGTCACTGCATTAATATCGGCGCTACCTTAGCAAAACAAACCAGAACGGAAGTGAAAAGCATTGGGAGGAGTTCAGGAAGTAGAGCACAGGTACAGCAGATAAAGCCTTCTGAACAATATAAATTTCAATTTAAAGCTATACCTTTGCTATTTCCACATTCCATTCTTTGTCATCTTCCACTCAAACCCCCCTATTTAACTTCAGACTAGGACGTTAAACATAAAACTTGTATAAAAATCATGTTTTTTTCTGACGTGACCTGTGTATTTCTATCTGTAAATCCTTCTCTCCAGGTCTACATTTATTCTTTCAAAGTGTGTCGTGCAGCAGGAATCAAAGAGAACCAGGTAGATTATGGTGTCCTGGGTATCAGACTCTGAGCTGTGCACCTCTGTATTCTGTGTATGTAATGTTTCAATTATATCCCATCACGCTTTTAGTTTTACATGCTTGTTACTATCACTAGGCTTTCAGTTTAACAGCCTTTAAGCTCATTTACATGGATTTTTTTTGCCCCCAGTCCATAAGAAAACCTGCCAAAAAACCTTTCAAACTTCCCACAGTGCTATTAAAATATTTCTTCAATATAGTACATGTGTGGTTCTGGGTTTATCGTGTGGTTATAGCTCCTCCGTGTGGCCGATTACTTATGTGCAACCAAGATTTTGCAGGTTACATTTGAGATTCAAGCTTCACTTAATGGTCCATGTGTGGCCACCATGACAGACTGCATCCACAAAAATACATATTATACTTAAAAGTCAAATATACAGAACATAATAATAATAATAATAATAATAATAATAATAATAATAATAATAATAATAATAATAATAATAATAATAATAATAATAATAAACACCTCAAATAAATAAATAAAGGTATGTGTTTTTCTGTCAGAGTTCATGATAATTGAAAATACAAGGAAAAAAATCCTGCTGTTTTAAGGATATATGGGAATGTCCCTTACTCTGGTTCTCCTTATCGTCACCTTGTATCTGTAGGTGAGTCATACATTTTAATGCTTTAGTTTCTGGCGAGAAAAGCTGTAATCAGAGTAATGTTTTTTATTCCCTTCAAACCTATAACTCTTGGATACTACTCTGCACCAAGGTCCTTGTTTGTATCTTCATAATGTGTTTTTAAGGTTGACCTGGTAAGTTTTTCAGACAACAGCTGAGCAAAATGTCACCATTATCACAATAATTCTGTTTTTCTAGGGTGTTTCCTTCATAATTTATCACCATTTATTATTATGCTATTACTATTGATTTTGCATTTTTCAGTATATTTCGGGTATTTTCCTGTGTATATTTTACTGATCATGTAGGTTTTCATATCAAAACTTTTTCTAAATATTTTTTCAACAAAATACTGTATATCAAATACAAAACATCAAAACAAACCTCTATAGCCACAGCTTTTTTTTTTTTTACTGGTGAATCAGTTTTGCAGAAGATGATGGTGCTTCCATTCCAAATGCTTCATATCTGATGCTACTGAAAAGCTGCATTTTATGCACTTTTTTTTTTTTTTTTTTTTTTACATGTATTTATTTTTTTTTTACTTTTATTTACCCAGGTGTGTCCCATTGAGATCAATGATCTCTTTTTCATGGGAGACCTGCCCTATCAGTGCATGTGTTTGGATAGTGGGAGGACACTGGAGTATCTGGAGAAAACCTAAGCAGACACAGGCAGAACAAGCAAACTCTACACAGAAAGGTCTGGTGTGGGAATAGAACCAGGGTCCTTCTTGCTGCACCACCATGCTGCCGATATTGATAGGATTAGTGGATTATAAATTATTAAACTTTCTAGATCAGTAGATGCTTTGTTACCGGCAGCTGTATAGAACTTTGAGGGTTAAATTTGTATCACTGTGTTTTCATACTTGTATGTATGTATGTATCTGTCTGTCACACACACACACATACACAGGGTTCCCATAGATCTTTGAAAAGTCTTAAAAGGCAATTCATTGTTCTAAAAATAAGGCCTTAGTTGGCATTAAAATGTCTTGAATCAAATTTTCTAAAGCCTTAAAAATTTGGACACAATAAAATGAAAATGAAATAAAAAGTATTTGGTAACATTTAGGCTGTCTATATTACAAAAATAATTTCGGGTGAGTAGAAAATGAGCGTGTGGGTGTAGTATTCCTTTAACTATACTGAGTTTATTACAAGTGTGTGTTTATATGGTGTGTGTGTTCATGAATGTAGCAGTAACTGGACCAAAAAGTCATGTTCTATTTAAAATAAACAGTTGGTAAAACTACTCCCAGGTAATTCATGTGATGTTTTTTCCCTTTTCAATTTTGGTTCATCGTCAGCTTAGTCTTAAATTGAATTTCAAAAAGCATTAAAAAAAAGTCTTAAAAAGTCTTGAATTTAACTTTCCCTAAGTTGTAGGAACCCTGCACACACACACACACATGTGTATGTGTTTCTCTCCCTCTCGTCTCACCCTAATGCACCTGATCACTGGACTCATCCACCTCATTAGGTCACATGACCTTGTCCCATCATTCCACAGTCCAGTCTCTACATTCCTGGCAAATTGAATACTTTTTTCTGATTAGTCTCACTGAAAAGTGGTTTTCTCATGACTACACAGCTGTTTCTGTCCAAAACCCTGATGTTCCCTTTGGACTGTGTTTGTTCCTTTCACTATTACACAGTCAGCAGTTCTAACGTTTATTTTTACAACTTGATTTCATTAAACACTTAATCTATCTGTGATCAGTGGTGAACCATAACGTTTAAGATGATGGTAAAGTTACATCAAATACATCAGTTTTGTATTTCTATACAGTAGTAGTAGTAGTAGTAGTAGTAGTAGTAGTAGTAGTAGCAGTAGTAGTAGTAGTAGTAGTAGTAGTAGCAGCAGTAGTAGTAGTAGTAGTAGTAGTAGCAGTAGTAGTAGTAGTAGTAGTAGTAGTAGTAGTAGTAGTAGCAGTAGTAGTAGTAGTAGTAGTAGTAGTAGTAGTAGTAGTAGTAGTAGCAGTAGCAGTAGTAGTAGTAGTAGTAGTAGTAGTAGTAGCAGTAGTAGTAGTAGTAGTAGTAGTAGTAGTAGTAGTAGTAGTAGTAGCAGTAGCAGTAGTAGTAGTAGTAGTAGTAGTAGTAGTAGTAGTAGTAGTAGCAGTAGCAGTAGTAGTAGTAGTAGTAGCAGTAGTAGTAGTAGCAGTAGTAGTAGTAGTAGTAGTAGTAGTAGTAGCAGTAGTAGTAGTAGCAGTAGTAGTAGTAGTAGTAGTAGTAGTAGTAGCAGTAGTAGTAGTAGTAGTAGTTCTGGCTGATTTAATGCATATTGAGAAGCTGAAACAGGCTAAAAAATAAACAGAGGTCTTCTGAGGTAAGGACCTCAGAAATTGTTTCCACAAGTTTAGTTCATCCATTGCTCTTGAGGCAAAAACAAAGTTCTTCTTTGAGGTTATCAGTGGGGTCCGCATGTTTAACCCTCAGATATGACTGATAGGCATCAATCTGCCTAGTGTCCAGTTGCATGAGGACAGATGACCTCAGAGTCAGGTCTAATCTGTAAAATGAAAGTGAAGCTATATATACTACATAACTAACCTATGTACATATGCTTATGTGTTGTTTCTCTAAACAAACACATGTTGTGGCCACATTAGGCTCATGGGTGGTAAACTACGACTTGTTACGCAGACGTACAGCTCTATCACATATGTGCACCCCTGATAAGACAATCTGCACCATGAAATGTCACAAAACTCTGTGTGTGTGTGTGTGTGTGTGTGTGTGTGTGTGTGTCAGGCTATGTCCACAAATGAAGCCCCACAGCAGTTTGTCATCAGGACACAGGGAGGGGTTTGAGCAACAAAAACAGAAAAACACTTACGTCTCCTCCTCCTTCAAATAGCATCAGGATATTTCTATGTTGAAAGGCCACTTCGATGACTGAATGACTAAAATAAGAGCCTACAAATCAATCACGTGTGAATAGAACTCAATTATAGGGGTTTGACAAGATGATGGACACAGTAACGGATGAGATGGACTCGGATTCTATCATGTCTGATGGTGAACACAGAGTCAAGAGAAACTTCCAACAAAAGTGAGTCCAGTTGATTTAGGATCACAAAATAACACTGGTGATTTTAGACACTGTTTATGTGAATGGAAGCACTAAAGTTTCAGAACCCCTTAAATGATAATAATTATATCTATTTGTCTTATTATGATTTTGATTATTATTATTAGTAGTAGTAATAGAATATTTTTGCAATATTTGAGATTTTCTAGTCTTGTGTGCCATAAAACTCGTGTTGTCACCTGCATCATATTGTCATCATAGTATTATCCTCAAATCACATCTGTCACATACATGCACAGAAAAAAACAAACAGTTGCACACAGATATATTTCCAAATAATTTAGATTAGTCTACTTTCTTTTTCCTCATGTCTGGTTTGTATCTTTTTTTCACTTTACCGTGTTCATGCAT
The DNA here is from genome assembly GCA_020466265.1 of Siphamia tubifer. NCBI lineage: Eukaryota > Metazoa > Chordata > Actinopteri > Kurtiformes > Apogonidae > Siphamia > Siphamia tubifer. The sequence continues at coordinate 21,257,001 of CM035794.1, read as the reverse complement.
TCTTGTATGTATTTCTGTGAGACATTAATTTTCAGTAATCATTGTAAAAGTGATTTAAGACTTTTGTCTAAGTGATCTGAAACCACTTACCTGCATGTTTTTATCCCTGTCATTAAGTATTTAATCAAGGGACACACAGAAACATGTGGAATCCCTTCATCTAATATCATTTGCTCAATGCTTTTAACCACCTCCTGGGAATGAGCCTCCTTCAAAACAGGAGCCTGCAGGTGAATAATTTACTGAAACTCTATATGTATGAATATTGAGGAAGGGCCGGGACAGGGCCATCCAGCCGCAGATAGGCCTCTCCATCTCTGTCAGGACGACACTGATAAAGGAGTGAGACAGAAAACCCTCAGTGCAGTTACAGCAGTCAGATGGATGCTGTTAATTGACAGCCCTTTGAAACATGGAGGAAGGAGGAGGAGCTACGATAACATCTCCAGTCATCTCTAGCCTCCACCTGCTCCACGTCCACTGAAGAGTCACGTCAGTTTATTTATGGCACTCATTGAAAAACAACAAATGTGAGGTGCTATACAGAAAGATCAGATACCTAAAGATAAAGCACGGACCTCAACAGGTGAAAATAAGTGCATTAATAAGACATTAAGCCATGTGACATAAACAGCATCAGACAAAGAGCAAATAAAACATATACAGTGCTACCTCTACTTATGAAATTAATTTGTTCCAGAAGTGTTTTCGTAATGTGAATTTTTCGTAATTAGAGTTGCATTTTACATGTAAAAGGCCTAATTCATTCCAAGGCCCCAATACTACCCCTCAAACCCTTTAAAAATTACAACTAATTTGTATGAAATATGTGTTAAAAGAAAATGTAGATTTAGAATTTAGCTTGTCCAGGGTAACACCAGCTGTTGGTGTAGACATAAACACTGCCCCCCAAGGGTTTACCTGTGAGAGCATGGCTTCTGTCTGACCAATATTGTTGAATGAATATTGTTAGCTCCTCCAGGCTAATGTCAATGTCTGGGACAGAAGAGCTGAGCCACGTCTGGGTGAGAATGAGGATACAGCAGTCTGGTTTAAATCCAGCTTCAGGTAGTCCAGTTTGTTTTCCAGTGAGCGTACTTTGGCGAGCAGGACTGATGGAAGCGGCGGTCGGAACAGGTTAGCTCTTAGCTTAGCTGTAAATCCACTGCTATAGCTGCGCTTCTACTTCCTCTCTTGCCGCTTACGATGTCTCCAGAGGCGTCCTCTGTCCTCCGCTGTAGGACGCATGAACTGACCGGCGCAGCAGACCGAGGTTCTGTAGAACAGTCCGTGTATCCATCCATGCTTGCAGAGTCCAAGTTTTTAACAATTTTCCTTAAAGGTGTCATTCTGCTGAAAACCAGTTTTCCCCGCTCTTTTTGGAATCTGATGGGTCACCCCGAGTTACCAACAGATGCTGCCTTTGACAGTGGTTTGTCACCTCCAATGGCTGCATACTGCATTCACAGAAAACAACAAGAGGAACGAGGGACACAGAAAAAGCCGGTCCATCTGACGTGAGATGGACTTTAGTGTCTCCCATTGCAGCGAATCTGAAGTAGCATCAGCATTAGCATCTACAAGAGAAGACAGCACCACAGTAGCTGCTGCACAAACTGGAAAAAATGGCGGATCAAACTGGTTCATGTGCTCTCTGAGGAAATAAAGACTGTTTTTTTTCCCTGTACATTGTCAGAACAAGCAACAGCACGAAACCTAGCTGGATGATACTCTGGTAAACACACATACAGAGCTAGAGGGGAGGGGGGGAGTGTTCCTTCATGTATTCTGAGTCAATCAGAGACACCTCGTCCCCGCGTCATGGACATGTATGAGGAAGTACCGGTAAACTCTGTTGTTCGACCTCAAGTCATTTTTCTACCGTGTAAAAACAGCTGGAAACAAAACAATGTGGCCTTTTTTTTGTTTTTGTTTTTTTTAAATAAAACCAACACATCATGTATTCAATAACAACAGAGAACACAGTAATATTAATGAAATAACCATGGAATGACATCTTTAAATATTAAGTTCCTCTGGTCGAAACAGGTAAAAGAATCCATCACATTCAGGTTGATATTACTGTAGAGTCCAGACAGGAGCAGGTTGTTTAATTAACCTTCAGTCTACTAGTTTAATAATGTTGTGACGTCACAAAAGCTCAGGAGACCCTGCAAACAATGTCACTCAGGTGCTCATCTGTAGCAGGTGAAGTCAAAACTTCAGTAATATTGTGTTTGACATGAATTTTCCTGGTCATCTGTGCTTTTGTGTTTTCACTGCAGGGTTTTCGTCAACAGAAGTCTGACACTAGAGCACATCAAATGCTATGGCTTTGACATGGACTACACCCTGGCCAGTAAGTGGATTTCCAGACTCTCTGTTTGTCATAGGGGCTGTCATTTGTATTAACGGTCTGCATGGTGTGTGTGTGTGTGTGTGTGTGTGTGTGTGTGTGTGCATGTGTGTGTGTTTGCAGTGTATAAATCTCCAGACTATGAGAGCATGGGCTATGAGCTGTTGAGAGACAGACTGGTATCTACTGGTTACCCTCATGAACTTCTACGCTACACATATGACCCCAGCTTCCCCACACGGTTCGTACCCTGACACTCTATGTTCATGAATGCAGACAGTGAGGATAAAACTGCTGTTATTATGGTGTACCTCTGAAGGAGATTTAATAATAATGCAAAAATTCTTCCAAGTATCTGTTCAAGAGATTATCAACCAAACATGAAAACTAATTGTTTTATTTATTTAATTTTATATTATTTTATTTTAGTAAATGTGCAGCAGCTAGAGTTCTGGAGTTCACTTTATTTTCAGTTTAAACACACACCACATCAGTGTTGCTCAGTAACATCTTGCTAGTACGTGTTCACACTTAAGGGACTGGTTAAGTATTTTGGAAATCTGTGGGCTGATATAAAGCCCCCTTCAAAATAAAATGTTTTGGCTGTGTGGATCAACCACAGATCTGCGGTTTCACCATGAATATGCTTTTATTTTTTCACTTCTCTGTCCACTACCCGCACGCATTTCCTTTAACTTTACCTCTGCCCATACCTCCAAAAGTCAACAGATAAACCCTCTGGTTGGAAGTTTTAACATGTGTACATTTCTTAAAATAAATTCTATGTCATTGTTAAGCCACTTGAGCACAAATATGTCATGACCTCCGCTCCGGTGACCTTTCCCCCAGTCATTTCCACACTCACCTGGTCCCGCACTGCCGTTCCTCATCCGTGGCTATAAAAGCAGTAAGGCTTGCAGTTGCCAGTGCGGGACCATTCAGTATTGTCACCTCCATAACCCGGACAACTTTCACCATCTCCTCAATCACCATAACCCGGACATTCATCATCACTACGGACTCTGGTCGTTTGTTCCCAGGTTTTGTCTGTCTTGTCTTTATGTTTCTTAGTTTTGTTATTAAATTATTTTTCCCTTCAGTACTGTGCAATGGAGTCCTCCTTCACCTCACCCCGATCCTGACAGAATGGTCCCGCCAACCATCAGGACTCCGCCAGTGCTGTTTTAGTTTTCCCCGGTCTGTTCTGTCTAAAGTCTGTCCAGTCTTGCGTTCTGTCCCTGTCTGTGTATCTGCCCAGCGTTCTGTGTATCTGCCCAACGTTCTGTGTATCTGCCCAGGGTTCTGTGTATCTGCCCAGCATTCTGTGTATCTGCCCAGTGTTCTGTGTCTCTGCCCAGCGTTCTGTGTCTCTTCCTAGCGTTCTGTGTCTCTTCCTAGCGTTCTGTGTCTCTGCCCAGCGTTCTGTGTCTCTTCCTAGCGTTCTGTGTCTCTTCCTAGCGTTCTGTGTCTCTTCCTAGCGTTCTGTGTCTCTGCCTAGCGTTCTGTGTCTCTGCCTAGTGTTCTGTGTCTCTGCCTAAGCGTTCTGTGTCTCTGGCTAAGCGTTCCGTGTCTCTGGGCTAGCGTTCCGTGTCTCTGGGCTAGCGTTCCGTGTCTCTGGCTAGCGTTCCGTGTCTCTGGCTAGCGTTCCGTGTCTCTGGCTAGCGTTCCGTGTCTCTGGCTAGCGTTCAGAGTTTCTGGCTAGCATTCAGAGTTTCTGGCCAGCGTTCAGAGTTTCTGGCTTTTGTCGGTCTTTTCGTCTGTCTTGGTTGGTCTTTTCATCTGTCGTTGGTCTTTTCTGTCTGTGGCTGTCCCTACCTGTTGCCTGTTGCTGGCTTCTGTCCCCTGTCCCTGCCTGTTGCCCGTTGCTGGCTTCTGTCCCCTGTCCATGCCTGTTGCCCGTTGCTGGCTTCTGTCCCCTGTCCATGCCTGTTGCCCGTTGCTGGCTTCTGTCCCCTGTCCCTGCCTGTTGCCTGTTGCTGGCTTCTGTCCCCTGTCCCTGCCTGTTGCCCGTTTATGGCTGCCTGTTGCTTTTCTCCCCCTCGGATTTCCCCTCTCTTCCTTACCCCGGACCTTTTTGCCGTGTTTGGCCGGGTCTCGCCCCGGACCTTTTTGCCGTGTTGGCCGGGTTTCGTCCCGGACCTTTTTGCCGTGTCTGGCCGGGTTTCGCCCCGGACCTTTTTGCTGTGTCTGGCCGGGTTTCGCCCCGGACCTTTTTGCCGTGTCTGGCCGGGTTTCACCCCGGACCTTTTTGCCGTGTCTGGCCGGGTTTCGTCCCGGACCTTTTTGCCGTGTTGGCCGGGTCTCGCCCCGGACCTGTTCCCTTGTTGCCTCCGTGTCGGCCCGGTCCTTTTGTTTCATCGTTTTGTCCTGTCTTTGTCCAGTGCCTTGTCTCTGTTCCTTTTTGTCGCTCCCTGCCAGAGTCTGTGGTGACCCCACCCTATCAGTTTTGCTCCTGCTACCAACCCAGTCCACTCAGACTACTCAGTTCTGAGGGTACTCCGCCCAGGGGGTTTCCACGCCGCCCTGCCCAGAGGGATTCCACACCGCTCTGCCCAGAGGGTACTCCGCCCAGGGGGTTTCCACGCCACCCTGCCCAGAGGGATTCCACACCGCTCTGCCCAGAGGGTACTCCGCCCAGGGGGTTTCCACGCCGCCCTGCCCAGAGGGATTCCACAGCGCTCTGCCCAGAGGGTACTCCGCCCATGGGGTTTCCGCACCACCCTGCCTAGAGGGATTCCACACCGCTCTGCCCAGAGGGTACTCCGCCCAGGGGGTTTCCGTACCGCCCTGCCTAGAGGGATTCCACACCGCTCTGCCCAGAGGGTACTCCGCCCAGGGGGTTTCCGTACCGCCCTGCCTAGAGGGATTCCACACCGCTCTGCCCAGAGGGTACTCCGCCCAGGGGGTTTCCGCACCGCCCTGCCCAGAGGGATTCCACACCGCTCTGCCCAGAGGGTACTCTGCCCAGGGGGTTTCCATGCCGCCCTGCCTGGAGAAATACTACTTAGAAATATATATACAATTTTTTTTTTGAGCTCTGGAAAATGGGGGGGGTCTTTGTTTTTTAGGGGCGTCAGGAGCTGCCCCTTAGGGGGGGGGGTACTGTCATGACCTCTGCTCCGGTGACCTTTCCCCCAGTCATCTCCACACTCACCTGGTCCGGCACTGCGCAGCTGCAAGCCGTTCCTCATCTGTGGCTATAAAAGCAGTAAGGCTTGCAGTTGCCAGTGCGGGACCATTCAGTAGTGTCACCTCCATAACCCGGACAACTTTCACCATCTCCTCAATCACCATAACCCGGACATTCATCATCACCACGGACTCTGGTCGTTTGTTCCCAGGTTTTGTCTGTCTTGTCTTTATGTTTCTTAGTTTTGTTATTAAATTATTTTTCCCTTCAGTACTGTGCAATGGAGTCCTCCTTCACCTCACCCCGATCCTGACAAAATATAAAGAACATAATTACAGATCAGTGGCCGTACATCCAGGCCATCACACCATTCATAGTCAGTTTTACTGATTCATGGACTGATTCACTCAGATCTCATAGACCACAGACTGATAACTGATTCAAATTGGTTTATAATGATGATAATAATAAGTTTTATTTACCAGTTTATTTACCAACAAACACAATAAAAACAGTATATAAACAGGTCTAAAAACCTGTTTATCTTTACACTCCTCGTAGCTAGGCAACACATTTGTTGCTAAAGAATGGAATTTATTTTTTGGTGCGTTCATGTGAATGACAGACAATCCCAATATTCTATGGAATGACCACTGTGTCCCAAGTCCAGTCCAGCACAAACCCACGTCCTATCTGAGCTTTTGCCCTCGTCATTATAACAAGACACTGCACGCTGTAAGTGCACTAATGCATATGATGAAAATAAAAAAGTTGTGGTGTGTTCTGACCCACTTCAAGCACTGAGTTTAATCATATAAACGAAACACTTGGGTCTGAATACTTGGTTCCTACTTTTGTGACCTGTTTTTTCTCCTCCTGCTTGTTTTCAGTGGTTTGGTGATCGACACCCTGTTTGGGAACCTCCTGAAGGTGGATTCAAATGGAAATATTTTAGTCTGCAGCCATGGCTTCCAATTCATCAAAGGGTAAACAAGATGGCAGTTTTAGAAATGAAAATAATCCCCAATGAAAGTAGTAATGTCAGGTTTAGTTTAGTCTGGTTTGGTTTAGTTTAGTTTAATTTAATTTAGTTGAATTTAGTTTTTTTAATTTAGTTTAGTTGTGTTTAGTTTTGTTAATTTAGTTTTTTGTTTTGTTTTGTTTCTAAGAATTGAAACAACACTATGACAGCTACTACAACTATCGTATTTGTTCAACAACCATGAACAAATAATTAAACTAAAAGAATATACTCAGACAATAAAAAAGACACTGTGTGTTCTAATACCTAATGGAACAAATGTAATCAAATTACTAATGCAATATGATGAATTTTGGCCAGACAACATGTCACTGATATTGTTATTTTTTTTTTTATACCAAATTTTGAGGAAAAAAAGGCAGACTTTTTTTTTCTTGAAAATGTAGACTTTTTTTCTCGAAATGTTTGACCTTTTTTCTCAGAAATTAAGAAAATATAATGTTTCAAAGTGACCTTAATGATCTTCTGTAGGTTGAAGTCCTGTTACGCAAACGTTTATGAAAACCAGTGCAGTTTGTTCTGTAGTGTTGCAGACTTTGGACAGATACAGAAACATGTAATGATTGGACAGATTACAACAAAAGATACTCTAGGTATGAGTGTTTTTCATACATCTGCAACAATTTACTGAGCTGTAAATTGTTTGTTTTCTACAGGGAAAGCATTCAGAATTACTACCCCAACAAGTTCATTCAGAGGGATGACACAGAACGCTTCTACATTCTCAATACTCTCTTTAATCTGTCAGGTAAAAACATTCTATATTGGGTTTTTTTTACATTATAGTTTAATTTCAATTTAGACCTTTATGAGGACCATAGCTGTGAATCTTGTGCTAGTGTTATGGAATTACACTGCCTTAAATTATATTAAAAGAAATGAAAAGAAAAGCATTAAATGTTTTCTACATACGTCTACTTAAAAGCATGTTGATAGCATAATGTCAATGTGGAACCTTTAGAAACCTACATCTATGTCTGCCTCGTGGACTTCTTCACTAGATGCACCCGATACACAAAGTGAGTGGACACTAAGGGTCACTTCCAATTCCTCCCTCAACCCTCAATCAGTCGCCCTCTAAACTAAGTGTTAAGGGCTATTTGTGACGTAGAAATGGGACACCCCTTAAATGTTGGCCCTGAAATTATTCTCTGTAGTCCCTGAAATGAAACACAACTTTATTATTTTTTTTAATATTTGCAATGTTAACCCTGCCTGTTTAATCATAAGCCACAGACACAACTATAGTTCCACGTTTTTTTAAATTGGTGTGGACTATCTGTAAATTATTCCTTCAGTATCAAACAAATAATCTGTATAAATAACAACCATATTCAGCTGTCACCGCATACCACGGCTCAATGAAACACGGGAGATGACATTAGCACCGCGAAAAATGACCCTTTTTGTAACGTTAGCTAACTTAAACCATAGCTAGCTTGTCCGCACGAGCCGCTATTGACGAAAGACAGAAAAATAAAAAAAAATACATGTGATGCAATAATGAGGTACATAATCCATAAAATGGACCTAAACTAAGATAATACAATGATTTTCGTATTTTTTATTTTTATATCTCCTTTAACAAAGAAAATACTGCATTCTGGGTAACGCTTGCTCTCAAGGGTGGTGGCTCATATTGACCTCTTAACGTAAACGTTCTTAGAATTGGGACAAAATTTACACTTCGCGGGAGCGCGCATTTTGAGATTGAGGGTTAAGGGAGGGGTTGGAATTCGCCCTAAATTTTATATTTTTAAATTACCCATTGGATTATTTGTCACGCATATCTCACTTCTGCTGATAAAAAAAATATTCCAGCCTCCAGAAGGGTTTCCAGCACGGTGACTTGTTCATGTCCTTCAGAAGTATGTTTCAAGATGTTCGAGACGCCATGGACTACATTCATGATACGGTGAATAAATATGTCCAGTTGCAACTCCCATATAACAGATAAATGAGAATTTTGTCTTTTAACAGAAATGGCATAGTTTTTTTTATACAAGTCCTACTTAAAAAAAAAAAAAAGAATGTCCTGAAAAAGTGCATGTATTTCTGTCATTCTTTACATATTATTATTGACAAATAGTATGCAAATGAATATATCCCAAACTTTTATTTGTGTTAATTTTGCTGATTAGGACTTACAGAAAACTCACTTTCAATGAATATTAAATTTTTTGGTAGTTTTTGGGTTTGAGGTTTTATTAAGATGTGAATCATAATCAGCAAAATTACAACAGACAAATGCTTGAGATTGAGTTTATAACATTTAGTTTAATTTCTTTCTTTCTTTTATTATTGCAGGGACATGCACAATATACTTTGACCTTAAAGAGGAAAGATGCATTAGTACTAGTGCTGGTGCAAAGGTTTTACCTGTAGTCCCTGAGCATCCTGGGGTTAGCATTAAATTGCAGGATAATGGGGAGGGGTCTGATGTAAAGCACTTTGTGCTACATGCACCATGTATGAAAAGTACTATATAAATAAAGTTTGATTGATTGATTTACTTATAATGATTGAAATGTGTTCGTGCTGACACCAGCACACATTTTAATGTAATGACATCAGCTGGATCGGTGCCAAAATAAACTACAATGTGTGTGAGGAGCAGGGTATGTTATACCTGGCAAGACTTATTTATATAGTTAGTTTTTCCTTATTTTTTCACTAGATATGTAAAGTAATGAATAAAGAAAAGAATAAAATAATTTTTAATGTTTTTCTTGATAAAAAAAAAAACATGAAAAAAAGGTTCAAATTCATAAAGTATAAAAACAAATACTCCTTGCTAGTGCTCCATGTTGTCTTTATAATAACTCTCTACTTTCTAGGGAACCTTGAAAGAACGAACTCTGAAGAATATGGAAAAATATGTAATTTTGGATGTGAGTAAACTGACTAAAAAAAAGGCATCAAAATAATTTCTTGTAATTTGAAATTAAAGACTGAACCATTTCTGTGGCTTTTTCAGCCAAATTTGCCCGTACTTTTGGACCGGATTAAAAAGTCAGCCAAAGTATTTCTTGCAACTAACAGTGACTTCAACTACACTGAGGTGAGCTTCAAACATGTATTTTATTACAACTAAACACATACAATGAATGTCAAAGTTTCCAACAATAATTCTGACAGGTTGTGTATTTTTTCTAAAGGGTATTATGAAGTACTTGCTGGAAAGTTCTACCAAGGTATAGTCATTTAAAACTGTGGTTGTGATAGTAAGTCCCCATAAGATTTAATACATTATTGCATTATTCTTTATTCTAGTCTAGCACTGTAAAAATGTCCTGGCGCTCCTTCTTTGACCTTATTGTTGTGGACACCAAGAAACCGCAGTTTTTTGCAGGAGGGAATGTACTGAGACAAGTGGACACGGTATGAAACAGCACATTTTACTGAAGACATACATGTATATATTCAACTACAGCAGGTTTCAGTTTCTATATTTCATGCACAGGATTCAGGAAAGCTGCGAATCGGGACTTACACTGGTGACCTTCAAGATGGAACTGTATACTCAGGAGGTAAGAGTCAGAAACATATACACTATATTGCCAAAATATTTACTCACCTGCCTTGAAATATACATCATATATTTAATTTAAAAGGCTGCATTGTCCAAAATGTCTTGGTTCAGAACTAAGAGATTTTAGACAAAGACACTTTGGACATTTCCATGCCCCCAAGTTTGTGGGAACAGTTTAGAGATGGCACCTTCTTGTTCCAACATGACTGTGCACCAGTGCACAAAGTAAGGTCCATAAAGATATGGATGAGAGAGTTTTGAACACAGTCCTGACCTTTAACCCCAAAGAACACTTTTGGAATGAATTAGACCAGGGCTCTACACTACCTTTTTTTTCCAGGAGCACACGTGCCCCTAAGTTAAAAAATTTAGGAGCACACAAAAAAAATAGTGGCACAAGTAGGTTTTAGTTTTAAATGTTTTGTTTATTTACAGTGCAGTACTTACGCACAGATACCAACATTCTTGAATGACTGCTGTCATTTGTGTTAATTTAGAGCAGACCATAACATAACTTTGTATTATGGGATGCTTTGTCCTTTGATACATTTTAGAACATTGTATTGGCTGCTTTGTTATTAGATACATTTTAGAATGATTAACCCTTTAACTCCTGAGACTGAGACACAGTAAAAAATAAAATAAGATAAAATAAACAACACAATGAACAAAAAACAGTCAAAGTGATCAGTAAAATGAACAAAAATGAATAATTAACGAACAAAATAATATGTAACATGAACAAAGTAAGACACTAACAGAACACAATTGAAGAAAAATAAAAAAACAGAAAAATAAACAAAATAAGCAACATCAACAGAAACTAATATATATTCACAAAATAAGAAATAATGTGGAAAAAAGGGCAAAAAACAAAAACCCACAAAACCCAAAATGAAGTAAAAAAAAAAAAAAAAAAAGTAGTAGTTTTAGTTTGGGCTTTTTCTTTTTCTTAATCAGTTGCTTTTCAACACCTGTACATCAGTTCCATGAACACAATTCTCAGTAAAATAACAGTTAAAAAACACTTGAATTTGTCAGAATTTTTAAACTAAACCATCCACTCAGAACGTGTCAGCGCTGACGCATCAGGAGTTAAAGGGTTAATCCTTTCAATCTTATGTGCTGTGCTTGTCTCGACTATGTGGAGCTGTTCACACAGTTTTAATTCATTTCTAGTAGGTTTTCATTAGCTCCTCAGGTCTGTGTGTGTGTCTTATTGTGTGCTGCAAGAAGCACCCGCACATGTGCGACTGTTTTGTTTTCCTCGTTCGCACGCTGAAATATTTGCTCGCAAATGCGAGTGAAATGGGCGCACTGTAGAGCCCTGAATTAGACTAAGAGCCAGGGTGAGGGTTGGAGTCAGACCTTCTGTCCAATGTCAGTGTGCTGAGAGGAATGGTCAAAAATGTCCATAAACACGCTCCTATATTTTTTAGGAAAACCTTCCAAGAAGAGTTGAAGCTGTTATATCTGCAAATTTAGTGCAAAGCATTGTGATTCACAAGATTGTGTGTGATGGACCCATTTTAATGCTTCAATCTCAGTGTTTATGCTTAAACTAAAATAAAATAATATGACCTAAGAGAGTAACTGTGCATGTGAGTGACCAATCTTAGCTTAACGTGATCATATTAAAACCATATTTGATAAATGCATCATTCTAACAGTGTACAAGCAGTAAATGTTCAGAAGTAACTGGAAGAAGGAAGTATTTTCAATTCTGATAAATATTTATATATTAATATTCTGTTGTCTTTGGCATTATGTAATGTTTTTGTACTCAATGTAATGCTCCAGGGTCTTCAGATGTCATCTGTGATCTGCTCGGGGTCAAAGGTAAAGATATCCTCTACGTCGGAGATCACATCTTTGGTGACATTCTCAAATCAAAGAAACGCCAGGGCTGGAAGACATTCCTGGTTGTACCAGAGCTCAGCAAAGAGCTGCACGTGTGGGAAAATAAAAAAAGTAAGAACAAGCTGTGATGTTTATTCTCTCTTCATTTTGTGGATTTCCAGAGTTTTAATGATCCTTTTTTGTGCAGATTTATTTGAGGAGCTGAAAACCCTGGACGTTTTCTTAGCTGAGCTTCACAGGTGAGTGTGTATATATTACAAACACTTATTTATTATTTATATGTTCATCCATTTATGATGAATTAATAATATCTTCACATGGAATATCTAAATAGTTTATTACTATCTATAATTAATACACAAATAATTAACTGGGTACTTCAGCAATTGATAACAACTAATAACCTTATCATTTGTAGCCTTGTGTTTTTGCCTTTCTGTGTCACTTGCAGCTCTGGATTAAAAACACCTCTGGGATTAAGCTCCATATTTTATACACTGGCCCATAAAGACTTTTTTTTTATAGCTCTGCTCATGAAATGATTGTGATCTATTAATGTCTCCCAATCGTCGTCTCATCTTGTTGGGAGAGATTATTGTAATCAGTCTGTGTGTCTGCAGAAAAATATATCATGCTATAACTCAATGATACTTGAGATATCACCATGAAATTACATGGGCATATACATATAGCTAATGCACATCAGATGCAATGATCCATTTGAGTAAAGGTCAAAGGTTAAGGTCATATTTAGCAGAAAGGTCAAAATCACATTATTGGCCCTAATTCAAGAACAGGTTGTCATAGAAATTTAAGATTGGCACAAAATAGGAGCAAGATTAGGCATTCTCTGAATACTTGTTCTTGATAGAGTCAGTGTAACTGGAACTCAATATGTAATCATAGAACATGGTCAAAGGAATAAAATGAAACATGTGTCTGAAAACAAAATGATTCCAAATGTATGGGTAATATATAAACCCATATTAGGCAGTGGCGGATCTAGACGGCTATTTTCAGACAGGCCTAAGTGAAGTCAGGGTGGGAAAGACCCCCCCACCCCACCCCTCCCCCCGCGTATAACAACAACGTAATAGCATTTCTGGAATTGAAACTGATTTTTTTTTTTTTTTTTTTTTAAATAAACACAAATAATTAAATATACATAGTTTATTTCCATTGACATTTACAAATAAATAACTATATTAAGAATATTGATCAACATTTCAGTTTAATGAGGCAACAAAAATTGTTGTAGAATTCTGTTTCAGAGCTTGTGATTGACCCAGGCCCGGCCGTGTATCCGCGCCTGATATTAGGATCGATCTGTGTTTCAGATCTTCTGAACTTGTGTAGACTTGTTTTTCTAGAAACAGTTTGTAGTCAGGGCTCAGACCATGACTGGGGTCAGACATCCAGTTATTGGTCATCTCTAATATATTATTATGGATCATTTCAAGGGTTTATTCCACAAACAATATCACTTAAAGGTAAAGAATAGACACTTGTAATTAGTTGTATTATAATACTGTAGAACACCCATTGTCACAGAATTTCATAGGGACCTAATGTCGTGCACATTTTAATACCCCTAGGCCAAATATAACATGACACTGTGTTGAAAGTTACTACTCTATAATGTAGATTAGATTGTCTTTGTTACATGCATATTTATATTTGAACATACTCAGATCTTATACCTGCACAAGGCCGGTGGACCTTGAAAAAGTAGATCAAGGTCATCTATTTTCAATAGTCATCTGCTCCATGCCAAGATGCATCCACAGCATTAATGTCGTGAAGGTACAGTATGTCAATGCATTCTTCAGATAATGCGATCGTGTTGTTGAATGGACAGACAGATGGACAGATGACAAAGTGATTACGATGCCGCTCAAAGTTGGCTGAGGGGTAATAAAAACCAAAAAAGAAATGTGTCAACACAAAGACCTCAGACAGAAGAAATGTTTGTTTTTGTTTTAGTTTTCCATGACATGGTATGATGGTATCCAGGACAATAGATGATCTATGATATAGAAATGAATTCAATGAAAAAAAAATCTTTGAGGAAATTTAGGTTATTTCACAGCTTGTAATAAAAGCTCCACCAAATACTAATTAAACATATGTTTAAAAATATGTCTTGCCATTGCATTAACTTTTTATTTTGTACTATGTTTATGAACTATCATTATTATTATTATTTTATGTTGTGAAGGAACCTGGACAGTGCTGACCCTGACATCATTGCCATCCAGTACAGGATGAAGGTATGATTCCAGATGATGCTATTGTTTCAAACCCATTAAATGAACCTTCAACTAGATGAAGGTAACTCTTCTTTTTACACACAGTAAAAAAAAATGTTTTTAAATCACGTTTTTACAGAAAAAAAGGCAGCTGTGGTTGTCAGAATGATCCTGTAAAAACATATAGTTTTAACATTTAAACATGTAGATTTAACATTTTAAACATGTAGTTTTAACATTTTAAACATGTAGATTTAACATTTTAAACATAGATGTAACATTTTAAACATGTAGATTTAACATTTTAAACATAGATTTAACATTTTAAACATGTAGTTTTAATATTTAAACATATAGTTTTAATATTTTAAACATATAGATGTAACATTTTAAACATGTAGATTTAACATTTTAAACATAGATTTAACATTTTAAACATGTAGTTTTAACATTTTAAACATGTAGTTTTAACATTTTAAACATAGATTTAACATTTTAAACATGTAGTTTTAACATTTTAAACATGTAGTTTTAACATTTTAAACATGTAGATTTAACATTTTAAACATGTAGTTTTAACATTTTAAACATGTAGTTTTAACATTTTAAACATAGATTTAACATTTTAAACATGTAGTTTTAACATTTTAAACATGTAGATTTAACATTTTAAACATGTAGTTTTAACATTTTAAACATGTAGTTTTAACATTTTAAACATGTAGTTTTAACATTTTAAACATGTAGATTTAACATTTTAAACATAGATGTAACATTTTAAACATGTAGTTTTAACATTTTAAACATAGATGTAACATTTTAAACATGTAGATTTAACATTTTAAACATGTAGTTTTAACATTTTAAACATGTAGTTTTAACATTTTAAACATGTAGTTTTAACATTTTAAACATGTAGTTTTAACATTTTAAACATGTAGTTTTAACATTTTAAACATGTAGATTTAACATTTTAAACATGTAGTTTTAACATTTTAAACATGTAGTTTTAACATTTTAAACATGTAGATTTAACATTTTAAACATAGATTTAACATTTTAAACATGTAGTTTTAACATTTTAAACATAGATGTAACATTTTAAACATGTAGATTTAACATTTTAAACATAGATTTAACATTTTAAACATGTAGTTTTAATATTTAAACATGTAGTTTTAATATTTTAAACATATAGATGTAACATTTTAAACATGTAGATTTAACATTTTAAACATAGATTTAACATTTTAAACATGTAGTTTTAACATTTTAAACATGTAGTTTTAACATTTTAAACATAGATTTAACATTTTAAACATGTAGTTTTAACATTTTAAACATGTAGTTTTAACATTTTAAACATGTAGATTTAACATTTTAAACATGTAGTTTTAACATTTTAAACATGTAGTTTTAACATTTTAAACATAGATTTAACATTTTAAACATGTAGTTTTAACATTTTAAACATGTAGATTTAACATTTTAAACATGTAGTTTTAACATTTTAAACATGTAGTTTTAACATTTTAAACATGTAGTTTTAACATTTTAAACATGTAGATTTAACATTTTAAACATAGATGTAACATTTTAAACATGTAGTTTTAACATTTTAAACATAGATGTAACATTTTAAACATGTAGATTTAACATTTTAAACATGTAGTTTTAACATTTTAAACATGTAGTTTTAACATTTTAAACATGTAGTTTTAACATTTTAAACATGTAGTTTTAACATTTTAAACATGTAGTTTTAACATTTTAAACATGTAGATTTAACATTTTAAACATGTAGTTTTAACATTTTAAACATGTAGTTTTAACATTTTAAACATGTAGATTTAACATTTTAAACATAGATTTAACATTTTAAACATGTAGTTTTAACATTTTAAACATGTAGTTTTAACATTTTAAACATGTAGATTTAACATTTTAAACATGTAGTTTTAACATTTTAAACATGTAGTTTTAACATTTTAAACATGTAGATTTAACATTTTAAACATAGATTTAACATTTTAAACATGTAGTTTTAACATTTTAAACATGTAGATTTAACATTTTAAACATGTAGTTTTAACATTTTAAACATGTAGATTTAACATTTTAAACATGTAGTTTTAACATTTTAAACATGTAGATTTAACATTTTAAACATGTAGATTTAACATTTTAAACATGTAGTTTTAACATTTTAAACATGTAGTTTTAACATTTTAAACATGTAGATTTAACATTTTAAACATGTAGATTTAACATTTTAAACATGTAGTTTTAACATTTTAAACATGTAGTTTTAACATTTTAAACATGTAGTTTTAACATTTTAAACATGTAGATTTAACATTTTAAACATGTAGATTTAACATTTTAAACATAGATGTAACATTTTAAACATGTAGTTTTAACATTTTAAACATAGATGTAACATTTTAAACATGTAGATTTAACATTTTAAACATGTAGTTTTAACATTTTAAACATGTAGTTTTAACATTTTAAACATGTAGTTTTAACATTTTAAACATGTAGTTTTAACATTTTAAACATGTAGTTTTAACATTTTAAACATGTAGATTTAACATTTTAAACATGTAGTTTTAACATTTTAAACATGTAGTTTTAACATTTTAAACATGTAGTTTTAACATTTTAAACATGTAGTTTTAACATTTTAAACATATAGATGTAACATTTTAAACATGTAGTTTTAACATTTTAAACATAGATGTAACATTTTAAACATGTAGTTTTAACATTTTAAACATAGATGTAACATTTTAAACATGTAGATTTAACATTTTAAACATGTAGTTTTAACATTTTAAACATGTAGTTTTAACATTTTAAACATGTAGTTTTAACATTTTAAACATGTAGTTTTAACATTTTAAACATGTAGTTTTAACATTTTAAACATGTAGTTTTAACATTTTAAACATATAGATGTAACATTTTAAACATGTAGATTTAACATTTTAAACATATAGATGTAACATTTTAAACATGTAGTTTTAACATTTTAAACATAGATGTAACATTTTAAACATGTAGATTTAACATTTTAAACATGTAGTTTTAACATTTTAAACATGTAGTTTTAACATTTTAAACATGTAGTTTTAACATTTTAAACATGTAGTTTTAACATTTTAAACATGTAGTTTTAACATTTTAAACATGTAGTTTTAACATTTTAAACATATAGATGTAACATTTTAAACATGTAGATTTAACATTTTAAACATATAGATGTAACATTTTAAACATGTAGTTTTAACATTTTAAACATAGATGTAACATTTTAAACATAGATGTAACATTTTAAACATGTAGATTTAACATTTTAAACATGTAGTTTTAACATTTTAAACATAGATGTAACATTTTAAACATGTAGTTTTAACATTTTAAACATGTAGATTTAACATTTTAAACATGTAGATTTAACATTTTAAACATAGATGTAACATTTTAAACATGTAGTTTTAACATTTTAAACATGTAGTTTTAACATTTTAAACATGTAGATTTAACATTTTAAACATGTAGTTTTAACATTTTAAACATGTAGATTTAACATTTTGAGAACCACTGTTGTAAATGGATTACACTTACATATATAATGTATTTTCCACTTGAAGGCACTCAAAATGCTCCATATATAAGCCTCACACACACACACACACACACACACACACACACACACACACACACACACACTCACCTACTGGGACCATTTTAGAATTCAGTGTCTTGCCCAAGGACACTTTGACATGCCGAGCCAGGATTGGAACTGCCAACTCTTCAATCATTGAACCACAGCCTCCCTTTATCGTTGCTGTGTTCAGGTGCTGACCTACAGAATGGACGTGGCGTATGGACAGATGGGCAGCCTCCTGCGAAGCGGTGCTCGACAGACTCTGTTCGCCAGCCAGCTGATGCGTTACGCTGATTTATACTCAACCAGCTGCATCAACCTGCTGCACTATCCACATAATCACCTTTTCATGGCTCCTCCAGTCCTGGTCAGTCATCTACCTGCACTCACACACCTGCACAGACAGTAAATCAACCTGGTTTTGTTTTTTATCAGTCATTGTCATGTCACTATTATCACTATTTCAGATGCCGCATGAATCGTCTTCTCCATACCCAATCAGTTTTACTCCACCAGAACTTTCTGTCACCAATCATACATTCACAGCATACGAGAACTAAGGTTTTTCCATCATCATTTTACAATATTTAAGCTGCATTTAATCATTGCTTTCAATTATTGAAACTCATATAATGTTTGTTTTTGTGCTGAAAACAGGTAACAAAATGAGACAGAAGATGAACATATGAGGATGCTACACTGTGGTATTATTACTTTTAAAAGAATGTTGTTACTGATAAAAGTGTTTGTGCATATATGAGAGGTTTTTTGTGGCCGTAATGTTCTCTTCTTTTCTATTTTCTAACAATATTACTCCACCTGTTGGGTATGGACCCCTGTACCATATGAATATGTTTACAACAAATACCAAAATTAAAATTAAGTTAGATTTTTTTTTCCAGTGGTAATGGTTTTCCAACTTTTACAGACACATTAATCATGTCAAGCCTTATAAAGAGTCACTTTGTCTTTTAAAAATCTCATAATCAAGATAGTCATGATGCCTACAAGTTTTATTTTAACCTTGTTTGTCTCTTTATAGATGTACTTTACTGCTTCTTTTACATTATGACCAGAGGACTACAAATTAAAACTAGCCATCTGGCTAATTGTGGCTTTTTTAACCATGTGAAATCATATGTTTTATGAAATTGTATGGTCTCCCTTTCAAATAAACTAAACTTAAAGTTATTTTTTTGCATTGTTTCTCTTCTGAAAGTGCTTACAATTTACTTTGACAAGTTAAAAAAAAACTCTACCACTTTACCAAATAGAGCAAAATTGCTGTTTGTTTTTTAAAATGGATGTTAATGACAGATTTAAGTGACACAAAACAAATAGTTTGCATAAATGTGAAAAAGATGACTGTCTGCAGTTCCACTGTTGTCCACTAGGAGGCAGTCACTCACCAAACTAACACAACGGGAGAAGATGAACTGTGTCACAAAATGACTCACTGCCAAAAGTAATGTTCTGTGTTTAACATGTGTTTCAAAATGATAACAACAGAAAATACTTTTATCCACTGTTTTTTTGTTGTTGTTGTTTTGTGTTTTAATCAGTTATTTTTCTATATTGAATTTACTGATCAAGTAGGTGTTCATAAAAGTTTGGAGTAAATGCAGAGGTTTTGATGTAAACATATAGAAACCTGAACAACATGATAGTTAGTTAGTTAGTTAGTTAGTTAGTTAGTTAGTTAGTTAGTTAGTTAGTTTGTTAGTTAGTTAGTTTTTCAGCAAAATATGTCAAAAACTGAACACAAAAACTCTCCATCTACTGTCCTTTGTTGTTGTCCATCTGCTTTACTAGTGAATCAGTGTTGTAGAACAGGGGTGTCAAACTCATTTTAGTTCAGGAGCCACATTCAGATAAATTTGGTCTGAAGTGAGTCAAACCAGTAAAAAAAACAAACAAAATTACATAATATATAAATAATGACAATTCCAAAATTTTCTCTCTGTTTTAGAGCAAAAGACGTCAAATTACATTATAAAAAAACAACATCAGGCTTTAGTTAATCATTTACATATATAGGGGATTTACACTTGTCGTCACGTCATAGAGCGCCTCCATTTTGGCGGTGCTAATGCTAACTACTGAACCACCAGCAACATTAGTCTCCTCCACAAAGAAAGAAACCAACAATGTCTGAGTGTTGTTGTACAGTCAGATACAATCAAAAAGGTGTTCCTGCTAAAGGGAATAGTCTTATATCGTATCCCAAAAGAAACAACACAGAGAAATAAGTGGTTGTCTGTAATTAACAGACAAAATGTTGATGACAGTGTTTGGCGTCTAACACCACATGTGGCTTTGTAGTCTTCATTTTGGATCAGGTAAAGTGCACTCCTGAAAGTAATTAAATGAGTTCTCTGCAAATATAGTTTGGTGTTGGAGTAAAATGTATGAATATTCTGTTATCAAAGAAATCCAGCAGGTTTGTGTGCACTAGCAAACATTAGCATTAGCATTAGCCTGATCCAGTTTAGTCAGTAGTGAAGGGAACACTGAGTGGACAAACTACAAAAAAGTCCTAAAATATATATTTTCAAAAGTATTTCATTGTTTAAATGGAAAATATATTTAGTATAAATGTCTTTAAAGTGTATAGCTGTGACAATTGAGGCTAAACTAGATTTAGATGTATAAAAAAAAAAAAAAAGCTGAACTAATATTTGACTAAACACAGTTACATCAGAACTGATCTAAGAATAATTCACAACTAAATTAGGAATTTTCGCGGTTGACTACATATGGGGAGAGGGAGGGTAGACCGTCACTATAGTGGACACGCCAGGAGGGGTCACATGGGTGAGAATCCACTATACATTCTAAGTTACAGATCACAGTGGATCTACAGACACACACAATATTTAATAACAGGTGTAATATACAATTTATTTTATATTGAAATTGTATTTACTTCTCTTAAGTCATTTCCAATTTTTTTCATATTTTTCTGGTTATTTAGGGTTTTTTTTGGGTGAAATTATACTTTATATATTTTAATGTCATTAAATGAAAAAAAATTCTATTTACAAAGAGAATTGTTTTTACATGTGAATGTAATCGAATTGATCTAAATGTGGACAATGAACTAAAATTATTTATATCTTAATGTAATATTAAGAAAAGGACTAGACCCTTAGACGGGCCAGAGTTGGCCCCCGAGCCATATGTTGAGAGTGTTTCCACATTCACTATATGGAACCTGTGAACGTCCAAATGGGTCATGTCTGATGACCATGAAAAGCTGCGTAAATGTAGTTTATCATTATTTATTTACATGCTTGAAAAGGTACACATGATTCCAGTAGGTGCTTTTGGTGGGTGGTGTTTGTTTGATCTTTGAGGGTCAACTCATCCTTGTTGACTGAAGTCTGGAACTGTCATCTGTGCATCTGTTCAACATACAACCATAGGCCGAATTACAGGGGGTACTAGGGGGTAATACACCCCCCATTGAAGACCCAGTACCCCCCAAAGAGACAGAAATATAACTTTTCGGGGGCTCAGGTTATTTAGCTGATATTGTGAAGAAAAAAAAAACTATTTGAAAACACTGATCCAACATTGACAACCTAACTTCAATCTTACTTAATGCAGTTTGTCATTGTTCAACTTGTCACTCAGATTGAGCACAGGTGGTTAGTGGGCGGAGCTTTTCAGAGTCATTATCTTTTAACACTGACAGGCATTTTACTCTTATTAGTGTTGAATTAACTCTGAAACAATCTGTTTATTTTAACACTGTCACCCACACTGGAAATGAGTTTGTTACATTTTACTCTGAGGTTGGAAAAACTCTAAAAGAATTAAAATAGTTTGACACTGCATTTTTTACACTGGTAAACTTACTGTGCATTCCTGCATGGTACCGTCTCACACTCTTCTGTTCCCTCTTGTCTTTACACCTGGTGTCTGTGCTCATTTTTGTGATGAAGAGGCGTGTCCTCCTGTCATCAGTCCACTGTGTTAAACCTTCCATGTTTAAATGTCATCAGTCACTATTTTAATATTAGGAGAAACATAGAAAAACTACAAATCCATGAGTTGGGAAAAAAATCAGTGAAGTTATTTTAGATGTGTTCAGTTTTTTTCTATATTTACCATTAAAAATAACCTAATTAAATCCACTTTCACCAAGAGATGGGAAACTATGTTACTTCTAATGCTGCAATAAGGTTTATTGATGATGCAAAATTCCATGCTGTTAATCATGTGATCATCTTGTTTTGGACTAAGATTTATATCGATGGTCTTATGTCTGAAAGTGAATATTATTTATTTGCTTTGTTTATTTTGATTCCTTTTTTGCTTTTTTTTAATTTCTACATTATGCTACTTGTAGAGGTTTGTGGAAAAGCTCATGAAAGAAGAAAGATAAAGAAAGTAATTACTTCAATTACCTTCAAAAAAAGTAATTGAAATGTATGCAAATATATACATTGGATTGTACAAAAAAAGGGAAGAAATGTAAAAATATATATATATATTTTTAAAAACGAATAAAAACTAAGTAAAAAAAAATCCCCTAATTTAAAATAAACTTGTCACAATGTGAGACACATTAGTTACAAAGACATTATCCAGACAATCTCATACATATAATTGTGTAAAATAGACCATTCATTTCCCTCTGGTGGTAAAGATAATCACTGTCTTGAGAATAAAAGCTTCAAACAAAGATATATATATATATATATATATATATATATATATATATATATATATATGCTTCATATACTTGCATCAGAGCTATTTCAGTTTACGTGACTTTTCTTTGTCATTATCTACTTCTCACTTGGATTTATTTGTGGTGTTTGTTTTATTTTCTCACCTGTAACAAGGGATGTCATAACTTTTAACTCCATTTTCATCTGATTTGAATTATTTATAAGCTTTATCTTCTTTACTTTTATTAACCCTTTCCTGTATACTGGTCACTCCAGTGGACAGTTATTCTACAGTTGTTCTCTTATATATATTATATTATAATATTATTATTATATATTCATGGCTTTTGTTGTTTTAGTTCCATATCAGTCAGTTCATATCATTACTGTAACTGGTCTGTTCTTAATACCTGATCTGCACTAACATTAATTAATTGCTTGTTGTTATTAGACTGTAACTAATAGACTTCATAAACAAAAATTGCATTAAAAATGTGTTCGGATATTGCATTTTAAATACATGTTTCTTTGGTTCAAAGCTTAAACACATATTTTCCAGCTGAGTGGGCATTTTTGTAACTCCATAAAAAATAGTTTCATTATAAATATGTCAATCATATTACTTTTTTCAGGCCTAAACAGGAATAAAAACACTTGGGGAAACAAATATTGACTAAAGTTCTTATAATTCATGTAACAAAGGGTTAAAAAAGTGATTCCTGTCACATTTTTGCAGCAGTCTTTCTCTTTCTCATGGACTTTTCTGTATTTGATTGATAGATCTGTTAATTTATTTTACTATTACTAATGTAAATGTTGTCCATCTCTGTGGCTGCAGTACAGCTGCTGTCCTTTGGATGGCATTAAAGTCACTGCTGCTGATTTGAATTGAAGCGCAATAATGTTGACACTAACCTCCAGTCAGTACCTGTCTGTCAAAGACATTCTGCAGGAAATGTGAATAGAAGTGTTCGTTATAAAACCTTTCTGCAGTTGAACTTAAACACTAACAGAATCTTTCTAGTTTACAATTAAAGTACTTCAAACTTTTATAACTACATTCTTTATGAACGTAGTTAAAAACTTCTTCTCTCTCTCACTTTGAATGAAGGTATGTTTGTAATATAATGCAATTCAATGTTTCAAGTTACGCACAACGATCTATTTAATGTGTAATACTGAGACACTTGGGTGGGGATAAACATTAAACATTTGTATCATTCTATAACAAAGTATGTCAAAATTATATGCTAATGTGAGAATGGAAATTTAAAATGATCAGAATGTGTTGAAGGTGGAGGCCTCGTATACGCCTGTCGAGGGTTTCTTGCCTCTTCTTGGCAGATATGCATTGTGGGACAATGACTTCTGTCATTGTATGCTTTAGTATGTTGAAATAAGTAAATAAATGAATGAATGAATAAATACATAAATACATAGGTAGGTAGGTAGATAGATAGATAGATAGATAGATAGATAGATAGATAGATAGATAGATAGATAGATAGATAGATAGATAGATAGATAGATAGATAGATAGATAGATAGATAGATAGATAGATAGATAGATAGATAGATAGATAGATAGATAGATAGATAGATAGACAGACGACAGCAAATATAAACTGAATTCTTACATAACTTCAACCATCCTTTTATTGACAAACATCATGGCTTCTCTCAATGTGACAGTGATAGAAATCATTTTAATTGCTGTATATAAGCACATATTTGAGGTTAGCTGTACTTCGGGGGAGTATTTCTTCTTTATCTACCTTTATTCATATATGGTTCTTTTTACACTACTACATTACTCTGACAGCTTTAATTACTTTTCAGGTTTAGATTTTTTTTTTTATGCGTGTCCTATCCATTGCATACCACACATCTCCAGATAAGATGTAAGTTTTGAACACACTGTTGCTCATAAAGTTTGAATAAAATATTGTTTGCCTCTACTCATGAAATCATCATGACAATGTGATTTATTCTTCTTAGATAAAGTGAACGTGGGACTGCACTTGGATAAAGATGGTTACTGATGTGTTAAAATAGGAATAGCAAGAGGAAAACAAAACAAATCTAACTTTATGGGCTCTGCTGTATTTGTAATAAAGTATGAGATGAAGTGTTTGCTATATGGGATGTCATTTAAATTCTCTTCCTTTTTCAACAACATAAAGTCTTTAAAACCCTAATGGTTTCACTGGCCATTAACGTGAAGCTGAAAACAGGCCTGTTATTCTGAGCTCATAAGAAATGTCCTTCTTAGAGATACATGACAATACAACCATATGATGATCTTACAAAATACTATTTATTATTCTAGATTAGTTCAAATGATTTCTAAACTCTTTTTCTAACTGGTTTCAGGTTGTTTTAGCACTTTAGCTCACTTTTATCCATAACACATTTATTTATTCACTCACTGCACCCATGTGTTGTGTATTTTTTTAGGTATGAAATATATGTGATAACCTAATATCTATCTATCTATCTATCTATCTATCTATCTATCTATCTATCTATCTATCTATCTATCTATCTATCTATCTATCTATCTATCTATCTATCTATCTATCTATCTATCTATCTATCTATCTTAGTTTTGTTAATTATTTCCACTTTGAATGCAGGACTTTTACTTCGTCTGAGTATTTTAATAGTGTGCTGTGAGTACTTTTACTTAATTGAAGGATCTGAATACCTTTTCCTGTCCTGCTCATATCAGACCTGTGTTCTCACAGAGAGCTGACCTGCTCTGCAGACGTGAGAAAAGTGTCAGTTTTCCTGGACTGTTGTTTAAAGTTTCAGCCACATGTCAGTTAGTGGAACTACTTGTCAACTTTGGACCAAACAAGAACTCAAACCATCATTAATACAGATACAGAAGGAAATAACAGAGGACAGTGGCCCAAGTTAAGGATTTAAATGTCATTTTGTCAGATATAAAAATACCTGATAAATCACACGCTACTAACTTTGGTCTTTGTATTTTATTTATTTTTACATGTGGGCTTTTACTGGCTATTAAAACAGATATTTTAGTAGGTTTATTCCTTTACAAAATCACACAGACATTGTGCTTTAGCTATTTATTTCACTTTTAACTTCATAAAAACAATTTTTATTGACATTCCATAGTCAATTCAGTTAATTTCAAGAATGAATGAAATATTCAAACCCATTTTAAATACAGTATGTCTAATACAAAAACTGTGTTGTATTAATCCTATAATCATACACAGTTGTGTTTGGTACAATAAAATAAACTTCTGAGCTTAAGCAAATATTGGCTGCGGTGCACGTATATAAATGAATACATACATTTTAAGTGAATTATGATGACGAGTCAAAAACATGTGAAAATATGGAAATACATCCAGACATATTGGTGAAGATATTTTCCCCCTTTTACATCTGAAGTAATCTGGCCAATACGAAGGCCTGATATTTCAATATTTAAGTTATACTATTATAAACATTTTATGAGCAAAAGGTTTGTTGTAGATCAAACTATTTTTAGATTGTTAAAATATTCTTCATTTTTCTAACTTTTTGATGGACTCTTAAATAAGCATTTTAAAGAGAGAATGTGCAGTTACTGAGAAGCAGCATTTCCATTTGTACATGCAATAATTATACAAATATCTACTAATCTACCTGTTTTTAATACTATTTTAGGTCAGTTGATGGACTTTTTATGTCAGTATTTTAGTATTTCTTTCATCTGTTTCTATTTCATGTTGACTGTGCATCATATCCATAATGTTTTATATAAAATGAAAAACTATCATTAAATAATGTTATGTACAAACAGCAGAATCACATCTTAATATTTGCTAGCTGTGTTCATTTCTTTAAGCAGGAAAGAAGGGAACTGAAAACATATATTTAATTGTCTTTATTAGTAGAACAGGAAAAACAGCCATATTATGAAAAACAAAAGTGCTTTTACAGTGAATAAATTCAAGTTTTAAATAATCTTATTAACAGCAGGGCCACAAACACAACACATAAGGAGAAAGACAAACACTTGTTTTATGTGCCTCCTTTAAGTTTGCCTGCGTTTTAAGACTGTAATGAAATGCAGATGTCATTTACTCATTAGTTGGGTTTTTTCTGTCGGTTCGTCTGCATTGTTACATCTCCAACACACACCAAAAGGCTTCACTGACATGTTGGGTTTCATTGCAGGATACTTGCTGCTCTATCCAGTCAGATAACTGCCGAAGCACCACCGTCCCCCATTCCACACATTCCAGGATTTCCCAGCAAGCATTGCAAGCAAGCCTAAACAAGTCACGTTCTTTACTCAGGGAGAATTTCACACAGTCAAGTGTCCAAAGTCTCCTAAACTTTACAACAAAAAAAAAAAAAACCTTGCCTTTTTTTTCCCTGAAGCGTACAATCACGTAAATACACACGTCTTTTAAATCCAACTACTTTATTAGAACCAGACAGAAATAAAAAATAATATATATATTATTTAAAGCGGCTTCTTTCACAGCAATCACCTGAAACCCTGTGTAGCAAGAAATCTGCACACAGCCACAGCAAAATATATATATATATATATATATATATATATATATATATATATATATATATATATATATATATATATATACACTTCCTTTGTGTTTTTAATTATTACTCGTGTCCATCTGCTGTAGCTTGTAACAGCAACTGGACTGTGGTTAAACATTTCCACCCCAGAAAGGTCTGCTGACAGTCATCAAAACAAACAAACCTCTTACTCTCTTACTTTAGGGTTCAAACACGAGACACACACAGGAGCAGTGACACCTAATCTCAACACAAAGACAGACAGACAGACAGAAATGAGAGAGAGAGAGAGAGAGAGAGGCTGCTCCCTACATTCCTCACAAACATCCCCTCCCCCATCGACCTGCTACCACCGAGGATGCTCAAAAACACACATCAAACCCCCCCCCCCCCCAACTTTTTTTCCCCCTCATTTGCTTATTTTACCATTAGCTCTCACATACTCTGCTGTTTTGTCATCACACCAAACACTGACAAACAGGTGAAGAAAACACAGCAGACTCATCTCCACTGGGTTTTACACAGACGTCATTCACTTTGCAAAAAATAAATAAATAAATAAATTTAAAAAAAATTAAATGCAGACAAATGTTCAGAGTCTATTAAAAATTACATGACAATTTATTTTTGCTTAATTTATTTTTTACTTAAATCTGCTTTTCACTGATTGATTTTGCTCAGTGGTGTTCATTAAAACTACAGTGTTTTTTTTTTTTAAATAGATGACTTTACATAATTGGACACTTTTTTCCTCTCATAACAGCAACACATAAGATGCACAAGGAAATAAAAAATAAATAAATCAATATTATGGTGGGGGGGGTGGCATTAAGTAATTTGTTTTCAAAATGAATCTACATCAGTACTTACTGTCCCTTAAATTTAAATGACAAGGACTTATGTCAGCTACAAAAGTGGGTAAACTGTCCTCTGTAAATACAGCACTGAGTAAACAGTTTTGGAGGCTTTGCTCTGCCGCCACCTGCTATCAGTCATCAGTCCACTTCTGCAAACTTATCTGAAACAAGCCCTTTAGCACCAGTTTAGTCTGAGCTGAGGCCAAATGCTATGACAATACTATTGCACTGCTAGAATGGATGGTACAGTAGTGCAACATTGTCAAAGCAGCTGACCTCAGCATGTGTCAGCACGTGGACACGGGGACAGCCATTCTTCACTGCCAAACTCAAATTACATTTAAATAAGCAACAAAGCTGTTTGTCCGGATGAAGTGGTGGCTGTTGAAAAGAAAAGGGGGAGCTATGAAAAAAAAAAAAAAAAAATCTTTCAAAGTGGAATTTATCTTGATTTATTTACAGTATGTGATAATGGCTGTCGAATGTGGCCTGTGAGGATCATTTATTAGTGTGGAAGAAAAAAAAAAAAAAAGAAAGAAAGAAAAGCAACAAGAGGGACAGAAACGACTAAAACTAGAAGATTGACAGAGTTTTGGTTGTGATGCCGGTGATGTGAAATGCAGCCGTCACAAACGTTCACAACACGTTCCCATGCATTATAATACTTTAGGATCAGCCTTCATGTTAACATCTCCATGTGCGGGTCCACAGTTAAGGCAGTAAAGGGAGGTGTGGGTCTCTGTTTCATCAGCCAATGCCCTTTTAATATTGCACTGCTCATCTCAATGTCCAGTAGTGCAACAGAAAAAGGGCAGTGGACAACAACATGGACACCATCAGCCTCCACTGCACATACTGACTCAACTACCCACATTAAAAATAACAACTAAAACCTGTTTATTCTAAATAGATAAAACTCATGTCAGGACAAAAATACCAACGCCCAAGCAAAAACTTTTTTTTTTTTTTTTGCACAAATTAGTTGTATTTTTTTTCTTCAAGTAGTAATTCAGCTGTAAAATGCAGCTAAAATTAAACCATTTTTTAAAAGGGTTTTTAAAAAAATCCCATCTTATCTGCATGGTGGAGTTAAATAAACTTCCTAAATTAAACAGTATTGGTTACTCTCACCCTGGGAGAATGGGAATTTCCCAGCATGTGGGTCCATACCATTCTCTACAGTGAATGACATGCATTCTAATTTGGGGGGGTGGGGGGGAATGGGAGGTTCGAGATAGGAGGAGGAGGAGGAGGAGGGGGACGACACACTCCCAAAGCCTTCACTGAGCTATAGGCTGAGCCCTGCCACCGTCCACACCTTCTCTTATCACACAGATTTCAACATTATTATTTTTTTTTTTTTGCAGTATTTCAGTACAGGTTGTTTAATGAGTCCCTCAACATTAACTAAATAGAATCTAACTGAATTAAACAAATGTCTCAACAACAACAACAACAAAAAAAAACACTTTGTAAAAAGTTGCTTTGGTATATTTCAGTTACAACAAAATGTAATAAACCCTGAAAAAATTAAAAAAAACACAAAAAGGTCCTGCAACTCTGCACTTACTGAGTGGTTACACAACCTACACAATCTATACCATAAAAGAAAAGAGGCAGGCCAGTGAAAGAGCTGGAAAACAATACAAGCTTTTCTTTAGACTGATTCATCTCATTATTTCTATACAAACAATATGAAGGTGTTCTTGTTGGGGTTTTTCTTGTTTGTTTGTTTGTTTGGGTTTTTTTTTTTTTTACCTGTTCTTGAAAGCTTTAGGTTTTCTTCGCCATACATCTCAGTGACAGGCCTATACGCCTCCTTAAAGCACTGGATCTGCTCTGCAAAGCCATTCCTGCCAGCTCACAACCCACAGTACAATACTGACGACTTGTTAGATTGCACAACAGCCTATAGGCTACACACACACACACACACACACACACACACACACACACACACACACACACACACACACACACACACGCACACACACGCCTGCACCGTGAAAATGCCCCCCCACACACACACCCCTCCTCCTCCTCAGAGACCTATTCCACTACGATCACAACCCAATAAGGTACAGGTCGGTTTTTATCTTGTCCACAGGGCGGAAAATCGTGTCCCGATCAAGTTTGGAACCGAGTGTCCAGATGCGCAGCGCACGCGATTATCTTCAAACTCTTCCTGCTGTTTTCTTCCCATAAATAAACACTTCACCTTCGCATCGCAACCTTTGCAACTTCCAAGTTTTGCACTGAGCTCCTGACAATTTACGCAAAATCGGCTACAACTCACAGTGGACAACCTCCACCTCCCTCCACAACCACCACCACCACCTCCTCTTCCTCCTCCTCCTCCTCCTCCTCCTCCAAAATCATGAATAGTATCTAGCCAAGGGAGGGACAATCCGTTATAGGCAAAAGGGAGAAGAGGGGGAAAAAGTTGTCCATAAAACAAAGAAAAGCAACCCCTCTCCACCAACCACACTTGACGGTCCTCTGCTCCGGTGTTTCACGCAGTCCTTCCTAAAAAGCACAGAGCGAATAAAGCTCAAATGTGCGGAGGTTCAAGACTGGAAAAAAAAAAATCGCAAGTCTTCCATGCACAAGCACACGGCCTCGCAGATCCGGACTCCATCTTTGACTACTTGACATTCAGAGCCTGCCGGAGCAAATTCCTCGTTTGCATGCCTCCCACTGATTGGCCTTTTCTTGCGCTAGTCTTTGCTATATGATGAGCCATTGGTTTGGTTTCGGCGTGTTCAACATTTCCAGCAGATCCACGATTGGCTGCGCGCGAGGAAGCGTCACACAGTACAACGAATACCTGATTAACTGTGTCCCATTCACAAATTTCTCATCATCTTCGCTCACTGTAGCTCAATACTTTAATCACTAATTAATTTTTTTTTATTTACGTCCAGGCGCGGGAATTAATTTGCGCAACTGAATGCGTCTTTTTTAAAAAAAAAAAACAAAAACAAATGCGCTTTAATTGGCCTCTGGAGGCGCAGTAAAGCCCCTCATTAGGTCACATATGGACTTGGACGGTGCTGATCATATCGACTATGAATATCAGGCCTGCACTAATCAAACATGAATATATCAGGATTTGGGATAAAAGTGCAAACATGAAGATGTTCCTGTAGGATTACGCATAAATGTGTCTGCGCCAAAATGGGACTATTAAAACACTAATGAAATCAGCGCAAATTAACCAAAGACGCACAGCTGTCGTGGGTAATGTAGATTGTGGTGGGACGTGAGGGATCAGTTGTTGGATCAGATGCGGTTGCGGACTCACACGGTGCTGGAGGTGGACCCAGTGGACCCAGTGGACCCAGTGGACCCAGTGGACCCAGTGGACCCAGTGGACCCAGTGGACCCAGTGGACCCAGTGGACCCAGTGGGCGCCTCGGCCCCTTGCGAAGCTTTGATTGACGCACAGAGAGGAGTAGCGGGCTGTGAAATTTGGCATTCCTGGCCAGAGGAGCTGAAATAATGGCATTATCCAGTGGGAGAGGGCCCACTTTTTACTCCCCACACACCCACCCGACTCCAGCCCACTCAGAAGGGATCTGATTGTGCAGCCAGTCGGCAAAAAAAATGTTTGATGTAAGGCGGGGCATGATGGATCCGGTGAAGGTTTGGAGCATTGATGCCCCCTCCGCCTCCCACAGAGGCTTTCCGGTGACTCTCACTGAACTGGACAGAAAGTGTCCCATCAAACTGTCCCCCACACAGGGACAGAGCACTGGTGAAGAGTCCACGGAGAGCAGGTAGA
Organism: Siphamia tubifer; assembly: GCA_020466265.1. Classification (NCBI taxonomy): domain Eukaryota; kingdom Metazoa; phylum Chordata; class Actinopteri; order Kurtiformes; family Apogonidae; genus Siphamia; species Siphamia tubifer. The sequence continues at coordinate 21,225,270 of CM035794.1, read as the reverse complement.
GCTGTGGACACGGATGTAATTAGAGATGTTAATTTAATAGCCTCTGTCACAAACTGCCCCCGTGTTACTAATGAAACAATAGAAGTATTAAAACAACAAACAGAGAGAATCATTCGATATCAAATGCTCAGTGAAGTCATAATTGTTTAATCTGAAATAAAAAAAAAATGATTTTCTGATTTGTGCTGAGAATAAATAAATATCTGATGTGTATAATGTGGTGAAATGTTGTTCAAATGACCAGCTTTAATGGAAATAAAATGTTAAAGAAATGAGGATCAGTTTAATGTTGAAATGTGTGGAGGCTTTTAACTGTCATTTAGATCTGAAAGAAACTGAGTTAATAGATAAAATTAATCATTCACAGTCACTTTCCTCATGAATTTGTAAAAAATAGAATCAAATGAAATGATTTAAAATTAACCAAACAAAACTGCAACATCTTCATTACTTTTATTCTTTAAATTGCAAAACACTTATTACTTTTCTGGTAGTTTCCCACTAATACATGTTTGTTAAAAAGTATTTCAGAGCAGAAATGAAACAACAATGAATTTAAAATAGAAACCACAATAAAGAATTAACAACTGGAGTTACACTTTAGTTAAATGAACAAATACAAACATGAAGGAAACTACTGTAATGGGGGTTTTTTTTGTCAGATTTGTAAATTACCAGGTCAATAAAAGTCCATAGTCCAAACCAAACAATAATTTTGTTTAATTTACAGATTGTGTCAAATCCATTTAGCCTCTGTTTCCTTGTTTTATTAGTTATATTTTAATCTATCTGTGTAAAAAAATATTTTTGTTCAACTTCTTGAAGGCAAAATGGAAGGTTTACTTCAGTTCATTCACCATAAATTATATGAAGAAACTAATAAGTTGAGTGCAGTTTGTTTGAACTAACAGTTTTCTGTACAACGAACACACAAAAACAAATTTGCATGATTATTTAAAACACATTTGTTTCTTTTCATGTGTCACTTGACCTGTTTTATGCAGCTTTCCAAATTAAAAGACACAACACAACTGTAACATTTTAGTAAAAAGCATAGTTTCAACAAAGTCATTTATAAATAATTAAAACATCTGAGGTAAAAACAACAGGCCTCATTTTTGAACAATAAAAGATAAAAATCCTCAAACATATAATGGTTGCAAAGATAATTTATTTACACGCTTACATTTCCAGATAACTAATATAACTTCACCAAATGATAGATTTACTTAAATCTTTACATTTTAGGGCAATAGATAATTACATATTTTGGTTTTTACAAAAGTAATCCTGTTTTGTTACATCTAAAAAAAAAAAACCAGAACATTTAATGGATAATTATTTTCACTAAGAAACCTACAATACTAACATATTTAATCATATTTAGTCATAAAAAAAACATCTAAAAACCCTTTTTTTTCCTCTGTGTGGAGTATTTTCAAGAGTTAGAAGCAGAAAATCTTAACAAAGAAGCAAATAAAGTCAAAACATTTTCTTTCATATTTTGGAAAAGTTCCTTCTTTAAAATGAGCCTGAGGGCAAAGTGCCACAAACAAGCACTCCCTGTGGATCGGCCTGACTTTAAACTGCTGCCTGTGTGAGGTGTCATGGGGGCTGAGAAAAGCCTTTTAAACATGGGAGTTATTGTTCCTCTTTTTCCAACCTCCCATCCTCTGAAAATGTACCTCCTTTCTTCCTCTGCCCTTTAACCTCTCCCAACCCCCATCCCTCCATCTCACGTCTCTCTTCAGATTTCCCCTCTCATCGTCCGAAGACCAAACAACCATGATGGATCGTCATTGATAATTTCCCAAAAAGAAAGAGGAAGGAGGGGGAAAAAGGTTAATGGAGAAGGTTTTTTTTTTTTTTTTTTTTTTTTTTGTGGAAGTGAGTTTTTCTGCTTCATCTTTTTCATGAAGTAGTAGTAGTAGTAGTAGTAATAGTAGTAGTAGTAGTAATAGTAGTAGTAGTAGTAATAGTAGTAGTAGTAGTAGTAGTAAGGAGACCCCACCTCAAGTTTCAAACCCCTGTGTCTTCCAAAGAGGTCTCCCCTCCTCCTCCTCCTCCTCTTCTTCTTCCTCCTCTTCCTCCTCCTCCTCCTCCTCCTCCTCCCCCTTCATGCCTCCCTCTTGAAACAGACTCTATGGACTGCATGCATGACATTCCAGCTGTGTGGGTGGCACAGCCTTTTACAACGTCTCCAACAGCACACAGGGCTCCTAAAGCACAACAGCAGAGGAACCTGGTTGTCCTCTGATCCATGTCCACATTGTCCACTCAGCAGCTCCAGTGTGTGTCCTTCACACTCATGCCGACGGACTGATGGAATCTAATGACAACAGCTGATATTTGGCTATCTAAACGTTCATAAAATATGTGACGACTGACACAATAAGTCGATTAATGTCTTTGTATTGAACCATAGTGATGTGTTTATAGGTGCTGGGATATTTATACTAGTGTTTGATCAGTTTAATGACTTTTTGTAATTCTTTAAAAAAAAAGAAAAAAGCTTATGATGATTTTACCCTGATGATATGTTCCAGATGTCTGCTACTTAAGCTTCAGGTCTCAAAGACTGCTATTAAACATGGGTAAAACAATGGGAGGTTATTTAGTTAGTTATTTAGTTTTTATTTCTGTGATTACTCTTCACAAAATATTCCTTCTAAATCCTAAACCTCTGTACACTGAAAAAAGTAAAACATTGAATCGACTTAAAAATACGTCACACATTTAAAAAATCTAGTCGAGTGAATCAAATTAAATTAAAATAACCCTAACCCTATGCAATTTAATTTGGTTCACTCAACTAGTTTTTTTTTTAATGTGTGACCATAAAAAGTCAAAATTTAAGATTTTTTTAAAAGTTGATTCAATGTTTTACTTTTTTCAGTGTATAGTCAGATTACTACTAATAATAATAATGATAATGACAATAATAATAATAACATCTAAACGGGACTCATCTCTTTGTATTAACCTCTACATATTCATTCACAGCTTTGTTTGTCTGCCTTTAAATACACTTTAAAGTAAAAGTGATGAAATGAAAACATTGTAAGTACAGTTTATTATAATAAAACTAAACAACAGACATACGTACTGCTTTTTTATTTTAAGTTCAGCAGCTCAACAAAAAAAAATCAAAATACTTCTATAAAAGTAACCCAAAAGTCACAGTAAATGAGGACACCAGTAATATATTTAACATATATTTAGTTCAATTCGATTCAATTCTTCAATTCAATAATTTCCTTTTTTTTTTTTTAGTTCAATTCTTTTAATTGCAAACATTCGATCATATCAGTTGATTCCTCTAACTTTTTCTGTTTGTGTATACTGTTACCCATAAAGTTGGAATTACTGGTTTTCTGACACATTCCTCTTTTTACTCCTATTTCTACACATATCAATAATCAACCTTTGACCAGGTTCAATGATTACACACTGAGTCCCAGTTACACTTTATCTAACAAGAACAAATCACAATGAGAAAGAGGAACAAATATTTTAGATATTTTACAGGAGTGTGTTAATACCACTGCACTCAGAGGTCACAGTATTTTATTATATGGTATCAAAGTTATATAAAACAAAGAGCAAAAACCTTTTTAGTTTTATTAGAATATAAAGGATGTTTCCCCTCATTAATACATTTCAGTAACACTCATATTGTCCTCTTCTATATCTAGATGATAACATTGGAATAAAATATATCTTTACATTTCTTTTCATGCAGTGACTGTGACAATGTGATTTATTTTTTGATAGATAACATGTAAGGTGATCACTGTATCTGTCAGAGGTGATTACTGGAAGAGGAATGAAATGTGAATTGTGTCAAAAAATTAAATATTTCTAACTTTATGTTTAAAAAAAAAAAAACAAAACCCCAAAGAAACATCAGTATTATTGAGAAAAACTACAAAGCTTCACAGAGATTAAAAATAAGATACAACAGGAAGTATCAGGAGTTTCTTCAGAATGAAAATGTTTGTCTTCGTGTTCATATATATATATATATATATATATATATATATATATATATATATATATATATATATATATATATATATATATGTGTGTGTGTGTGTGTGTTTGAGTTACAGAGTTGTTAGATCCACTAACTAACGTGAACAAACTCCACTTCCTCTATATCTCCAGACTTCCACTGCTCAACATCCGCCATTAAATCAATTAGTCATGATCCCAGAAGATCATTGAAGGAGCTGAGTGAAGCTTTAAATCCTGATCTGTTCGTGTGAGAGATTGATTTTTAACTGCCGATGATAAACAACAAACCTCATCCATAACTCTCAGTCGCCCGATATGTGTACATCAGGATTGTTTTTTGCCCCTTTCCAACAGGCGAGTGCATGAGCAGAGTCCAAAGGATGAAAAACTCAACCCCATTAACTGAACTTCAGAGGAATTCCTCACTTTACATACGGAATGCACTTTAGGGCAAAGGGCAAAGGGCCAGAGGGGAATCCACCCGCGCCCAGGCAAGCAGGCCTTATTTAAACAAGCCTGGAATGCCTGGTTGGTTGGAAGAGAGAAGAAGAGGAAGGGGAAGGAACTTCGCTGCCATTAACATGAGCAGGGGCCACCACCAATAAATACCAGCACATTTTAAATTACCTGCACTGGCTGACTGCATGTGCTACCGACTCTGAAATGTATCTGCAGCTTTTCTCGCTCACATTTCCATTTAGTGAAAGTGGGAATAGAGCTTAAATCAAAAGGTATAATCACTGTATTTGTTTGAGTATATCTTGTGCAGATTCAGGATCCTGGAAAACAACCCTTGAACACAAACATAGGGTCTCTGGAAAAATCTGAGGGGTCACCAGATGATTAAAGCACGGAGGAAGGAAGTAAATCTTGCTTATTTTTTCAGAGTTTTCTTAAATCTTTTTTTTTTTTTTCTCGTGACCCTCTTGAGGATAAAGTGGTTCAGAAGATGGATGGATGAAATACTAGTGTCTTTAACCTTTTTTGTTCTTGTAAACTGATCCTAAGATGCAATGCAAACAGCTTCATTAGTTGCACATGTGGAAAATTTGTTTGCACTGCTGCTGTTTTAGGTTTTACAATAGGTTACTTTGATTTTCATTGTCAAAAGCATGAATGTGTCAAATATAAAAACCCACAGTTTGTCACATTAGTCCCTCTTTATGGACAGAATTACTGGATGAAAAATGGACATTTTTCTCACTACGTTTGTGCACACAGGATGTTAAACACAACAGAAAAAACAAGCAAAACCTGGACTGATTAATCAAATCTGTAAAGTGAAAAATCTGTAAATGAACAACAGTGTTCAAGAAAAAAATGCTGTTTGTATATTTTAGAAGAAATAAAATACTATATGTTAAAAAAAAAAAAGTCTAAAGAAATGGAGGGAACAGCCTTAACAAATGAATTAGCTCAGGTTTTGGTTTAATTAGGTTCAGATAAAAACTATTATATACATTTAATTCGTTTGTTTCTTTTATTAAAAATTAAATCTTATTATTGTTGGACACTTGTGTGAAAAAGATTATTTGAAATGTTTGGTGTAACTTTTTCTTTACATTTTCTGACATATTTAGCATTTTTGGACACTTTTGTTTGGTTCTCTGGTGAATTTGTTTGTTTTTTTCTGCACAACAACAGTTTCTATCAACTGACGTACAGGCCACAAATACTGCACATAATAACTTCCTCCTTTTATTTTAAACTTCACCAACAGTTTCAATAAAAATATAAAATATAATCCATTTAAAATATTATATGATCAGTCTGCTACTAATAATGTTTCTGTCCCTCTTCATTTACGCCTGCCATGTTCCCTGCAGCCATTATTGGCTAATTAGGGCTGCCCTTTCACCTGCCTGACTGTAATTTCACAATCAATAGCAGAGGACCTCAGGAGCTGCTCATAAATACAAAACCCTACATTCCAAGCGTGGGCTAACGTCTCCATTTTTAGGACCATCTCGCCAGAATTTCTTACAAATGACATGCTACAATCCCCATGGCCGTGGTGGAATTCTGTCCACTTCTGGGCTTCAAAGCTGCACAGGACTCATCAGGCGGTCTGGCCAATAGGTGAAGAGGGGTGGACCCTGCCTGCCTTGACCTCAGCGACCTTCCCCAACCCCCCCCCCCCCCCCCACACACACACACACACCAACCCACCAACTCAATGTCCTGCTCCTCATCCCCCTTTGGCCAACCAGCCAGGCCGCCAGCTAGTCAGTAGGTCAGCCTGTCCGTCCATCCGTCCATCCGTCTGCACCCTTTTGGAGCAATGAGAGTAAATAATGTCCCAAAATGTAGAGCCAGAGCTTCATTTGAGCATCAAAACACAGACTGTATCTTCATTTAGCACTGAAAAATGGATTAAAACACTAAGAATACAGCTTTCCATCCACCATTTTGTCTTGTGCACTATAGATCACCTGCAAAAATAAATATTTAACTCATCTTTTCTATAAAGGCATTAAAATATTCAAGGTTAAATGGTTTTGTGGTGCAAAATATTGAGAAGTTTTTGCGATGAAATGAAGAGTTAATTTGCAAAAACAGATCCAGGTAATACTCATTGATTTGATATATTATTTATTTAATTTAGTGGACCTTATCAAATGAAATAAATATTATATCAAATCAATGAGTATTATTACTATAGAGTAAAAAATGCCATTTTGTGAGAAACATTTTTGCAAATGAACTCTTCATTTCATTGCAAAAACTTCTCAATATTTTGCACCACAAGCCCATTTAACCTTGAATATTTTAATGCCTTTATAGAAATATAAAATATTCATTATTAAACTATATATGTTAGATGATATTATTCTATTTTGCATAAAGTCTGACACCACAATAAACACAAGGCGTATTAATGCAGCAGACAGAAAAAAATAATCCGTATTAATATGTTCATGGGTGATTTTGATGGATGAATGGACTATTGTGCATGAGACAGTTTACATAATGAAATACATGTTGTGCAAGGTACAATGATTCAATACAGAAGATACAGAATGACAGTTGATCAGGAAGAAATATTTAACTGGTCTCCATTCAAACAAATGAAGGTAGACTAACTGTGGAGACCATCCCAAACCCAATGACTTTTGATAAATATAATGGATATAGTTGGTGTTTAGTCAACTTCTTTACCAAGTTTTGACATGAAACTTGTAATTATATAAATTCTCTAAAATGTCACACACAGATAGGGTAATAATAAATATGTATATTTGCATAATTATTGATGAAAAAAATATTTTGCAGAAAAAATTTCACGAAAACATTTTCAAATAGGAACATTTATATAATGCATTACCAACTTTGTTTTACAAATAGATTATGAGTAAAGTTTGGAAGTAGAATGCATGGAATAGAAAATAACATTAGAAACCAAAACAGTAGTGAAACCTGAGCTGTAATTGTTGACATTACTCAGTCATTACATACTCTGCATGTGCACATATCACTGGTCTACCAGTAAAATGCTTCCGGAATAAAACTAATCAAATGTTACCACATGTGTGTTACTGATAAAGAAAACTTAAATCTTAAATACTGGTTGGCTCAAGTTTCCAAGATAAGTCTGGGTCAAAATGTGACAGTGTTAGAATTAACAGTAGAATAGGTTTTAGTCCAAATGAATATTGTTCTCAGATCTACTTCAAACACTGTCTGTACATTATGATCCATTCACTTTACAGGTTCTTTCTAGTGGAATATTTACTAATCCATTGTATACATGTACATAAACCACCATATATGTGGAATAACACACCATCATATATTAAAAAACATGAACTAACCAACACTAAATTCATTTGTTTTATGATTAATCTTATTAAATTATGTAAGATTTAACAAATTTAACGTCTGAGGCAGATACTGTCTTAAAAAAACAACAGAACACTAGTGTATTATAAAGATGTTTGACTTTTTTTGCTCAAACAAATGAAAAATTCAATATGTTGGGGTGAAGATTATTATTTTTTTGTTACTGTATTTAAAGAATCGCACCAAAGAACCTCTGTCAAACTGTAAAATGAGTCTTGTTGACATCTTTTCTTTGAGCTTGTTCTTCATGGGAGACTAAATTAACATGAGTGTAATCACATTTTCCAGAAGAGTGTCACTCCTGCTGATCTTTACTCATGAATATGCTTATTTTAAGTGTGTTTATCCTCCATTTGTCGCCTGAGTAGACTGGCTGTCCATAGATCTGTTATCACTGAGTTAAAGAGGATCAGACAGACAAAAGGCTTCAAACATGCAGCAGACAAGTGCAGCTCAGAGAGAAGAACTCAGCATTTCTGGATGCTTTTCCTTCTCTGCTGCAGCCTCTTTGTAAACTCTTGAGTCAGCGTCTTTGCTCTGTCATTGAGGCGGCCATTTTCCCATGAAGGCTTTCTCTCTTGGTGCCCTGCAGGAACCAATTACCTTACTTTGATTGGATCATTTCAGTTAACTGCCTGATCAAAGAGCGATTTCTTTCTTTTATTGTACGGATTGTGAAACATTGCACTTCTTATAGAAGCTTAGGGGGGGAAAAAAAGAAAAGAAAAAAAAAACATGTAAACTTAATCAGGTTGTTTCTGTTTTGGTTCATTTGTGTTTAAAGATGCTGTGATTCTATGGAGACAGTTCATCCTATTGATTAGTTCATAATGTCACTGGTTTCCATCCATGAAGTTAAACTAAAGTAGCAGTGAGTCGACAGTAGAAGAACCACATGAGGGGTCTGTCATCAGACCTCACTGCTGGACTCATACATCTGTGTTATGGTGCCATCTGCTGGTTAAAAATGGAAACACATTAAAGAGCAACAAGATAAAACAGACAAACACTTCACTTCCTCAAAAACATATTTACTGTGTGTGTTTGGTAATATCCCTGAATCATTGAGAACACATTAATATATTGTTCAGTTTTTGCTCATGTTGGGTTGAACGGCTATTATGGAGGACCCTCCTTCAATTCATCTGTGGAGCTCACTCATATCTGACTGTATTAAGATATTAGATTAAGGATCAGAAAGACATTTTTATAGAACAATTTGGGGAAAGTGCTGGAATATTTGAGAACTCTGTTGGAAGTGTACTCTATACAGACACTGGAGATAATGGCTGTAAACACATATTAGATATGCTACTTTTGATGTTTCCAAATAACATGTATGTACCTGCTATGGACTGTATAATTTAGAAAATATTCAATAAAAAGAATGTTAAAAAAGATTTAAAAGTATATTTTAGATCAAATTATAGTTATAGTATATGTTTGTTTATATGTATATATATAGTATAGTATAGTATATAGTAATATATAGTATAATTATAGTTGTCTGTAGTTATAGTATACTGTATGTTGTTTTTATATTCCATTCACCTTTTGACTCCATAATGTAAATATTGTTGAATTAGTTGATTCTAAATTGTCTATAATCTATTTTGTTTATTTGTTCTGGCTTGAAGTCGAAGGACATGAGTGTGTATTTAAAATTTTAATATGTTAAGTTATTGATGAGAATGATGGTGGGATTATGTAATTTTTTTTCTTCTTCACACTTTTCAGATGTAAATAAATACATTTTTTCTTTTTGACTTGCATGTACTCTGTGAATGCTTGAAATAAACCAATCAATCAATGAATCAATCAATCACCAGACTATGAAAATAGATTAATAACAATGACTTCACATTTACATGTATTATTTTTCTTCATTATTCAAAGCCTTATTATTTAGTTATTGTCAGTTATTTAATAGGATATACAAAAGACACTATCTCACTTCAGCCTCCATTAAAATACATGTTTTACATAAATAAATATAATTCAGAAATTGATTGGTTTGTAAACAGGTTTATGCAAAAACGACTGGAGCAATTTCCATGGAATTCTGAGGAAACGTGCAAGGTGGTTCAGAATAGATCCTATTAAATGTTGGTGAATGTAGGTCAAAGGTCAAGATCACAGTCACAAAAAAAATGGTTTTCGCAATGATAACAGCTAGTCAGACAAAATGTGTGGAAAAGACAATCTTCACTTAAAAAACACAAAATATATTTTAATAAAGTTATAGCTTAAGAAATGTTAAATAGAGAGAAAAATTAATTTGGTAACTGAGGAAAGTAGCACTGGGCCTTTATGGGCCAATTAAGAACACTATTATTCTACCATCGCACTGTTGTTATTAGTAAAATAAATTATGACAGTCTATTGAAGGGCATCATTGTAAATAATAAAGAATACATAATCAAATGAGTCTGTTTGTAAGCAGCTTTACACAATAATAGATCAAATAAATCAGGTCAAATGTGTGTGTATGGGCAGAGTGTGTTGTAACAGACAACACTTGTTTTTTTTTTTTTTGTGATAATAGTTATTTCTTGTTGAAGTGAAACATTTCCTGCCCATTCTATCATCAGGTATTCATGAACGTAATGCAAATGATGCTCTAATAAACACAATAACCACAACATTACAGTTAGAGTCATGTTTATTTACAGCAGAATCCTGAACGAAGGGAAGGGGGGGGGGGCACAGGGAGGAGGGGTTAAAAGGAGAACGTGTTTAGATCAAGCGCTTCAGGATTCATGTTTCACTACACAGTTCTTAATTTATTTATTCACCATTTTTCTATACAGAATCCATTCAGCCATAATATCAATGCACCAACAGAGCTGGAGTCCTCTGCTGGATGGGAGAAAAGGTGGAAAAACAAAAACTAATTAAAAAAAACAAAAAAAAAAACTTTACAAACAATGGGGTAAAAAGAAATCAATTTCCTATAAAATTTTTTACTAGTTTTATTTTATAACCATAATCATAATCAGTTATTTATATATGTATATATACACATATATGTATATATATATGTATATAAATCTATATATTTTCTTTGCTGTCCATGAAGTAGTAAGAGTTTGGTGTTGTTGTGGTTCCATGATGTCCAAGTTTCAATAACTGCACAGAGAGGCAGGCCCGGACGCCCCGCCCCGACAGCATTCAGTTCATAATATCCAGTCAGGAGGTCAGCACTGTCCAATCACAGTCTTTTTGACCTGAAACATTTGTCCCACCTGCTGACGCAAGCTCATAGGTCCAGTGCCTCGATGTCGGCCAGCAGAGATTCAAAACTGCAGTAGCCCTGTTGATGCAGTCTCAGAAATGATACACTGTACACTTAACATGCATGGCCAGATAGCATAAAAAAGTAAAAAAACCAACAACCAAAAAGCAAAAAAAAAAAAAACAAAAACAACTGCATTGTGCATACATCTCTGACTTCCTCACTCACACTTTTTCCAGTATACATTAGCTGTTAACTGACAAGCACCACAAAACAGTCAAAAGGACAAAGAAAAAATAAAGACTCGGATACCGAATGGTGACAGTAAAAAACATCCTACGGGTTAGCGTTGCTTTTTTTTTTTTTTTATTTTTTTTTTAATGTTCCATGATCGATTTCTGAAGGGCATCACTGATTCTCTCCCCTCCCTAGGTCCAAACAGACTTTGTGAAGGTAATGTTATTTGATCAGGCACACACACACACACACACACACACTGAACTGTCCACCCAGTTTTATCTGTAACTACATACAAATCTAACCACAGTTAAGTCCTCTTCATGTCTTTGAGTCCAAAAAAACCTCACAATAGTCAGGTCTTCATCCACTAAGGTGAAACACTGACATTTAAAAAGTTCAAATAAGATGTGCTGTTTGTTTCCACTGAGCTGTCGTTTTGTCAAAATATTTAAAAAAAATGGATTTGATATAGTCATGCTCAGACTTTTATATGCTTCGAGAAATCTGCGTTAAAGATGATTTTAGTGTTTTCATAAATGCATGTAAATTTACTTGTGCAGAAATTTGGTAAAAAACTCAGCAAAGTGTGGCTTCATGATGAAAAGTGACATAGCAACTTTAAAATTCATTCAACATTCATTTATTTCAAAAAAAACAAAAAAAACACTGTTACATTTCCACCTGTTTGGAGATAAAATAAAAACTGACCCCTGATGGAAATGAATGTTAATTATTTATAAGATTAGACTTGCTTCCATTAAACATGTCATGTGTTTTTGCAACATGCCCAAGTGAATGGAAACCTGACTATTGTCACTGTTTTAAACATGTTCATAATTTCAAATTAAAACCAAGTAAAACAACCATTTACTCATCTGAGTCACACACACACACACACACACACACACACACACACACACACACACACACACACACACACACTCTCTCTCTCTCTCTCTCTCACACACACACTTTAACACTAGAGCAGGAAACTAACTTTTTCATCCACCAGCCACCAGTGCGGATGTTTTTTTTTTTCCATCTCCAGAATTTATCAGCGACTGATGCGACACTGATCAGTTTCCAAATTAACCAGAATTTGGCTGCTGGCTGGCTTCAGTTTCCCACCCTATTCAACATGCTCCCGAACACAAGTACAAACTCAAAATACCGCAAATACATGTACACATATATACAAATAGAAGCGGCCCCTTCAACATGGGGGGGCAGCTTAACAATTTATAATGCATCATTTCTGTATATGCCAAGAATAAAACTTTTCTAAATAAAATACATAGTTATCTGTGTGGGTGGGGAATGGGGACAGCAGATGAACAGAGAGGAGGGGGGGGGGGGCAGGCTTGCAAGGAGTGTCAGAGTGGGGTGGGAGTGCTGGGGGAGAAGCCATTGTGGTCTGATGATGGGCAGGGGGGAAGGTGGGACAAAGATGGAAGGGTGGGGGGGATGGGGGGTGGGGGCTCTTCCCGAGCACTGTCCAGTGCCACAGCAACACTCTCACTCCTCTCCGCTGTACGTCTGTTTAAATCGTTCCATAATAATAATAATATTAATAATAATGACCACGACAATGCTAAAAAAATATATATAAACCCCAGCCATGTCTCACAACTGTAAGTCCACAAAAAGGGGAGGGGGGAGGCCTGGTTCTCAAGTTCATCTGAGTGGGCGACGTACAGAGATGCAGAGAAAACTAAAGATTTAGAGAAAGAAGGAAAACGCAGAGAGAAGAGGCCTGACAAATGGAGCGGGCTGTAGGACGAAGGGGCCGATGAGGCCGACGACAGCAGAACTACAGTAGGAAGGAAGAAGGAAAAAATGGAGGGAGGGGGAAGAGAACAAAAACAGCACATGCAGGATGTGCTGTAATGAAGAGGAAACGAACAGAGAGGAGGAAGCAGCGATGAAACGGGGGAGGATGCAGAGGGAACCGAGGATGAGTTGTGTTTGGGGCGTTGTGATCCACACACTGGTGTCCTTCTGAGGGTTTCACAGAAGACTGGCGGAAAGCATGAACAAGTGATGACGACATGGCCTCACTGTGAGTGCGCCCTCTCTCCTTCCCTCTAATCAAGGGTAAGGATCCGCAGTTCACCCCGCGCTGGTCTTTTATCCCAGGGTGCATCATACCTCCAGGAAGCGAGAGCTGCTGGTCTTGGCATGGAACGGCTCCGACCACATGCGCCGCAAATCCCCCTGTGAACCACAAGCCACAGTTTAGACACACTTCACCAGCCACATATCAAAGGTTTCCTCATACTGTGTTAGTCAAGAAACATTCAGGCCATTTGGCATTTCATTGTTAAACGAAAAACAGGAATTTTCTTTATAACAGATTCTTGGTGCAAACACTGAAATGAAGGAAGTCTGATTTTGGTTTTTACCTACAAGTGCAGACTTTAAACTAAGGCTAGCTACATTATATGATTCCAGCAAAAATGGGAGTCATGATTTTTTTTCCCTCCTTTGCTTAGAATTAAAATTACGATTCTCTGGCATATATATATATTTTTTCATAAAATGTTTATTACACTGCTGTCAAGGAAAACGTGTTGCTTTTTTTACCTCTGATTTGTGTCTTTCATATAAATCATAGAAGTGAGAATGAAAAGACACTTGAATCTAGACAACAAAAAAAGAAGACTGATGTGATATTAACACAGAGGTCGGTCCAGGAGATTCAGTTCTTAATGGAAAACATAAAAATTCAGACAAAACAACGCGAAAATGAGTGGATTTATCAACAATTCGCTGAGCAGAGGACAGAAGTAATGCGCTGCCCTGCTGTGACGTTCAGTCGCAGTCAAATCAAGTCAAAGTGGAAACAGCATTTGGTTGTAAAATGAATGAAGGAATAAAATAAAATGCCTAAGAATTGTCCGTGTTTAGAAATTAGTGACTTAATTTGTGTAGCAGTTCAGCACAACTGAACAAAATTGAGACTAAGCATTTTTATTTGTGCTCTCAATGTCTTTGAGAATGTCCTCAATCATTCCTTAAAATTTAAACAAAGGTTAATGAATGCACAAAATACATTTTATGTTGTTTACCTGATACTTTTATGGGATTAGAGCGATTCCACATCTACATACACAGCCCGCAAAGTGTCTACAGATATTATACTCCCAAAAATAATGATTTTTATGACCTTTTCATGTTAAACTTTAAAGATAATTAACAATGTTTTATTATTTATGAGTCACCACTGGGCTTTTCAGTTTTTTCTTCTTTAAATACCAAGTGTAAAGGTAAATGTAACCAGTATGTTTGTGGTTCTACACAGAAACATGTTTAATTCAATTTTAATCTAGTGTGCAAACAGGTTACGGGCAGTAAAAGACAGTACCAGGGTTCAGTGGTCGACTTAACTATTAGAAATATCAAAAAGTCCATTTCCACAGAGAAGAGCAGGACTCTTCTCTATAGTTAAAGAGGTTGTGAGAATTAGAACTTCAATAATTCCAATATAATACTGACTTCTAAGGCCCAACACTGAGTAACTGCATTAGACACATTCAATAAAAGAGCATGTAGAACCAACAGGTGGCGATATAACCCCAAACCTACAGCCATGTTGGCCAACCAGTAGCCTAAAAAAAAGGAGCCATAATCAGTTTTCCTCATCTACAATTGTGATGTCTCAGTTCCTCAAAATAATGAGTGCTTGTATAGTTTTGTGTAAACATGTACAAAGCACTGTTACAGTAGAAAATGTTATAACTGGAGGTATTGTACCCATGTCTTCCACTGCACACAGTCACTTCATGTATAATTAAGATAAAGACACGGTGCGTGTGTAGACCAGACCTTACAGGGGGAAAAAAATAAAAATCACTGTGTCATAACCTTTTTCTGCTGTAGTATTTTATCTTTCAGATTCAGAAACAAAGGAACAAAAGACTAAAATGAGAAATCATTTCTTAGTGGCTGCTAACTCTAATGACCCCCTACCTTCAGATAGGCCATAGTGAGCAGAGGCAGCAGGGTGAAGGGCACCAGGTAGAGCAGAGCAGGCTGAGCAGCACGATGGATCCTGGAGGCTACGGTGGCAGTCAGCAGACCTGGACACGGACACATCCACAACATGTTAACTATCTATTAATGCTTATATTTTACAATCACCAAGAACAAATGATTACACTTTGCAATCAGATTAATCATTGGGTTGCTTTGGATTAATTATGATCAAAACACTCTGACACTCAACTGTTTCTGATCATCAAAATATACCAAGAAACACAAAAAATGTGGAGAAAAAATATATATACAAAACATGTTAAAATCCATTGAAGTTCACAAAAAAGAATGAACACAAAACATATTAAAAAAACTCTTCAATAAACCTAGAACAATGTGAGAAAATATACAAAAACACATGCAAAAATATGAATAAATATATGCAATTAACATGTTTAAAACCTCCACCCTTTTCAGCAAATTGACTTGAAACACTAGCTGCACTACACTTCTAACAGCAGCAACTGTAATGTGCTACTGTAGGAGTCTAGTTACATTCAATTCAACTTTTGGCTAGATTTCCCTGAAACTGCCCAACGAATCACAATGAAGTATAGAGTCAGAGGGCGGGTGTAACAAAGTGATGCTGTGACGATTCGGCCTTGTCAAACAACCGGAAGAAGAAGAACAACAACGAGTGGTGATTTCCTTTTATCACAGTTGAGTGAAGAATGTGAGAAAACGTCAGCAATCTTTAAATTCTTTTTGACAGAAGCGACAACAATCATTAAGCTCCATAATCCACCATTTTGTTTAGTCATTCCTAACTTCCTCCTGACTCCTCTGTGAACTTTCTGGCGTCTAACTATGTCAGATTACGCTGATTGGTTGTAGTACCATCCTCCTGCATCCAGAGGATCTGAAAGACAACCTTTTAGCCCCGCCTCCCCTGACTATGCAGCGTTACTAGACCTATACATGTGATGAATAGGGATAGTGCAGCTAGGCTATTGAAACACAACTGTAAACAACTGTTCCATTTAATTGCATTAAAATCTTTAATCAGGTTAATCATGACGATGGATTAATTGACATTAATGCATTCATTTGGACAGCCCTTCCAAGAACATTTAACAGTTATGGCAAAACTACCCAATGCTGAGACAAAGACTAAGTGTTGACCTTTAGCATCCATGTGTCCATCGATTGTTTACTTACCCACAAAGTATCCGATGAGAGTGCAGTGGAAATAGGAGACACGTTGCATGCGTCCCGACATGTTTCCGGGTCCTGGGACCTCCCCGTTGGCTTGTTTCTTATAGTTGTCATAACGTAAGACAAAGCATAAGAGCAGGCCCGGCATCACGATGTCACCGATCCCCAGCATGGAGAAGTGACTTCCTGTGGAACTGGATGGATGAGAAAAAAATAAAAGCAGAAAAAAGTAGGAATAAGATTAAAGTGCTCAGATAATTTGAAGCTATAAGTCACAGCAGCTTTACAATTGTACCTGATGTACCTGATGATCTTTTTTTGTATGGAACATATGAGTCCGTAATAAAGTATTCAATTCAATTCAATTGAAGACTATTGAAAATGTGTAACTTTGACATTGTTGGAGTTCATGCCTTGACTTAAACAAAACAGTAGATTATTTTCTACACATCTCATTTAGTTGTCTATACATGTATAGACAATGCTATAAATGTACAAAAAAAACAAACACATTTTGCTCAATGACTGAACAAAGAAGAATTTTACCTTGTTAGTGAAAGAAACACACACACACACACACATATATATATATATATATATAGTTCATAGATACACCTTGTGGTGCTCCTGGACACATCATCAGTGATGTAACCTGGGATCATAGGGGGTTTCGGGTCTTTCAACAATCAGACCCCCTCCCCCAGGCGACCCAGCCGGGGTTGATCAAGCCCCAGCTTGTGTCCAGGTAGCGCTACCCTACTTGCCACGCCTCTCCTCTTCTGATCCACAGCCACCTTGACGCCATCTCTGCTGCGTCGGTGGCCGACTTGATGGCCCCCCGCTGGCTGGCCCCGGTGATGCCCAGCATCCTGTAGGCCCTGCAGAGGGATTGGCCCACAAAACCTCGGCATCCCACTTCAATGGGGTGGCAGCTTGCGTTCCACCCATTGCTCCGGCACTTCTCCAGCAGTTCCGCATATTTTCCCCTCTTTCTCTCATGTGCCTCCTCCATTCTTTCCTCCCATGGCACTGTGAGTTCCAACAGAACAACTTTCTTAGCAGCTCCGGATATAAGGACCATATCCGGCCTTAGTGGTGTTTCGGCCACAGCTTCTGGGAACTTCAGTTGCCTCCCCAGATCGACTTTCAGCTCCCAGTCACGAGCTGTTGACAATAGGCCATTGGTGGTGTTCCGGCTGGCCGCTGCAGGCTTCTCCCCAGCTCTGATGAAAGCGATGGTTTTGTTCGCCGGGCGGAGGCTCTTGTTCTTGTTAATCCCATCCCAGATCGCGTTCGCTACTGTCTTGAGAACCTGGTCATGTCGCCAGCGGTAGCGGCCTTCTCCCAGGGCTACTGGACAACAGCTTAGGACATGCTCGAGGGTTCCTTTCCTCTGGCAAAGGGGGCATGCTGGTGACTCCACCTTCCCCCAGATGTAGAGGTTCGAAGGGCTAGGTAGGACATCGTAGACCGCCTGGATCAGGAACTTAATCCTGTGGGGCTCCGCCTTCCACAGCTCGGTCCAAGTGATCTTGCGCTCCACAGCATGTTCCCATCTTGTCCAGGCTCCCTGTTGCCGCATCCCCACCATCTGGCTGGCGCGCCTCTCCTCTACCCCTGCACGCACCTCGTCCAGGACCAGTGACCTCCGCTCCTTTCCCTGTGCCTTGTCATAGCGGGGTGTTTTCTTGCTGCCTAGGCCAGCTCTCCCTAGGGCCACTGCACCCACTAGCGTCCTGTGTCGCAGCCTCGACTCTGCAACCTCCACTGCCTCAGCGGCTTTCCATTTCCGTCCCGTCCTGACCTCGATCCCCGCCTGGGCAACCTTAGGATCACTCGACTCCCGGTACTGGAGCAGCTCCCTGGCCCGTGTCACCATGAATTCCTCGCTCAAACTGCTGGTGGGAAGCTTCAGTTTGTTGGTGTTTCCGTACAGGGCTATGCTGCTCAGACTACGTGGCAGTCCCAGCCACCTGCGGAGGAATCTGCTGACCCTCATCTCAAAGCCTTCCACTGCAGAAATAGGGAACTCATAGACTAAGAGGGGCCAGAGGATCCGGGGTAGAATACCGTGCTGGTACACCCAGGCCTTGAACCTGCCAGGAAGGCCAGACTTGTCCACTGCAGCTAGCCACGTCTCCAGCTCCTGGTTGGTTGCTTGTATGGAGGCTGTATCTCTAAGGCTGCTGTTGAACACCTTCCCCAGGCTCTTCACAGGTTTCTCTGTTAGTGATGGTATTCTGATGTTGCCCAGAAAGAAGCTGAACTTGTCTGTCACCTTTCCTCTTTTCAACACAAGGGACCTAGATTTGGCTGGTTTGAAGCTCATGCGGGCCCAGGTGGTTAGCTCCTCTAGGCCCTTGAGTATCCATCTACATCCTGGGACCGAAGTGGTTGTCACAGTCAGGTCGTCCATGAATGCGCGGATGGGAGGCTGTCGTGCTCCAGATCTGCTGAGTGGTCCTCTGCACTGCACCTCGGCAGACTTCACCAGCATGTTCATGGCGAGTGCAAATAGGATCACTGAGATGGTGCATCCGGTGATGATGCCCTTCTCGAGCTTGTGCCAGCCAGAAGTTGTTGATCCAGATGAGACTCGGAGACTGAAGTTGGCATAGTAGTCCAGGATGAGGTCAGTGAACTTCTTGGGGATGTGATAACGGTTCAATGCCTCTTCGACCAGCTTGTGGGGTATGGATCCATAGGCATTCGCAAGGTCCAGCCACAGCACAGCCAGATCTCCCTTGCTTTCCCTCGCTTCTCTGATAAGCTGGGTGACCACGCCTGAATGTTCTAAGCACCCTGGGACCTTTGGGATACCTCCTTTCTGGACCGAGGTGTCAATGTAGGAATTCCTCAGGAGGTAGTCTGTCAGTCGCCTAGCGACAAGGCTGAAGAAGATCTTTCCTTCGACGCTGAGCAGCGAGATGGTTCGGAACTGGTCAATGCGCCGAGACTCTTCCTCCTTCGGGATCCACACACCCTCTGCTCGTCTCCACTGGTCTGCTACTCTGCCCCTCCTCCAGATCGCCTTCAGGATCCTCCAGAGCCTGCGGAGTAACCTGGGGCAGTTCTTATATACCTTGTAAGGCACTCCGCTGGGCCCTGGAGTGGAACCAGTCCTTGCCCTCCTGACCACCTCCTGGATCTCTCTCCATCCGGGCTCCTTCCCGTCAAACTCCTCAGCTGGCTGGGGAGGCTCAATGAGGGATCTGCAAGGGCCTAGATTTTGCTCTCTGTCTTTGTCGCTGTGTGTCTCCTTGAGTTGGTGGTCAGCCTCAGCTTTGGAGCAGGCGAGTTGACCGCTGCGCTTCTGCCCCAGCAGCTGTTTTGTAAACCCAAACGGATTTGCGAGGAAGGCGGAACGCTTTCTGGCCCTCTCCTTCCTCCTCCTCCTGTGCCACTCAGCCCTCCTCAGCGTCATCAGCCTCTTCCGAAGGATGCCGCGCAGCTCCGTGAGAGGTCCTCTCTCTTCATCACTGGCTGCTTTGAACTGCCGCCTGTATATATATATATATATATATATATATATATAGATATTTATTTTTTTACACAACATTAAAGACCTTTTTTTAACATTTCCAACTCGCTTTTCTAATCCTTATCTCTTGTGTCTGACAAAAATGTCAACTCATGGATGTTCTTATGGCATTCTCTACCTTTCTTGTGTTACTCAATTTAACTCTAGCCGTCAGTTCATGGCATTTGATACGGCGTGAACATACACATGGAAAGCTTATAATGATAATGCACCAATTAAAAGTGGAGTGTATATTTGAGTCAGATTTCTTCATCAGCCAGCAAGAACTACAGTTGTTGCATCATTAGGATATTTTTGAACATTAAATACTACCAAATATCTCACATTATTATACAAGTTAAATTTCAAATGATGGTTAATAACACATCGTGTCAGGATTTTGACAAACTAAAAATGTCTAGTGCAACCTCTGGTTTAGACACATTTCCTGAACATCAATAAAGTACTTCAGAAATATCTAAACAAATCCAAAACAACTGTATCACCTACACAAGCTTCAAACTTCCAGGTCTGAATCAAACTCTGTTTGAAGTGATATAATCTGACATCAAACCCAAACTCTGCTTTCATTTGCGTTTTTGATTATCTTTGTGCCAAACACGACACAACAGTACTAAAATCCAGTGGGATCAATTCCAAAAACTTCAATAAAAATTGTTCCTGCAATGAATTAATGACACTTATAAAGAGAAATCTACATCTAAATAATAATCTTAAAAAGACAACAATATAAATATATGGCAAAAAAATACACAACCGACAGTCGTGGTGCAGTATAATTTTGTTTGTATTTCTAATGAAAAACTAACCACAGTTTGAGCAAAAAAGAAATCTCAATAATTCTCTGTTATTATAAAATCTTTCGATTCATCTAGAGGTGACGTTAGACCTGAAGGTAGAGAAAGGTAGTATTTAAAGTTTAAGGGAGCGGAGCACAAATATTAGAGAATGTGTCTTATGCCAGTGCTACCATTACCATTATGTGCTTCATGCACTATGGGCACCAAGTACTGGAGAGAGACCACCCAAATATTATAAGGATCGTAATCACAGTGACAAATTGCTTAAATTTAAGTTGAAGCACCACTATAGCAGGCACCATTGTCATTATAGCCAGTAGAGGACACATTTACACACCCATATAGTGCTTAATTTTCTATACAGTGCAAGTCTGTGTGGTCACAATGTGCTGTGGATGAATGAATATAGTATGGAACTGAGCTTTGTGGAAACTGAGGGTTCGAGTTGTATAAGCAGATGCAGCCTTTTTCCCCCTCAGTCACTTTACTCTTACACCATCTGGTTTTTGGTCTGGGTCAGACAACAGCCTGTCCAACATCACAGACCATGCAGTTCTCTATATTTACAGTAAAAGGGTTTGTGAAGTCATATTTCCTTTTGTGAAGACGTGGATCATTGAAGCTTTGAAGCAGTTTATATCTGGATTATGCCATTTATCCAGCTTCTTTCATCAACTATGCTTACATGATCACTACTATTACAAATATGACATCATTCTGCCTTTTTCTAAGCAGTTACCAGTCAAAACTTGAAGAATATGTCAGTATTATTCTGTCTTAATGTGGATTCTTGGGAGATGTATAGAGTGCATTCAGACACTTACTCTTTAACTGGATGTTCTACAGAAGGCTGTAACCTGTAGCCACGTTTTATGGTCAGATGGAGTAGGAAACAAACTCTTGGGGCATTCATCACTACCCTCTCTGGTAGTGATGGATGCCCCAAAGCAAAATCCACACACTTATGGTTACACATAATGACAGGGGATACCAACAGAGTCTGGATATGTACAAATATCAAATGGCAACCTTTTCAAGAAAGTGTTTGAAGGAACAATAGAGGGAGACCGTGACCACTCTGTTTAACATGTGCCATTAGTGGAAACCTTGGGGAAAAAAAATCCTAGTTTTAATCATAGTATATGGTCATATATGCAAACAGGAATATTGTTAGAATATTCATTGTTGTTAGCCAAGAAACAGCCTATTAAAATATTTGTCTTTTTTTAGAGTAAGGACCAGGATATAAATGTTCCCCTACGGATCACCACTAAACTTTTATCACTTATTCCTTTTGTCAATAGAAATTTCAGCCAAATCCGTCCATAACTTTTTGAGTTATCTTGCTATGAATGACATATAGATATCACCCCCCGGATCACCACCTACATTTAATCAGTTTTTGCTTCTGCACG
This sequence comes from Siphamia tubifer, assembly GCA_020466265.1. Classification (NCBI taxonomy): domain Eukaryota; kingdom Metazoa; phylum Chordata; class Actinopteri; order Kurtiformes; family Apogonidae; genus Siphamia; species Siphamia tubifer. Next base: position 21,202,992 of record CM035794.1, on the reverse strand, counting down.
CATCAACATTTCCTCAAAATTTCAGCCAAATCTGTCCATAACCTTTTGAGTTATCTTGCTGACAAGCAAACAAACACCAACAAAAACATAACTCCGCTGTTCCTTGGTGGAACAATAAGAACATCAGCAGGAACTAGAACAGTGGTTCCCAACCCTGGTCCTCAAGGAACACTATCCTGCATGTTTTAGATGCATCCTTCTCCAAACTATCAGCCTATCATTAAGCTCTGCAGAAACCTGCTAATGACCGTCAGTTGTGTTCAAAGAGGGAAACACCTAAAACATGCAGGGTAGTGTTCCTCGTGGACCAGAGTTAAGAACCACTGAACTAGAGTAACATCAACTTTATCAAAAATATGTGTGTTAAGACTATATTCAGGTCTTTGTAGGTCCAAAACATGCAAACTGATCCTATCTTTTCTATATGTACATCCTGAAGCTCTGGTTTAACCAGTGTGAACCTGCACTTTTTCCACATACTGGATTATAGAATTGTTAATGACTTGTAATGACTTAATTTAATGATTTTGAGAGGCAGTAGAAAGAGAAGAATTATTTGTGTTTAGAGTTTTGAGCCAGAAGATTTAAAAAAAAATTGATTTCTGTGTGAAACAGTGTTAATGAGTGTCTTTTTGGTAAATTGCCTACAATAAGTCAGTGTTATAGTAAAGCCATGACATGCTCTTTTACAATTACTCTCCATTTTCAGCTGGAAAAAGTAAAGCGACACTTCGTGAACTCAAATTTCACACAAGAACAGGTGCAGCTGTCAGTAGCTTAACAGAAAAAGTCAGGGGGTCGGGAAAAAAAAAAAATCAAGACACTTCACTGTCTTGAGGCCATAAACATCGATTCCCAACAGTCAGACAAGTTGACAAACAGCTTAATGAAGGCACAGTTCAGTGTAGAGAAAAAAGGTCAGGTTTCAGAGCCCAAACAAACAGAGATGAATCAATATCAAGGCTTCTAGAGACCCTGTATGAGGGAAGAAACCCATATGTTGCTTTAGTTTTCCAAGCAAATGGTGCCAGGCACAACAAACCCCGCCCCCTTGCACACATTTAACTTGATTTGCCCCATCTCTTATTATTGGCGAAAACACATTTTTGGTGACTGTGACCCGTTTTGACCTACATTCACCAAAATGTAATGGAATTTATTCTCCATTACCCTGCACCTTTCCTGAAAATTCCATGGAAATTGGTCCAATAGTTTTTTGTGTAAAGTTGCTGAGAAAACAGACAAAGAAACTCAGCAACAACAAAAAAACAGAACCAAAAACTACCCCTCTCCCCTTTCAGCGGGTGATTAACCTTACCTGGGAAAGACCAGTTTGCCAGGTAAGGAGAGGCGGGGGACATCGCGGCCCATCCCTGGCCCCAAATGGAGCTTCCTCGATAGGACATCGATGGGATTTTCAGCAGGTTGGGTGGCCACTTTGACCATCACATTACTATTGAAGATGTAGGCTGAAAAGAACACCTGTGGGGAAAGACCAGCGGCCTATTTATTCATTGTCAAAAATGCATATTTCTAATCAATTCAAGACTTAATTTCCTTTCATCTGATAGACAATTTCAGACTGTATTTCAAAAGGTATGCATAGTTTCACTTCTATATTTTTACATTAAATTGAACATACAAGGTCAGTGCCAGTGGGGAAATAACAGTAGCGAGGTGGCAGAATGCTAGGATATCAGTTCATTTATTTACTGTACTTTCAGAAATTCATTTCCGTGTCTATAGTTAATATGGACTCAGTATTAAGAGATAACCAGACACGGCAACTTTCTCCTTTTTGGGACATTTGTTTTGTGAAAAAAAAAAGTGTGACAGATTTTTCCTTACAAGGAGAGAGATTCTGTAGTAAAACATTTTTATAGAAAATTCTCCATCATATTTATTTGTCTTTCTTGGAAGCAGACGTTACAATCATTGTAACAAACTTATTATTTGGATAAATCTACATCATTCATCTGAAACATTTGTGCGCTCCACTTTCCTCGTAGGCTGTATTCCCTCTGAATTGATTTCTCTTCTTCTCACCATTTTGTTCACTAGTTTAATTATATTACAAAAAATAAACAATGCTGTCCATCCAACTGCTCAGATAAAGTCACACATTTCTGCCACGTTCATTCACCAACCCGCTGACACACAAATGCATATTAAAGTCATCATTCATGCCATTCTTGTCCTGCTTGACTTTTGGGAGCTGTTAAGCAGCCATCACTTTTGTGCACAGCTCTCTGTGTAGACACTAATCTAAAGTAATGACATTATCTGAGCCTAATGAATTGCAGTAAAATCTACCATTACCTGACAGACACTACAGCATCTTTTCCATTTATGCAAAGGACATGTTCATTTCAATTCCACCTCAGGATGAGAACACAATCATTTTCAATCTTTTCCCTGAATTTATTTTTAAGGTAGGTGGAGTTCTTGTGGATTAATCAGATTATTTCTTTACTATATCATTGCCGTCAATGGTAACTATGCCGCTCATTGTGCGGTTCTCACTGTTGCTGTAAAAAACAACACAAAATGCTTTTCTCCTCAAGACATCACCTGTAAGAATAAAGGCTCATCATTAAGCACTACTGCTTGATAAATAGGTTTGAAAAATCTGTTAGATGCATCTCCATGTCTGTATAATGTATGGCAGGGAGGGGACATGGGTTAGTAATGTAACAAATCAAGTTTAGAACAGGAGCATTTCTTACCCAGAACACATCATAAATGAGGAGTCCTGACAGCAGCAGGCAAGACACCTTCAGACTGGGCAGCCGCACGAAGGCGATCATGGCAACACACAAGCCCATGGCTAAAGCTGAGGACAGAGCAAAAACATATAGAACCTTGTTAAAAAATAAAAAAAAAATTTCACATGCTACCAACAAGAGGGTAGCGATGTTAGGACGTTTATTTAAACATTATTGAAACATTAATTACCGTGCACAAAACCCCAATTAATTAGAGAGACTGTTCAGACAAAATCTCTCTGCTCATGTCCTATTTAAATATTGAGATCAGACTTTTGAACATAACAGGATTTCCATAAATAGTAAAAAAAAAAAAAAATGTCATTACGACAGCAGCCTTTTTGGTAACTGTATTCTACATTTAGGTAATGTTAAAAACTTTAAACTATAAAGGGGACTCCAACAGTAACACCAAAAATGCAAAACATACAAAAGGGACTTTTTCTAAAGAATACATGAATATATAAATGTGTTTTAGAGGGAAAAAAAGACAACTTCTACACAACCATGGCTCTATATATGTGTAAAAAAAAGTCTACTGAACCGATCACAATCAATTATAACCAGGCAACAAGAGAAAAGAGGCGTGTGTTTGTTTCTGAGGAATGAATGACTCCAACTTTAACTGGATCACATTTACATAACTGCACGCAGCCTTACATTTTTCTGTGCTGTGCTCGTGTTTCAGTGACACACTGATCTTGATCAAGACCTTTGACCTAAATGCATAAAGCACTTGAAAACCAATAGCGTACGAGTGTATTATTCCCTTTAACAAGCAGCTCCGTGGGGTGACAACCTGAAAATAGAGTTGCTAAAAGCTGCATTTTGCATGATTCATCTTAAGTTCCCTATTCTGAATGTGGAGAATTTAAACTGAATTTCTTCCCCATTCCCTGCCTCAGTGAGGGTAGGATGTGCAAATCCATATTTCCTGTTCTTCTGCCCTATATTGACTTTTTTTTTAGTAGATGCAGTGTTTGGTTCCTTTTCTTCCATTCTCCGGTTACATTTCACTGATAGTAAGTTTTGCAAATTGCTGTAGAGTTCAGAGGATGATTTCCATCCATGGATCCTCATATTACATAAACAAGATTCCGCCCCACAGATGTCTGTTGAGTTCTTGTGCATGGAAACTATACCACAATAGTAGTACAGTAAAGTTAAAAGTATTGTGTAGTGACGCACCATCCATGAGAAGCCAGTGGCCAGTCAGCACCCAAATGAGCACCAACATTACAGAGAGGGAGAAAGACAGGAGCTCAGCCAGAGTGAAACGCCCACAGCAGCCAAAGGAAATCCTGTTATAAAACACAGAGAAACAGAATGTTTTAATCATAAAGAACAGCTTTTTTTTTAAATATAAAAGTTCTTCACTAATATCTAAATAGTTTTATTTTAGTGTACAAATCATTTTGGTTTTAGGAAGACGTTAGAGTTTACGAGACCAAATAGAAGTGGTACTTTCACTGACTGATGTGTCAGCTGTATAAATGATAAATTTGCGACAATACAGCCTGTGTAGCCTGCACGCTAAGATAAACAAAATAACAACCTATACAGTAAGCAGAAAAAGGGATTTGGGTTGGAGGTGGAGTTATCACTTGGCTTTGTAATGCAGACAAAGGTTTACTGAAACAAAATAGGTGTCTCTAAATGTGTAACTAAAGAGGAGGTGTTCATATTGGTAGATGAGTGGGTGGGTTGTGCTGGTGTAACTCCTGCTGCTTTACTACTGCTCAAGACTGAAGCAGCTGATACCTTTGCATACCCCAAACCTAATGAGCTGCGGTATTTGTATAAGAATAGATAAGTGGCTAAGTTAGAGAGCAGCCCGAATCAAAGCCATTATTCCTAATAGTACGTTCATAATAGTAGAGACTCATATCGCATTATATGCATTTTACTGTGACCTGAGCACACACACCGATATAGTAATGCACTGAATAACAGAGGTTTGCTAATACTTGTAAAAGATGGGACAAAATAACACAGGTTGAACAATCACAGAAAAAAAGATAGAGATACATCTTACTTGTTCTGTGGGGAACAGGGTCTGGTCAGATACTGGCACATTGGCAACAAGAGGAATGCAAACGCAATGGTTGCAAGAACTGAGGACAAGAAGAGATCACAGCAGTGAGACTTGGAGTCTAATACACCTAGAATGTTCGTTTCAGTTAGTTTAATGGAGCAGCTAATGGTTTTTACAGTTTCAATATCAAAGCAGAAAAGAGGTCTGGCTTAGTGCGCAACTACTCAACAAAGATCGGTGAGAAAGCTTTTTAACACTAACATGGGTGTTCTTGTGTGATGTTCAAGAACAGTGGTTACCTGCAGTGCAGATGGTAAAGACCACCTGTACCGAGTCAAAGAAGAAGAACATGACTAGCAGAGACACAGAAGCTCCAATGGGCAGGAACAGAGCCTGTGTGGAGTCTATAGTCTGAATACCTGTGAAACATTTAAAAACATATGCATCAAAATGAGATTGTAATGAAACATTTCAACACTATCTAGGCTTCATTGTAATGTCAGACTGTTATGAATGTGGTCAAAAGCTAAAAACCAGGACCGGTGATTACTAGTGTTTGTTGCTTTGTCATGCATATAACTCACTGTTGTTTGTGTTGTTGTTATTGAAAGACCCCGTTGTTGAAGGGTTACCATCTTTATCCTTCTCCTGGTTCTCACAGTCCATGTTTAATGATCTGCAATGAGAGGGAAGGCGAGAGGCGGGGGTGGAGAGAGAGCCATATTGGACACACATCAGTGATCTGGACCTCAACAAAAATGGAAACTGTTGATACACAGCAATTTTAAGACAATTCATTTATTTGAAAATCTATCCTGTTTAAAAATGCTCATCATAAAAGTTTGAATAGTGGGTCATACAAAAACATATCAATAGAAGATGATGCACACCCCCCCCTTTTTTTTAAATGTAGAATTTATTTGGCTCTACTTACACTAAACAGGTTAATATAAACAGCTCCACATTCATATTCTTACTTTTCTATATATGGGCTACTTCAGGAAACATTCAAAGCAAGGTCTATGTAATTCATGAAAAGGAAATTATAAACACATAAAAAAACAGCTTGGTTGAGGACTAAACTGTGGTCTACTGAAACTAATACAGTACCTCACAGCCAACGTTTTTAGTACCTGGTGTTCAGTTAGAAATACTTTCTGCTCACCCCTGACATCAACAGCCATAAAAATGTATAAACGGTGCCTTATTCAAGAGAACACAGAATTATATTTATTTTACTCTCGGGTGTATTCGAATCTTAAAAGGAAGTGGTGGAAATATCATAAATAAAGATTTTAACACTACACTAACATGTATCTCCTGAATCTAGATGAAAAGCTCGTTCTACTCAAACCTCAGAATAGGTGTTGAACTTGATAGTTTTTGTGTTATAATCACACAGCAAATAGGTGTGAGAAATATTCCCTTTATAGTACACATCCAAAAGAAATTTAAAAAAAAAAAGAAGTAAAAAGCAGTAACATAATACTACTTTTTAGCTACAGGTTGAGCTTACGCCAAATGTGGTGTGCGGTTATTGTTCAGTATCCTCCAGAGGACTGACGTGATTATTTATTTAGTGAAACTCACCTGAAGCTGCCATAGACAATGAGAAGGATGGAGATGAGGAAGGTGGACACCTGGCTGGAGTCAACTAGGGAGTACGCCCTGAGAGACAGAAGAGACAAAGAGACAAAGACACAAAGACGCATGAGTACAAGGTCCAGTCATATGGATGTCAGTCTATTTTAGTCTAATAGTTTATATTGGTTACACTGCTCCACAATGTCCTAGAAATTCAGCTAAATCCTACATAATTTAATCAGATGAATCAGAAAACAAATGACAAAAGTGTTGGTTAGTTCATGTTTTTAATATATATGATGGTGTGTTATTATGCATGTATATTGGTTTATGTATATTTATTTATGTTCCACTAAAAATAACCTACAATTGAATGAATTGCAATGTGCAGACACTATTTTGAGGTCTAGTAGACAAACTTTCCTTTTGAATAAAACCCTTTCTATCATCCATTCTCAGAATTTCACATTTTGGCTCAAGACTGTATCTTAGAAGTGACATACAACTAGCACTTTTGACATTTATGACTCAAATTTGGTAAAAAAAAAAAAAAAAGAAATTCAACTACTTTTATTCTGGAAGCACTTTACTTGCAGACCTGTGTTATTTTCAGACTAAATACAAACTGTCAAATGAAATATAACAAATACACTGGACTTCAAGGCTCATTACTTCACTTCTTCTTGGTTTCTTTGGAAGTTTTTCAGACATTGTAGAAAAACCTGTATTTAAAATGTATTTTTGCATATAACACAGCCATGGAATTGTTTCTGTTACTAGTGACTGCATTACAAATATAAGGCAAGTAAAAAAAATACAATAAAAATGAAAAACATGTTGAGCACCCATTACATGTCATATCAATCATATTTTCCTTTTAGAGGCTGCAGTTTTGGTTAGCCTCTTTATCTCTTCTACATTACTCATACAGCTTATTAAACTAAGACATCTGTACTGTATAATATGATTTCACAGACCATCCAATGCAATGTGGCCAAAAGATATGAAAAACATGTTAAATCACCAGACAATATAAGGACACTGTGTGCTACTGCTGAAAAAAATAAAAAATAAAAAAATAAAAAAATCGAACTGTACCCCTGAGATGGCTGGTCCTCATAATTACACACAACAAACCGGTGAAGAAAGAAGAGCAAAACAATTCAATAAGAAAATAGGAATTGCAAATTCTGCTACATTCTACAAATGAACAGGGGACAAGAAGACAATTGATTCTGAAAATAAATAAGGTGGATATGTTATTCTGAGCTCTAGCAAGGAAACTGGGTTGACATCCAGCTGTGCAAAGGTCAGGATTTTTTGTTTCTGCTGAATTTGAATGTACCTATTGGAATAATGTGGGTATTACAGCAGAAAAAGATGCAATCAGCTTTAATTTACAAGCCTTTAAGAACTGGGAGCGTAAGCTTTTTTGGAGGTTGTTCTGTGGTGTCTTGGTGGTTTCTTATAAGGCGTTAATAAACAGCAGGGATGATTTTTCTTAGATAATACTAATGAGGTGAGGTCTTAAGGAGAATACAGATAGTTGGAGAGGTATAGTGTTCACATGATAAGAAAGGATGGGGAAGAGGCTCCTATATAGTCATCTCAGAGGATTTTTGGAAAACTATGTGCAATGCGGAAACAATGATATCGAACTCCAGCACTGTTGTCTTCAACAATAATCTTGTCTGGCGTTTGTGAAGCAAATGCAACGTAGAGAAAGTCCCTCTCCACAGTTAAGCGCTGCAACATACTGCATCAGGCAGAGTGCATTATCAATTTCAGTTTCATATGAGAACAGCCTGAAGGAGTACACTTGCAATCCAAGCACACTGAAATATGTGTTTTTTTTTGTCAATAAAATGTAGGGAAAAGAATAAAATCACTTCTGGTCAGGACATAAACCCACAAATTAGTCTTCGTCATTCTCCCTAAGTGAATAGACATTTGTAACGACCACAGAGAAAACCCCTGGCGATAGAGCATGAACATGAGGGGGGGGGGGGATAAGGTCCTTTTCTGCTGGCATGAAATGAATACTGTTGCAGTTCTGTCTATCGCAGGGCTGCTTTATTAGCTTTCTTCTCAGTACTGACAGAGAAAACAGCCTTCACAGAGCTCCTCCACTCATTTTTCATAGTGACATACTGAAATTTTCAGGTTTCATTGTGATGCTGAGGATAAGAGAATCACTTGTCCCTTTCATCCATTCACTCATTCAGTCATACAGGAATGACTACAGGGTTTCTAGGAAGGGAAGGCTGACATGTAGTTCACCGTGGAAACAGGACACCAGGACTATCATGTCGTCTTCGAGCTTTGGCCTGGTCTCATTTGTGTAACGCATCATCTTTTACAGATATGTTGAAATTACAAAGACATATCAGGTACACATGACCCAAAATGAAAGCTATAACATATGCCTGATCCAAATATGACACCCGACTCAAACAAGTGTTTTTGTAGACTCTTAATTTAAAAGAGGTGAAATGTTCGGCCAATACTTTGGCTTCAGGCCTTAAGACTGTGATTAAGAAACTGACCTTGTTCTCACTACACACAGACACTAATGATGTCACTGCTTCCCTGTCAACTCAGCAAGCAGACAGACAGCTAGTTTAATCTACCACAGACCTAATTCATATTCTGGTATCGAACTGGTTCGTCTGAATTCTGCACACAGAAGCCTGAAGAACATGGGTGAGATAGATGAATGGAACATTTAAAAACAAAATACAATCCCGGACTGTTGAGGGCTGGATGGCAGCCCAAAGTGCCATAAGACGTCCTTGTTCACTGACAGACTAGGTTTTCAATAACACAATTCCAATACCAACCTCCATCAAGCCAGTTGCATGCATGACTTGACCACTAAGGCCCAGGTCACTGAGCGACAATAAAGACATTTTCAAATGCTGCCACTGTAAGACCAGTTATGAAAGACCCAATGTCAAAAATCAAGTGTCACTCCACACAAACACACTGAGAAATAAACTGTGACTTTCTAGCAGCTATTCATTTTGCTTGTGCTACTATATACACCCGCTTACAGTAGCCAGCCACAGGGTGGAGTGGATGTACCTCCACCAGGGAATTCACTTTTTTCTGCCTCCACATTCTGATCCAATTATGGATGTAACAGCCAACATTCTGCAGGAACAAGAAAATACTTTGTAATGAACTGTGACCTTTTTGACTCTATGGAAATAAGCACACCTCCCCTGTGTGTCACTGTGTGTGTTTATACCCTTGTCTTCCTTTTTTTTTAGTTTGAAAGTCTGTTCATCACATATCAGTGACTGTACTACAGCTGCAACTACTGAGTGTTTTAGTATTCAAATAGTCGACTGAAAATTCCTTCAATTAATCAGTCATCGGATGAAACTGGCCTCAGAGTACTGATTTTTCTTTCAGCAAGTCGTGTCCCATTTTGTCAGTGCTTTTGGGAAAACACGAGTGCGTGGTTTGCTGCCTAAAACTATGTTTGTTTCAACTGTAACAAACTAGCCAAACATTAACCATAATTCACAGAACCCTAGACATCCAGAGGGTTAATGTTACATTAGCAAGGTACAATAATGTTAATCTCATTGATTTATGCTATGTTAATTTTATTTTATCTAGGGTCCAATCAGCAAGTATTCGGAGAAGATGCGAAACATGACAGATGTGAGGTAGTGGTTTGGAAATGCTGTGTTACAGTGGCTATATGTGCTGGTGTTCACTTTGGTGAACAAGCTAAAATGCTTCCACACTTGACACGCTGTCATTTCTTTTTTGTTGTTTTTTTGTTTTCTTCCACTCTCACACTACTTCAAACACTTCCGTGTCCTCCACCATCTTCCTTTGCATGAGTGACGTAAGCATGTTGCGCCAGCTTTTCAAATAATTAAGAAATTGCTCGAGGCAGAGATAATTCCTTGATCATATTTTTGTTAAAGTACTCAAATTACTCGAGGAATCATTTCACTCCTAAATTACACTTAGAAGCCATTTCTCACTTTTATTATCATTAGGAAAAAGACATTGTCCAATTAAAGTTACATGGCTAATGAGAATGACCGAGTACCGTTTTATGCATTCTGCTACAGACTTGGTATATTTCTGCATATCCACAAAACCGTGAGTATCAAAGTCTTCATGATGTTCAAAAGTTGAATTTTCTCTGACCAACTGGGGATGCATCTCTGTGCCACCTTTACCAATAGATTAGTAAATGTACAATAGGCCTGCACAACAATCAGAAAATCAGCAATGATGCTCTGACAATATCAGTTTAACTAAATATCACAGAATTGACCACAAAAAATCTAAGAGCATCTCAGTGGTTTAATGTTCACATACTGAGTTTGAGGGTGTTGGCATACAGCCGACTTTTAAATAATAACCATTTTGTTCTTTTACAAAGTTCTGAAATGTAAACTAAACTAAACATTTTTACGTGCATCAATCAAAATGTTAGTGTAGTCGTTACTGTCCTATATGCTGTTTTGTTATGCTTCTTGTTTTAAATCATGAGGTTTGTGAAGTGTAGCACTATAGTCAGAAACAAATTTTCCCAGGGGAACTATAAACTATGTTGCACGATGGGCGTGTGATTTGTAGGTGAACACTATTACACAAGGCACAGAAGGTGACTAAACAGGCAAAATGTCCTGTTTAACTGTTGGTGTTGTGAACTGTGGAATGAAGTAGAGCTTGACCAGGGTGGAAATAAATAGTGCAGAAAAAAAGCAAACATCCTATTAATTGATATCAACTGATGGAAAAAAAAAAAAGAACAACCTTTGACATCATTACTCCACCAAGGAACAGTGGAGTTATAGTTTGGGTGGCGTTTATCTGTTTGTCTTTGTTTTTCTGTCACTAAGATAACTAAAAAAGTTATGGACAGATTTGGCTGAACTTTTCCAGGGGTGGGTGGGGGGGGGCATAGATATGTGTTTCATTCAGTTGGACGGTTTCTTGCAGAAGTGTATCGCTCATTTAGGGGGGGGGGGGGGGGGGGGCTGATTTGCCTTTGCAGAGTCCGTACTGATTGAGTGCTTTTGTAGTAATAAATTGGGTTTTTAAACGTCTACTTCACAGTAGTAACAAGTGGTGCCAGGCATAATAAACCCCAACACCCTTGCACACATTTTACCTGATTTGGCCCATCACTTATCATTGGCCAAACACATTTTAGTGACTGTGACCTTTGACCTACATTCACCATAGTTTAATGGGATCTATTCTGGACCACCTTGCACCTTTCCTGAAAATGTGATGTAAATTGTTCCAGTAGTTTTTGTGTAAAGTTAATGACAGATTAAACAGAACAAGTGGTGCCAGGCACAACAAACCCCACCCCCTCACAAACATTTGACCTGATTTGCCCCACCTCTTATGGTGAAAACGCATTGGTTACTGTAACCTTGACCTTTCACCTACATTCACCAAAATGTAATGGGATCTATTCTGGATCACCTTGCACCTTTTCTGGAAATTTAATGGAATGTGGTCCAGTAGTTTTTGTGTCAAGTTGCTGACAGACACACAAACTGACTCAAAAACCAATAACCCTCTCCACCTTTGGGGGGCTGGGTAAACATGTAAATAACATGAATGAAAAATGTGAGTCCTTAAAAAAAAAAAAACAATCATAAAAACCTAAGTAATTTGTTTGCAATTACCACTGATCTAGAATCAACAATCTCTATCTGAGACAATTTCTACAGACGAAGTTTACAAAACCTCCTGTTCCATCTTAACTGGTCAACACTAGTAAAAACTGCCTCAGACTTACAAATAGTTCACTTATGATGTTCATTGCGGTTCTTTTATTTCTGAAGCTTGTGCTGTATCTGTGTTAATCACACTGCTCTACAATTAAAAAAAAAATCTACTAAAACCTTACATACTTTAATAGATGAATCAAAAAAAATGACAAAGGTGCTGTTTAGCTCATGTTTTTAATATATGGGTAGACGGCAAATAGTACCCCCAAAAAACTATTTTTTGATGAAAAATGACTAATAAAAATACAATATATTTATGTATTATGGCAACTGAACTTTCAAAAAATTTAAGTGGTCACAATCTTAAGACTATTTACTTTACATTTCTAATGCACTGCACAGTAAACATGTCCATTGGTGTTATGTATTTAAAAAAAATGCAATGTGTACATAGTTGCACTTCTGGTAGATATTTAAGTTTTTATTTCATGTAAAATTACTAGTACTTACAGCTGGGCTTGATGGGAATTTTCCTGGACATGCAGGGGTAACTTTGACAATTGTACAATATTGTTTGAAACTCTACAAAATGTTCATTTTCTGTCCACAAATGCAATATTCAATGTTTATACAGACATTGTTCAGTTTAAACAAAACTATGTAGGTTTAAAAAAAATTTTTTTTTTAAAAGTCACACCAAAAGACATCCAAGTCACACTAAAGGACAGAGCTAAAAATAAATGCAAGACTAGGTGGTGAAATACTTTTTAACAGGTTTATTGACATACACTGTAATATATCAATTCCAACATCTTTAACACTTGAACATTCAATTTAATGAAACAACCATTTTCAAACACCGATATTACTGCATTTAAAACAGCATCTTTTTAAATATAAATTCTTTCCATATCTTTGGCAAATGTTCTTGCTTCCTTCTTGATATCAGAGGGACACTGTTTTCCTTCAGCCTTCTTATGTTGATATCTGTTTTAAAAGAACAGAAAATAGAAAGTAGATATAGAAAATATGTAGATTAAGATAAATGTAACAATTATGAAAACTTGTGTTCCAACATATCCCCATTATTTCTCGCATATTTGTATTATTTTAAAATAAACATGCAATATTTTGTCATTGTAAACCTATAGGCTTATAAGACTATAACCTACTGTATTACCAGTCTGTACTAATACTTCATGATTAGTTGTCATTCAGTATACACACAAAAACTCTAAGACTGATACTGAAAGAATCCTAAAGGTATGTAAATGATGTGCTATACTGCATTGACATGGAATATTTCAGTTTCCTTCAACGTTTTTCCATCGCTCTTCAAGGATGGCCCCCCTTCTCTGTGGATCACTGTTGATTTGTTCTCTAGACTTTCTGCTTCTGTCTCTCCCACTCATCTTTCCCTCAAAGCTTACTGTTCTAAAAAAAAAAATGTTATGAAATCTCATTATTAGAAGTTTGAATTAAATAACATTAGACAGTCAACAGCAAATATTAATATATATCCATAAAAAAAAAATCAAATGGTCAATAAACAACAAAGAGTAATTTAAATAAAGTATAATTATATACTTAAACAAGAAACTAACTGAAATTATTAATTTTAAAAGCAGATTTTCAGAGGTGTAGCCCTTTTGTGTGACAGTCCAACATTTACTGCCAGACAAAAGGACATTTTGTGGACTATTATTTATTATTATTATTATTATTATTTATTTATTATTTCTAATTTACTTCTCATTAGCATTTGGTTAAGACACATTTGCATATTTCTCCACAACTAGGTTGATAAAAACACAAATTTGTATAACAAAATTTCATTTAAAGGTGTTACACCAAATGACAAGAAAGCTTAACATGTTCACAGATGTGAAAACATAATTGAATGTTTGACTAAGTCAGAGAAAAACTTACCATGTGCACTGGTCATAGGCTTCTTTGGGGTCTTCACCAGTGTTAATTGGACGACCCTTTTTCCCCATAACGAAGACAGGACGATGATCACAGCTGTTCTAAAACCACTGATGATAACCGTGCCAATGTGCGTTTGTCGATGAATAAAAACAAGACGAAAATGTCCGAATGCTACAAGTTGGAAATAGTTAAACTTTTAGAACTGCGCTCGTCAATGTCACAATTCTCTTACTGACCAATCAAAAGCAAGGAGGAGGCGGGACAACCACAGTCAACAACCACTGTGGACCAGCTGGACCGGTTGATATTAGTGGTTTCAGACAACCCTGTTATTTACGACCTGTCAATTAAGGGGTACCAAGACCCTGGGTTAAAAGTGAAGGCATGAGTCTTGTCCATTGTAGAAAAGTAGTTTTGTACGCTGATAACAAGGAAGGTGTTAATGTTTACACATACAATCTATCTAACACAGAAGAGCGTGACATTTGTGGAACTTAACAACACATGCTTGTTCTGGATTAAAACACACAGGCCTATCAATAAACCTCAACTGCTGAAAGACATTATGACTGATTTATTGATTACATTTCACATGTTTTCATATTGGCTTTGTACTGTAGACCTCCATTTTTCTATTGAACCATTTCTATTTGGGTTATTGTGATTTGTTATTTAGAATACGTTATTGCACAGTATATACGTTTTCACACTAGTTTTCTACTGTCGACCTCCATCTGGTAACGGATATTTCTTTTGTCTACTAGTTGTAGTGATGTATTATCATTTAGAATGTTTTATCTGTACAGTATTTGGTATCCTGTGATCTTCAATTTTTATTTCATTTCAATGTGTTTGCTCAGCTATAAAATTAGCTGTAATCAATATGTTTGTTGTAGAACATAACTCAGATACAATATTTACACAAGAATATTCCTGAAATACATAGAAAAAGACGGACATGTTTTGACTAAAACTAGACTAAAATAACCCTTGCGTCAACATCTGACTAAAAGTAGACTAAAATGGCAAAAATATGACTGACAAAAATGAATTGTGAAAGACTAAAAGTGACTAAGACTAAGAATGAACTTTGACAAAAGACTAAGACTAAAATTAAATATGTGTCGGAAAATTAACAATGGTCTTCACATCCATACATTTAGAGGCAGAGCTTCAACAAGAAATAACTGTCAATTAAATTGCCGGTGTCAAAATAGACGGGTTGTGTTTCACCATAGAACGTTGTTTTTAGAGATGTTTCACAAATTCCTGTGCGTTTAGAAAAGTATGTACAGAAAAATGCATTAGCATTTTTTAAATGGACTTTAAAAATGGCTTTTTTTTAGAGAAATGCCTGAGCTTTGTTTATTTAATTATTAAAGTTAATATATGTCCAATTACGATTTGGACAGTCACAACATAGGACAATTTTAACATTTCATTCAAAGTTTTTTTAAGGGTCAATTTCTTGAAGTTACTTTCTTCTATAAAGTAGATAAATGATCAGCAGTGACTCGCTTGTGCCCTGAGCTGACCCATGACCCTGGACCACCTCCCTCACTTGTTTGGTGGATGGACCTCTTTCATTGTTGCATCTCGGGCTGCAACTATAAAATATTTTTGTAATTGAGTATTCTGCCAATTTGTCAAGTAATCAAATGAATTCCATTTTTTAAAACCCTTTAACTTCTCATGCATCATTGGTGAGTGTTCTATATGTATGAGTTATTCTAAATATTCATAATTCTGAACATACAATGGAGCAACACAAAACAGTGACTTACACCAAAAATAAACTGTTTGGGATTTGTTCGTTATCAATTATCAGGTAATGGTTTTGTGTGTGGGAGAAGACAGGTGTATTGAGTTGTGTGTGTGTGTGTGTGTGTGTGTGTGTGTGTGTGTGTGTGTGTGTGTGTGTGTGTGTCTGTGTGTGTGCATCCTCGCACAGGTGCATGCTCCTGGATATGTGAAACAGATGTATCTTATTGCAATACCTTGGTACATTTGCTAAAAATAATTACAACATGTGAGGCTACATGCTAACAGAGGCTAGTACTCACTCACCAGTTAGCAAAACAAGCTCCGAGTCGGTTTGAAGCAGTGCCATTGAAGTGTGGATGCATTCGGTTCAGGTGTTGTAGCAAATAAGGCAGTGTTAGGCTAATGCTAATGCTATTTTGCCATGGCTATATTTTAAAAAGTACAGAAATGGTCCAAACCAGATGCACATGTTCTATAGCATGTTTGCAAGTTTGAAAATGGTCCCTACTTAATTTACGTTACTTGGTCGGCTTTTTGATCAGAATATTGTGCCAATATTGGCCGATTATGATCGGCAGCTAATCGATTGGTGCAACACTAGTATTAGGACAACTGACAAATTAAAGGTCAGAAATAATGCATAGATATTAGGGATGTTAACCGATGACCATTTGACAGATGGTTGACCGGTCATAATTTTCTGTCATTGGTTTAAAAAAAACAAAAAAAAACAAAAACAAAAAAAAAAAACAGCCTGCATCAGTCGTTCCACTGCACAAACTCTTTAGTATTGTAGTGTAGGTTATAAAGAGGAAGCTTTGTGATCTCTCCATAGCATATCTTTAAAAATGATGAATTTGAGCATTAGCAATACAAGACAGAATTCATTAATAGCAAATGAAGAACTCTATTTTACATGGTACGACCATTTCGCACCAGTTTAGAACGTTTACTCAAAACATAAACCAAATACAAAGCTTACATGAGGTAATAGAGCACCTAAAGCTAGCAGCTAGAGACTGGGACAGCTAGTCATCACCATGAAACCCTAAAGCACGGTGGATGAGTTATGTTATCCTTCCTACTTAAAATGACATGACAGGTGGTCTACGGCAAAAGCAGTTTGTGCAGAATTGACGCAGACTGGTGGCAATCACTAAGGTTTTTCTCCTCACCATTTTTACCAGCAGAATTTCCTGTAACATAAAATGTTTTCTCTATATGTGACAGAGATGCACGGATAACGTATATTTTCGCCTGGAACCGCTTCTTAAAATCTCTGTCTGCCTGAACAATTTCAGCCCAATTTTCAGAACTGAACCCACCCACCATCTGCCGATTAGTTTTTAGGTCTAATGAAGATGCCTCAGCTGTTAGGACTATGCACATTGTCTTTTCAAACAATGTAGTTCTGTAGTAGTCTATATCTTGCCAGTAAACTGGAGCCTTTGTTGAAAAAAAAAAAACAACTCTAATTTACAGCAATTCCAAAATGATCTCCACCCACCGCACAACATGAACGTGAGTGGGTAAAACCTTATCTTTTAAAATGTTTTTAATTTCATTGATGCTGGCATATTACATCTGGCCCAGGGACGACGGGGTTGAAAAATAGCTTTTTATGCTAATACTGACACATTTACAGAAATGTTCATTAATGTGTGCTGTGACAGCAGCCAGCCAATGACAAGATCACCAGTCTACTGCCTGATTAAAAAGTATTCGTTCACCTTTGGTATAATATGAAAAATATTTATTGTTTTTTTTATTTAAGTGCTTCAACCACAACCCATCTGAATTTCATTAAAATATTATTTTTCGTCATGTGACCCACCCGTACCGCACTGCCCGTGGGTGCGAGATTCAACCGTTTGATGGTTTAAAATGAGCTTTTAACATAACATTGCTCGACTGCACAGTGTGACTCATGTTTAAAAAGCAAAGTGACTAAAACACACAGCGGTGTGTAAATGGCTATCTGTGTGTGAGCCAGCAAGGCAGTGACCGACTTCAACCAGTTAATGAGGCTCATTGATCAGCCAAGATGTTTTTTTTTTTTTTTTAGAAATTTCGCCATCCCTAATCGATATGAAACATCCAAAAAGAAAAGACCCATTGGAAATTCTGAATGGTATAATTTTCACATTCATCAAAATGTAGTGAATGAGGAAATGGACAGAAAAGAGTGGCAATGACAACAAGCTTAGGTATTATGTCTAGGATGTTACAGTCATATGATCAACACCTCAGCTATCGGAGTCACAAGGTTACCCTATGGCACAGTGTTAATAGAAATATTTAGGAAAAACTTATCACCACACTAGCTACTGGCTGTAATAAAACAATATTAATGTTCTTAAAGCAAATGAATGTAATGCTTTAACGCCTTAGCAACAAAAAACTGTTCTCTCCAACATCAACTGCTTAGACCTCAGAGTACTGAGTGCTTATCTTTAGGGACACTTCTGTTCAGGACACAAGCGACAGGTGCTTCACTAAGCTGCCAGATTCCAACAGATCAATGTGAGCTTTAAAGGTGGAGGGAATTCACTTCTAGTCAATTTTATTTTCCTCAGAGTCCAACAGCCATGTTTTCTGTGCATTCGTACATGCTCAGAATGATTCATTCCACACCGGCGGTAAAAAAAAAAAAAAAAAGTGTGTTCATACTCATGCAGTGAAACCATACTGTGTGTCCATTTTTTCATGTGGGGGTGGAGTTTATGAAGGAGCACCGAGGGGAAGGGTGTGTTTCTTTGGCTGTCGAGTTCAAATGTCACTGCCTCTCAGGAATGACATACCCCACCTTTAAAACTGCAGCACCAGTGGTGTCTATACAATTAAAGCATCTGTAACAAGACATTAGTTGTTAACTGTTGATTTACATTGTTGCTCTTCAAATGCTTCTTAAAAAGGCTGCAGGAATAAAAACACTTCAATGAATCAATTTACTAACCCTATTCTCTAGTGAAGTTTAGATTTTTGACTTTGTGCATTATATAAAAAATGATAAGTCAGACTCCTGATGTACTGATGAGACTGTACCTCAGACAGTTTCATTAATTACACTTTGGATTAGATCTTAAGAGCATTACCTGGAGGAGAACAATACATTTCAAATGTGAAAAGGAAGAGATATTTCTTTGTGGCTAAAGTCAATTCTTTCACACAATCCAACATCTTATCTAAATTTCTAGATGATGATATGCTTAGTCATTTGGTAGGAATTAATGGGAGTTAGGAAGTGATATCTACCGACTCAATGGTAGTGCTACAAATGGCATGTAGACAAAAGGCACAGGACATCCCTTCACATTCTGTAGCACAGTTGAAACTATTCCCTGCAATCTACAAAAAAAAAAAAAAATCAGGTAAAATTTGCTCAAAGTCATGCTAATAAACCCCTTGCCAAGTCCCATGCCCCATGGTTACAGTTGCTAGGCCTGGCATGCTTTCTCTTCTGGTTCATTCCTGGTGGCATGTAAAGCATGGGTTTCTCAGCATCTTGACAATTCATGTATAGAACAGATGCATGTAGGAACAACACTGTTCACAGGGTAAATCAATATACAGTTTTTTTGACTTTCAGTTACAACTCCCTATAATTTTTGGTATCAGATATGTTTTAGCCTATTGCTAAATATCATGTTTTCCATCTGTCTATTGTACACCAAGATATTGTTCCCACAACATGGGTTTAGCCTCAAGCAGCATCCAACTACCTAACTCGACGTTGAAACATTAGTGTCTTCTAATCAAAGCTCTACTACCCTCCAACTCTGGTCCTGGGGAGTCACTATCCTCCATGTTTTAGAAATATTCCTCCTACAACACACCTAATTCAAATCATAATCCTATCATGAAACTCTGCAGAAGCCCGATAATGACCATCAGGTGTTCTGGAAGAGGGAAATATCTAAAACATGCAGGATAGTATCTCTGCAGGACCAGATTGGTCATCCCTGTACTACGGTCTTGTAGCAAACCCTTGTATATAAGGAGTTTAGACAAGCAAGTGCAGAGAAGATTTGAGTGAGGCAAGTCGGGCAGGTACTAGCGGTCTACGAATACATCCATTATTCAATTTATCGTGATGTGATGATTCAAAAACAATTAATAAATGTTAAAAAATTATAAGTTTTCATAATTAGTAAATGACAACAACGCAACTGCAGGAGGAAAATAGAAGTGGCACATGCCACCTGGGTGCTTTAGAGAATGGACCAGGGGGAACAGAGTCAAACCACTACTGTTTGACACTCTGTAACTGTATCCAGATTCACCCAACAGGTTAAAAGCTACCGCTTGGAAGCAGGGCTGTTGTGCTCTGATGCAGACGCCAGAGCAGAGATAAACTTTAGAACCGAAAGTATTTTTCCCAGAATGCAATTCCTGAACTATACAATGAAATGGAAACAAAGGTAGTGGAATCACTAAGGTAAGCTGGTAGATAACTCTAAAGTGATGCATGCTTTGATTGTAGATGGTGAAATATTTTGATTGTTGTGGTATTTATGCTGCTCATTGACAATTATATTTGGATATTTTTTAAGGACTGAATGAGCTAGCACTTGTGTTGGTTCAGATTGAATCAGTGTTTTATGTAGTTTTCTACTGAAGCATGTATGTGGGGAGGGTCTGAAAGTTTGAGTGGGTTCCTGGGGAGGTTTTATGGGGGGAGAAACCTAAATTTGACTCATACAGAAATCTGTGAAAACAACTTTTGATTGAAATATGTCTTATTTATTTCTAAAGACACTTGGTTTTCCTAAAACAACGTCGACTCTTGATTCCAAAGGTTTTTTTATAATGTTAAAAGAGAAATATATTTAGCTAAGTATAGCTTTTGACAGAGTAAATGTTTTGCAGGTAAATGTAAACCTTTATCTGCAGCTGTATATGCCACTGCTACCTTTTTCCAACTGGTTCCCTGGTGGGAAATGTGTTGGATCATTTAGGGTTTTGACACATAAAAGATAATGGAGGCAAATGTCATTACTTGAATTTCTGGATACTGATAAATATACCTTGTTTAAAAGTATGAAGTAGCTATAGAGGGAGAAAAAAAATCCTGAATATGGAAAAAAGATGCATCGAAAAATCGATACAATTGTTATAATCATTATTATCGTGATAATCAATTAATTGAATCATAGCAACTTGAATCATAAACAAATCAAATCTTGAGGTGCCTTAGATTGCACACCCCTAGAAGGTACAGGTAGTTGTTTGTGGAAACCATCACCTAAAAGAAAACACACAAAACCATTACCTGAAGATAAAAATTAACACCAACAAAGCGAGAAATGAAGTCAACTTCATAGAGTCAATTAGCAAAAGTGACAAGTATAGACTGAATAAAATACTTGACTTATTTTCCATGTCAAAATATAACAGTTAACATACTAAAATCCACTAGCAACATTTAGGCTAAGGTCTTTTTTTAATTTTCTTTTAATGTCTTATAGGAGATACTACGAGCATTGATTTTACACCTGCTGGAATATTACACTTTTTTCCCCCTTACATGCCCTGTTCATTCATTTCTGCCAAATGCCCTGCTGCACAATCTTTATAAGAACAGTTCAAAAAAAGAAATCCCAAACATTTTATAGTTTTCTTATGGGTTTCTTAATTACATGAATCTATTTTTACTCAAACAGGTGAACTGTTTTCTTGGGATATTTAAAAATGTTTTGTGAGAGTACACCAAACAAGTACAGCGATCACTGTTAAATACAATACCCAATGAAAATTAAAATAAATACATAATGTTGGAGGTTAATTATCACAACAATGTCAAAGTTTTCTGTCCAATATCAGTATGTATTAACTAAAATATCAGACTGTGTACTGTATGCTTCTGAAAGTACCCGTTCCAGACTTTCACCTACAAGGTCATGTGTGAAAACTTTCACAATCTCTACTTTTACAGGCTAGTGAACTTCAAGTGAGGAAGAGAAACTCACAGCACAATTCCCTTGACAAATCTACCAGATGGTGACATAAAGCTAACTACCAATAGTTTGGGGCCAAGGAAAAAACAAAGATGGCTTCTGTGAAAGGGACAATCAACCACTTGATCACTATCATCATGCCATGTTCATACTTGTATGTTGCCCAACACAAGGAAAACACTACTTACCTGTTATTAATAAGTTACTTAAAATAAAAATGTGAGGTGATCTTTAAAGGTGTCATTCCACTGAAACCACTTTTCCACGCTCTTTTTGGAATCTGATTATCAACACATGCTGCTTTTGAAAGTGGTTTGTCACCTCCACTGGCTGCATACTGCATTCACAGAAAAACAAGAAGAGGAATGAGGGACCCAGCATCACCCACGTGAGGTTAAACCCGTTCCCCATTGCAGCGAATCTGAAGTAGCATTAGCATAAGCATCTACGAGAAAATACAGTGCCACAGAAGCTGCTGCACAAACTTAAAAAAAAAAAAAAAAAGGTGGATCAAACTGGTTCATGTGCTCTCTGTGGAAATAAAGTCTTATTTTTCCCCCTGCACGTTTTCAGAACAAGAAACGGCACGAAACCAAGCTGGATGATACTCTGGTACAGGTAAACACATACAGAGAGCGAGAGGGGAGGCGGGGAGTGTTCCTTCATGCATTCTGAGCCAATCAGAGACACCCCGTCACCACGTCATGGACATGTATGAGGAAGTACCGGTAAACTCTGTTGTTCAACCTCAAGTCATTTTTCCTACACCAGGAAACAAACCAATTTAAAAAATAGAACCAACACACAATGTATTCAATAGCAATGGAAACAGTAATACCAATGAAATAACCATGGAAAGACACCTTTAAATGTTCAGAAAGCAGAACTGCTCCTTATACTACTCTATACTAGAGCTGCACAATTTATTGAGCATTGACATCTCAATGTACATGTTTGCAATAGTCACGTCGCAAGTCCTACATTGTACGAGACAAATGAGCTGAACATTTTCTCAGTCAATTTCAAGGGAGCCTGACACACACTGTGCACATTACCAATAACCAGTTTTGAGTGAGTCACTGGTAACAAGACTGAAAATCGAGCAGTGAAAATCACCAAAAGTGAATGCTTGGTGCCAGACAGTTATGTGGACTTATTTCGACTACAAAAAGGATGATACTGAAACGTATGTTCTGTGTCAACCACTTAACTTTTTCACCTTTTGTGTCAGCACCACACAGCTGTTATATGCTCCGGATTATTTTATCATATTGCAATAAATATCACAGGGTTAAAAAAAAAAAAAGGCATTTATTTTCAATGGCTCAAAAATACAGGTTGGAGTTTAGACTATCTGCTCACCTTCTGATAGAAAAGTGGCGAAAAGACTAATTCCTAAAGATCCAGTGCCTCAGAAGTTTTCATTGTGTTCCCCTAAACACATCTCATCTCCATTTTACAGACACAATAACAGCACCTCTGTTGTTTTCATCTCATACTGCAAGTTGTGCAGTTAAATGGTCATTTTTAAAAAGGTCACTCACTGCTGACCAGATTAGTAAAACAAATATCTATCTTTGTACCTACCTTATCTACCTTATCGAAAATTATAGGTGGCGGTATGTTGAGGCGTGGTGTATTAAGCTTTCGAAAATTGTGACAGACAAAACTACTGTAACTTATAAGTACAATTTGATCTTCTTCATGACATATGAAGTCATCTGGGGCATGTTTAGAATACATTATCTACACAACGGTTACAATATGAAAAACAGGCAGTGTTTCTGCAGAGCTTATTATCCTATTGAGGAGTTTCATCCTCTCAGCACGTTTTTATTATTCTTGGTAAGGATACTATTGAGGTTTGGTAGCCAAATGTTCTTAATCTTAATCAGAATCACAACAACCATTTGATTGCCCTCCTCCACTTAAATGTCATAGAAATGTTTCATAAACAAGCAAAACGACTTGCATTGTTATAACAACACCTGTGAGGGGGGGGGTCTTGTTAGACAATTTTCAAAATAAACTATGGGCCCATTTGTCATTTCAGTTAATGTTACGTTCCATGTCACAAGAGGTTTTACGGTGTCATATTGGTGTTAATCTATCTTGTTGTACCTGGATGAGTTCCCATAGACCTAATGTAGAGTAAGTACAGAGTTTTCCTTTTACCATCATTTATACTCATATTAGAAAAACATAGCAGATTGTGGACTGCTACTTTCTATTAACATTGCCTACTGATGTAACAAGTGACTGGTTTTATGTAGCTACAAGAGGATACCATTAATAAATCATTACACTATTAGCTTGTGGTGTTGTAGATACCAGATAATCATAACGTAGGTCAACCACATTTAGCTGGGCCTCAACAAATGTGGGTAATTTTCATTCATGAACAGAACGCAATTGTGCACTCGCATCACCTCTGACTAGCTTCAATTACTCTATTCTACGGCAGTCACTGAAATAAACTACAATGTTTACCTGCCTTTTACATGTGGTGATGGCACACTAGTGCGAACATCATTCATGCAATATTGGCATGTGTCATAATGACTAGCTCACCCTGTAATGGGTATTTTGGGATATTACTGCGATGCCAGCTAGCATAGCACTACGGCAGAACCTTTGTTTTTGTGAGCAACGGGTCGACGACGGATGCTAACCACAGCTACAAAATCAGCTAATTTGTCGCTGAAGGAAACCTCCATTGGCCTCTTAAATGAAGAAATACATATATACTTATACAGTTTTCACAAAGCATGTTTGTGACAATAGACATTACAGCCAGTCCAAGCCTCGGAAACCCAATAAGCTTATCAAATTGTTAGGTAGGTAACTAGCTGCTTAGCATTTGCCTACAATAGCAGCAATGGAACTGACCGTAGCTGGATAACGTTAGCTAGCATAGCATCAGCTGTTGCGTCTGATTAGCCGCTACTAGCTACCGAGACAGCTCAAGTTAGCACCTAGCAATACGAGAGCTGCAGAGAAAAATATTTAGAGTGACATTTTGCACCGTGTAGAGCAGCACATGTATCAGAAAACTTCAATGTGAAGAACGAGTATTTGTGTGAACTGTTGGAATAATAATCCATTGGTTAGGCGATATAGATGAATGAGGTTTGTCAGTAGCATCGGCTAGCATTCAGCAGCTACTACTCGGTAGCCCGATGCCTGTGCGCACTCACCAAGATGAGTAGCCCTGCTCCGCCATATCGCCGAAAACAGTGGGTTCCGCGACTGTGGCTAACACAGATTCAGGTCCCGGTGACAACCCGTTGGGACCTAGGACAGGTTTTCTGCTTTTCCTTCAACAATCCGCCGTCCTAGCAGTTACTTTTAGGTGACAACATGATGATACATCCCGGCAGCAGCTAGTAATCACTAGCTGAATGTCTTGCAATTGAAACGGGAATGATGGTTTGCTATCGTTAGGTGGACAAGACAAAGCACCCCGAGAAAAAAACCAACTGATGTTATTTTCGTCGGTTTCGCTAATGTCCTGCCGTCACCCCAGCCGAGAAGGCTCGGTCTCCAACGATGCTACACCCACTGTAAATCCATATTCAGCGCGATGTATCCAGTATAAATGTTGAATAGTCCTCAAGTCTGCACCCCTAGCTGTTATGGAAGACGTTCAGCTTTGTTTTCTATGGCGAGAGTCACGGGGACGCGCAAAATCGCCCTGCTGTAGGTTTACAAGTAGGACGTGCACTGAAATGCTTTTGTGCACTGAAAACGCTCGCAATGGTTTCCTCTCTGCTGGCAGCATTGCAGCCTATCTATATACACCTACAACTAAAGCACAGAGCATTACGTCGATTATAAAATATTATGTATCATCTAAAATTAGGAAATGTAAGCACGCGTAGTCTCGAACATTATTTAAAAACACTGACAAAATGAAAATCATTATCAGACATTAATAATATTTAAATGCATTATTTTAGAATATATAGTGGGTTATAATACAGATTTAATTAAACAGTCCGTCAATACTATATATATATATATATATATATATATATATATATATATATATATATATATATATATATATATATATATATATATATATATATATATATATATATATGTATATATATATATATATATATATATATATATATATATATATATATATATATATATACATATATATATATATATATATATGTATATGTATATATATATATATATATATATATATATATATATATATATATATATATATATATATATATATATATATATATATATATATATATATATATAAAACATTGCGTTATATTTGTTAGTTATGTGAAACAAGGATGTAGAAAAATATCAATTCAGTGATAAAACAGACTAAGTAGCTTGTTTGACAGAACATGTTTTAGACATTTAGATATATCCTCTAAATATGTTTTATTCATGAAACTGTAATTTTCAGATTTACAGTTATTTATTTGGATGTGTATCTCTGGGCCTAGACATATTGAGATGCAACACATGGAAATAAATTAATAAATAAAAAAATAAAAATGAAGACCAAGTAGAACAAGTAAAACAATTTCAAATGGGATGTTACAATAACTAACTGAAAAATGTTAGGCCTATCTAATTTGATTAAAAAGTGAATAATCTGCCTTGTGTGTAAGTGTTGTGGCGCCCCCTGTCTCACACATAATAATTGCAAAAGGCTATAGATATAGAAAGCTATAGATATACATTCTGCTGTTTCCCCCCTCCATTTTAGTGTTGATTTATGAAAAGAAATGTTAGCTATAATATCAGGCAGGAAGAGTGCAGTGCTCTTGTGATTTAATTCTAAAAGTGTTACTAAAATGGGAACAAGCAATCATAGTGTTTAGTCTTTTTAAAGAATTTGAGTCCTTGAAAGATTATATGTCCTTGCAAATGTTTACTGTTACAAACATATTCATTTATAATTAAGTCTTTGTATTTTAGTTTAAGTGTTGAGTAAGTAGTGGCAAATTAATAATGGATAATGAAAATTGAGTAATGAATAATGAAAATGGAAAATGAATACTTAAGTGTAGTAAACTTATCAAGTCATGTTTTGAATACACAGGGCTGCAGGGGGAACATCATTTGTATGTTCTACAATACTTAAGTCTAAATCATGAAGTGTAGCACTGTCTACCATTCACATCTTCAGTTGTAAACCACTGAACTGCTCTGAGGTGTATGGAATTGAATCTAGTGAGTACATTTACCTGGTAATGGGAACCTTTCATTTTAGGGCTAAGCTGATGCCAGACAAGACAGTGCCTTTCCTGCAGATGAAGGTGGCTTTAGGGTTTAGAAATCGGTCAGTGGGATTCCAACTAGTCAAATAGTGTGGGGATTAACAAGTCTGCTTTTCTTGCAGATTATGCACAATCTGCCCTCAGTAACAGAGACACATATTTACTTGACACAAGAGCTGTATTAACTAAGAGACTTAGGAATTTAAGAGCAGTGATCAACACCCTTCTGTTTCAGGATCAGTTTCAAATGTGTTCACACCTCCTTCATATCTTAATCAATTCCAAGTGGAGGATCTGAAGAGATGAAACAGCGTGAGATGGTGTCAATCAGTCGAAATAAAATCTGCTGCTGAACGTTTGAGGT
The DNA here is from genome assembly GCA_020466265.1 of Siphamia tubifer. Lineage (NCBI taxonomy): Eukaryota > Metazoa > Chordata > Actinopteri > Kurtiformes > Apogonidae > Siphamia > Siphamia tubifer. The sequence goes on along the minus strand of CM035794.1, from coordinate 21,175,613 downwards.
TTTTAGAAGGAATTTTGCAATAATGGGAATTTTATAACTATTTCCTTTAACGCATATGGATGTGGATATTTTATGGGTTTACATTGTGACTTAGTGGCATAAGACATATATACAGGATGGTTGTGAGACAAGCAATAGTGGTAGTATTAGAGACAGCTGCAATGGATGAAAAGACAGGAGACAGAGCAGAGATGTTGAGATTTTCTTTAGGACTGAGAGGGATGGACAGGATTAGGAGCGAGTCTATCAGAGAGACCACTCAGGTTAGACGTTTTGGGGACAAAGTGAGATAGTCCGGATTGAGATGGTTTGGACATGTGCAGAGGAGGGATAGTGAATACTTTGATAGACAGATGATGAAGATGGAACTTCTAAGCCAGCAAGGAAGAAGAATGAGAAGAAAGAGAGCAGCTGGAAGTAGTTTTAAGTTATGGACTTTTATGAATCTAACCCAACTCTGCTCTTCTTATGGTGGCTATAAAAATACAGAAGGCCCTCATCAGAGCCAGTAGAGATGTGTCCACGACATGTCAAGTGAATTTTAAGGAATACACAATAGCAAAAATACAAATGTAGGTAATTTAGCTTTGAGTATAAAAAGGCCAGATCCTGTCATTAGAAGGAGGATCATAGTTTTAATAATTAGGGCAAATGAAGTAAACCATCATTCCACTGATGACCTCCAAAAGTACTGTGATGCTTTTTATTAAATGCTATTATTAAATAGTGTAATAACTGGCCACTATACCTGCAGGACAGTCGTGCTTTCCTACTTGGGCTGATGGGTATGTGAATTGTACACAATATTGATATTACATATTTTAAATTCTTACACTCAAGTCTAAAAAATCCTTTCCAGGTTTTTAGTAGAAGTAGTGTGGTCTATGGGGTTTTATTTACTTGCACTTTTGCTCATCAGGGGAATTGACAACATTTGTTAGTGGCAGTATTCTATCCTATTCTATGAAAACATGCAGGGTTTTCACACTTCTGTGGGTTATTTGAGAAGATGTTACAAACAGCATGGGTAAATGCTTATTATGAGTGAATTCATACGTGATGATTTTTCCATCTTCCAATTTGCAAGTAATCTTGAAAATGTAAACATCGAGCAAATGTTACATCTTTTTGGCAAAATAAGATTTTTCAGCTTTTCCAAATGTTCAAATGCAAAACTTGATTTGATTTTTGATTTGAATGATTTATTTCGAACATGTGCAAAGTGCAACAATAACCAATACAACAATAATAATAATAACAATGACATGTCCGAAAAGGAGAAGGATGAAGCATAAACTTATTTAATCCTACCCGTTCTTCACTTCCCCAATAAGCTTAATTAATCTTATAGCAATAGAGTGCATAGTACAAAAATTATGATAATAATAAAAATAATAACAATACCAATAAGAAATAAGTATTAAACATATACATATATACAAAAAACGCAAAAACCCCCCAACAAAAAACAAAAATGTGTATAAAATTCACTAATGAAAACAAAACTAGTGTTTGTTTTTCCCATCGCATGCTTTTTAGTTCAGACATATTAAGTGTGATCCACCCTCAGATGTGTTTGTAGGTGACAGTAATTCACCTTAACACTGGATGCCACCAGCTATAACATGTAAAAAAAGGAGAAGAGGAAGTTTGTTCTGATCTGTGCTAGAGACACGTCACATTCCATGAGAGGGGATCTGCTCACTCACACATAAATAGTTCATTTTTAATGTAAAAAAAAAAAAAAAATCAGACACAGATAAGATGAACTTTATAAACCTCTGAGTAGAAAACCAATGTCCATTAGCTCAAGAAAAAACAAGTGGTGTCAGACATAACATACTCTACTCTTCATATATTCGTATATATCGTTGTGGAATGATCTGCCAAATGAAGTTCAAATGAGTAAAAATGTAAAAGAATTAAAAAAAAATAAAAAAGTAAGATTATTGTCATACAAAAGTATAGAGAAACCTGAACATGACTGTGTGTGTGTGTGTGTGTGTGTGTGTGTGTGTGTGTGTGTGTGTGTGTGTGTACTAGCTTTTGTGTAGTTTGTCATTTTATTTAAACTTAAAAATGTAAACAAAAGACCTGGATTAAGATAAATAAATGAATGAATGAATAAATGAATAAATAAATAAATAAATAAATAAATAAATAAATAAATAAATAAATAAATAAATAAATAAATAAATAAATAATATGCTGTCATATTCACCCTAAGCCTTATAAAGCAGAGGAAATTTTAAAAAAAAGAAAATTATAAAAAGAAAAGTTAGGTGGTAACTGCAACATTTTAGGAACGGTGAAAAACTGATGGTTAGTGTCATGTTCAGTTCCTTGTGCTTTGTGTTTTCTGTTCTGGCTGTGTGTTTTTTCTGTTCTGTGTCCCTGCCTGTTCTTCACTCTGTATTTCACCTTTCACCTCGTTCTGTTTCCCTTCCTAATTTGATTATGCGACTCACCTGATGGACCCAGGTGTGTTCATCAGGTGAGGAGCATATAAACCCGCATTCTGGTCTGAGTCCTTCGCCAGATTATCATGACCTGTTCCTCTGATTTTCCCGCAACCTGTGTATTCCGTTTCCCGTGTACCAGTCCTGTTTCTGTCCGACCCCTGTTTTCTGCCTGCCTTTGCCGATACCGAACCTGGACCTGACCTTGTTACGCCCCTCGCTGCCTGCCCCGACCTAGGACCAGAACCGACCCGATTCCAGTCTCGCCCCCGGACCAGAGGAGATCTTCCGTGCTCCGCCTGGATAAGTACTCTCCAGCTCTGAGAGACTTTAAAGGGGACGTTCCCTCATTTATCTGTATTGTGTTTCTTATTAGTGTGAGAAATAAATACTGCTTGGACTTTTACGCACGCCTCCTGTTTTGCACTTGGGTTCTCTGCGGCGCTTTACAGTTAGACTGTGAATTTATTGATTATTATTAGTGTTATTATTACTGTCATTATTTATTTATTTCATTTGTTTGGTGTATAGTTATGGATTTGTCTGTTGCTTTTTTGTTATGTTTGTCTGATTTCGTCAATTTGTCTCTCTGGTTATTCTATTTTTATTTTGTATTTATTCAGTGTTTCCTTCAAGGAGGTGTTTGTATGTATTAATAAAAAAAAAAAAACAACAACACTTTAAACACAAACAAGTGTTTAAAGTTTTATATGAATGTATTTGTGAAGACGACAAAGTTAAACCATAGACTGTTTAGTAAAGAAAAGTATGGGATTAAATAAGTTTTGTTTCTTCACACTCCTTTTTAAATGTACAAATGAAGACATGTTTTCTTTGGGTTTTTCATGTACATATCCTTTGTTTATTTATTTATTTTTTGTTTGTTTATTCATTTATTTATTTCTCTTGATTTCATTACTAGGGACGGATCTGGATTATTTTGTTTGATACATATTTAAAGAGGATTGATATGAACTGAACTGATGGTGTAAATCAGATTGTGTGAGGAGACAATGAGTTAATAAATGATTATGGATGTTTGTGTTGATGGAGGATAAGAGGTGTGATGAGGAACACAGTAGGAAGCAGAATCTATTGGGAAGATTGGTTTGTAAAAGAGGGGAGTTTATAATAACTTTTACTTCTTCTCACTCCTTTTCCAGTACAATTTTTTTTTGACTATGTTGACTGATGTATTGATTTATGTGCTCGAAAATAATTTAATTGAACTGAAATATACTGAATATTGTAACTTATTTTGGCATCTATCCAGCTGATGTCAACATGTCTATGTGTGTCAGCACATCAATTGCCTGTATGTGTATATGTATATGTGTGTGTATATGTGTGTGTATATGTATGTCTATATGTATATGTATGTGTATATGTATATGTGTGTGTGCCACGTTTGAAAACATTTATTTCCTTTTTTTAAGTTGAAATTTTGATCAATTCTGGATGACTGGAAATCTATGAATTCAACCAATAGTTTTTGCTGCTTGAGAGTAAACAAACAAACAAATTTATCTTCAGGGGGGCTGGGAAACAACAAAATTTCAACATGCAACAAGTGAATTATTCAGAGAGAAAGACCAAAACACAAGTGTGCAATTTCATCCTCAAGATGAAATTCATAAAATTCATAAAATAGCAGAACTGAAGTAGTAATAAGTAGTAAGAGATACATGATCTTAGCAACAAACTATAAATCAGTGGTTTTCAAATATAGTGAGCCTCCCCTAAAAAGAATGGAAAAGCAGCTGTACTCCGACCCCCACATTCCATCTTTATCTTTTTTAGATTTATTTTATCTTAAACATATATTTTTAAACATTGTCAACATCTTTAGATGAGCTTAAATGTCTTTAACACATGTTAACATCTTTGTGTTTTACCATCTTTTTAAACACCTTTTAACAACTTGTATAGTTTTTAACATCTTATTTAAGACATCCTAACATTTTTGTATTTTCATCATCTTTTTAAATACACTTTTACTTCTGTGCAAAGTTTTAACATTTACCCCCATATTTTAACATCTTTGTGTGTTTACATTTTCTTTTTTTTTTCTGTGTATGTTTTTTTTCTCCAACGTTTCTTTGAACACACCTTTACATTTACTCTAATTTTAAATTTCATGTGTGATTTTGATGTACTGTAATTAACTAACCACAGGTATACACATTTATTCTTTTTTATTACCTCCACCAAGGAGGTATTAAATTTGGGTCTGTTTGTCTGTTTGTCTGTTTGTCTGTTTGTCTGTCTGTCTGTTTGTCTGTCTGTCAGCAGGATTACGCAAAAAGTTCTGAATGGATTTTGATGAAACTTTCAGGAATGATAGATAATGGATCAAGGAAGAACCCATTAGATTTTGAGCAATGAAGGTCAAAGGTCACGGTCGCACAAAAGGTCAACAGCTAAAACACATCAGTGGTAATATATCAGGATTCAGACAAGATAGAATCTTTTTTCTCATTCATATCATCTCATCTTCAGACATTAGATGGGTCAACACCTATGGCTGCATCACAATACGTTTTGACGTCACATGACACCATGTCAAGCCTTGACAGAGGTCTGCTGTCTCTGACTGCCTTGTTCAGGTTTTTTTTTCTTTTTTTTTTTCTCATGTCGCACCTCCCCTGAAGTCCTCTGGTGCCCCCCAGGGGAGGTCCGCCTCACTATTTGAAAACCACTGGTCTAAATTACTAGTGGTTTATGTGATGGTTTAGATAAATGCAATAGTGTAGGAAGTAAAGTTTTACAGATTAGTACAGTCCAGCTTTAATTTCAGATTCAAACAGGATAGATATGTAGACTGTCTATCTACTGTATATTATAAAAGCCAAGTGGCCTCTGAATGTGTGAGCGCACAAAATCCAGAAAGGTCTCCCTGCTGAAGTTTGGCATATTTATGTATTTTTGGTCAAGGAAGAGAAGAGTGACATTAGCAAGTTGATAGGACTAGTGCGGGGGTGCTCGATCCTGGTCCTCGAGGGGCACTATCACTATCCTGCATGTTTTAGATGTATCCCCCTTCCAACAGACCTGACAGTCATTATCAGTCTTCTGCAGAGCTTGATGAGAGGTTTATCATTTGAATCAGGTGTGTTGGAAGGAGGATACACCTAAAACATGCAGGACAGTAGTTCTCGAGGACCAGGATTGAGCACCCCTGGATTAGTGTTTTGGACAATAGTAGTAATTGTGGCTACAGTCACATTGCAATGGCCAAAATATCTTGACGATGACTGCTAGACAAATATCGAACAGATACAAACACACAACAGCATAAAAACTACCACATCTGGAACTTGTGGATCTTCATGGGTCAATGTGCTTGTGGGTGTGTGTTTGGACAGACAGACAGACAGACATATTTATTTTGTTCCTAAATACATTCAAATCAAATACACTTTCCAACATAAAAAGGAAAAAAAAATCCAAGGCACTCTTTTATAAGTGAAAACTAGAAAGCTTTTATTAAATTGGCTTGGTTCCAAAAACCTATAAAATCATATAAAACATATAAAAACATATAAAATCATATAAAACATATAAAAACCCCAACGCGTTTCAACATCATAGCCTTCATCAGGGAGTCAGTCACTTTCCAACATGTTCTTTCATTCTGTAATATGCAGGTTTGAACACTAGATGTCAGCCTTTACTTTGAGTACCATGAACATGTTCACATACACAGAGGGCCAAAACAAAACCCAACTCTTATCACTTATAGATTTTATTTTACACTTTGTCTTTTCAGATTGTATGTGTGGTTACATTTTATAATCCTAGTAAAACCCACACTAAAATAAACCCAATAAACCTCTGCTCTTAAAACAGCCCAACAGCATATGTTAGACATGGTGTTACAGCTAACACTGACAGCACTGACAGATGTATTATTTCAAAAACAGTTTGCTCTCTACCATCTGTGGTTGAAAAGTAGTTCATCAGAACAGGTAAGTACATATCAGATGTAGTACATCCTGCACAGACTGCTCCTGTTCAATGCTTCATTTCTTGAGCTAATTTAAAGCACCTGATTGTGCTTAAGACCTGTTGAAACATGGAGTCTGAGTATACTGTTAGTATTGTTACAGATGTACAGAAAGGGCTAAGAGACTGGTCATGTGGTTGAGACAAGAAGCAACATTAATATACAATTTCCGATTGCATGCTCTGTGCAGTCATTTCACACATGATCATTATCTGACAACGTAAGATAAGTGTTCCACAGCAAATATCTCATGCATTTCTGTAAAGGTACTGTGAAATATTTGAAATGAATTACCTAAAGAATGCTTTGACAAATTAAATTACTTCCTCTCGATTACTCCCTATAAACTATTTTAGAAATTATTTGAAGTGTCACAAAAGTCACCAAACATATTCTACACATTCCTGTTCTGAAATATGGATATTAAAGGGATAGTTCACTATTTTTCACATTCATTTCTATGGGTTCACCGTCTTTACTCTGGTGCACCCACAGTGTATTAGTGTCCTGTGAGTTGAGTTCCGGTCCAGTTTTGGTCAAAGCGAAAGTAGTCCCTGTAGGTTTCCTGGGGTGACGAAAATAAAATGTGTGTCTTCTCAAAACAATATGTGTTTGAAAGAGTGATTCATTTGCATAACAAAACCACCACGGAACAAAAACTCACAGCTCGTAATTGCTTGTATTTACTTTCTCTCAATAGCGATCAATGCTAACACTGCTAACAGCTGTGCGTCTGAACAAACTACTTTCATCAGTTGTTCGGCAGTGTTTGCGGCTGCTACGTGCAGGCAAATAAATCGCTCAAACACATTTTGAGAAGACACAGGTTTTTTTTTTCATGACCCCAGGAAACCTTCCAGGACTACTTTCGTTTTGACCAAAACCGGACCAGAACTCGAAACACAAGCATACATTAGATTGTGCCAAAATAGTTTCTACTGAATTGTTAAACACTCTGTACAAAGTTGACCTTTCAAAAGACTACTTTTTCCACGTGATGGTTTTCTGCCACAAGATCACCAAGTCTTTTGAGGCATGCCCGTCACTTGGGCAGGTATTATCCCTGACTGGATCACAATACCAACATGACACTGACACAAATTCCCTGCTTATTCTAAAGGACATATCTTTAAAAAGAGGAAGAAACTTTTACATTTGCTTTACTTTATAATGTCCTTAGTGACGACCTGGATTCAGCAAGGTAGTTTCACACAGAAACAACCTGCGTTAAAGCAGAGGTGGCTTTTAAGACCAAACCGTTGTGATGCAACTGTTAAGTGAATTTATAGACATAAAGTGTGGTGTTTAAGTGTGAGGTTGGCAGTTGAGACAGGAACTCAGCAACCTCCCTTTCCCCTTCCCCTCAAGCAGAGTCAGGGGGTGAATGGCTGTTTGAAGCTCTCCCCCTGGGCTCCAGGGTTCTGTGGGATCCGGGTGTGCTGACACTGTTAGCACGCCTGATATGAGAGCCTGATCAAAGCTGGCTCATTCTGCCTGACCGATTTCCACAGGATTAAGGATTAGGGAGACAGGAAACTGGGAGAGGCACAGAGACAATCTGAGAGAGACAAAAAGCAATAGTGAGGGTTATGGAGTGAAAAGGATGGAGGAATACTGCAGGGCACCAATGGACCACAAGGTATTGGTGGACCAAACAGTTACTCATAAAGTGAAACAATTTGCTAATGTGCATTAAAATGGACATTTTTTAAGGTAAAAAGTCACTTCACATTGTTGGATGTCTGTGAAGTCAAATCCTGTTAGAAAACTGCCAAATTATTCTGTCAGTGCTTCAGTAGAGTTGTATATAGTGAGGAAATATAGCCTTTTTGTTCTTCAGTAGGTTAAAAGTTTGACATTTTTGCAAAAGGAATGTGAATTTGATTTACAGTAAAAGGGAATTAAAGAATAAAAAGACATCCTTTCTGGAAAATATCTCAAGCTAAATTAAGTAAGGAATGGCTAACTGTCTTATGATGCTATTATTATTATTGAAGCAAGTATGTGAATTAAAGGCCAAATCCAATGTATTGTCTTCAATACAGATACAATCCTTTATTACAACATGCATAATGTTACACTCTAATATTATTGATAAAATCACCACAATTGAATGTTTAATCCAGTGAATTAAAGACTGACAAATCCTCTTTAGGTTCATACCAAATCTATATTACATTCTATATTCACTCATACTCTTTATATCATTGTATACATACTATAACAGCATCTGTAACAGTATTAATCTGTAGTGTCTCATTGCACAGAAATTACATTCTATAATCTGAATACTGCTGAGATTTTTTTTCCTGTGTGCTCTGAAATTTTACAGCTGTAATGTAATCTAATGGGAAATCATTAATCAATAAATCTACAATATCACAACACAAATCCTCTATATCCTAAAAGCCACAGATGTGTACATCTGTGACTGTTGTGATCGCTGGGCCGTAGCTGTGTTACCAGGGATGCCAGAGGTCATGTGGGGGAGTTAATGGTGTCCTCCCCTACTCTGACTCTGTTTGCTTGGCTCCACCCCCAAAAAAACTATATTCATTCAAATTAATTCATATAAATTCAGTCTGATAGCAAGTGATACAAATGTATTATTACAAATATTAAACGTAACCAATTACTTTATTTGTAGCTGCCTCCACTGCTACTGCCACCACAATAACAATAATACTAGTAAATTCAACTATTATTATTATTATTAATATGTATTCCTGTGCTGTTGTTGTTATCATTATGGCTATAATTATCATTTTCCCTCTCATTCCCCCCTCTCTCTTTCTCCCTTCTTCCCCTTTTCCTTTCACACCTAATCATTCCATATTCTTTAGTTGCTCTTTACATTTAATGTATTTTCATTGTAACATGATGTTGTCAGTGTTGTTCTGTGTCATTACTCTGTTGTTGTTGTTTCTGGTTTGTTTTGTCTGATTCATGTGTTATTGTTTCTCTGTCCACAATGTCTTGTTAAATAAAATAAATAAATAAATAAAAAATAATAATAAAAAAAGATGTGTACATCTGTGTGTTTGTCTTGATATTCACAAAAAATCAGAAAGAGCTGATTACTTTATTTTGGTAAATGTATGCATTTTTGGTCAAGGATGAGATTAGCAAAAACGGCAAATTGATAGGACCAATATTTTGGGAGAAATTACTAATTTTGGAATACAATGTGATTGCTTTACAATCACATTGCTATGACTAGAATGATTTGCCAGTGCTGGACAAATGTGGTACAGCATGCACAAACACACAACAGCATAAACGCTACTACATCTATTAAATTCAATTCAATTAAATTACATTTTATTTATAGAGCCCCAAATCACAACAACATTGTCTCACAGGGCTGCACAGAGTTGATTGGAGAAAAAAAAAAAATCAGTGAAATAGATGAAGTCCCAGGCATCCCCTGTCCTCAGATCCTCCTTCTCTGAAAGAAAAAAACTAAAAAACCCAGTGGGTAAGGAGAAACCAGAGGGAGAACCACAGTAAAGGAGATATCCACTCCCATGGACAGACAGGCTATAGATTAACGTCCCATTTTGACATTTGGAAAAAGCGGGGGGGGGGGGGTTGGCAGGTGAGGTCTGGGGTCACAGGTCAGGTGAGTCACTGCATGTCCTGTTGACTATGGTTCCATATGCAGATACTACTGAGAGAGTTGCCACTCCCCCCAGAGGAGGGAGTGGGGAAAAGGGATATCGGCTGACTACCCCTGAACAGACTTGGTATGTAAAGTAGAGTTACGAAACTACAAATACAGATGAAGGGAAAGAGAGAGAGAGAGAGAGAGAGAGAGAGAGAGAGAGAGAGGAATGTTTTCAACCTAATTTTAAATGTAGAGACTGTGTTGGCCTCTTTAATATTAAATGGAAGCTGATTCCACAAGACAGTAACCATGGTAACTAAAGGCTCTAGCTCTACTGTACTTTTACAGACCCTGGGAACTTCCAGTAGCCAGGCATTCTGAGAGTGAAGGGTTCTATTGGGCTGGTATGGTACCAGATCATCTTTAAGATAAGAGGGGCCCATACCATTACATCTAGAATCTGTGGATCCCTAAGGGTCTAGTATGGCAATATAAAATGTTTTGTATTACTTCTGGTCCAATAAATGACATTTTTACATAGTCTAATAACAATATCTGGAGGTTACTTTGTGGACACAGAGAGGAAATGTGCATGAAGGCAACATGAGCACACACACAGCAATGTGAATGTAACATAGAAATAGATAATTGTGAAAAAGAGAAGGACTCAGTTGAGAGAAACGGGGTTTGTATGTCGAAGACTGGCTACTGGTTATATATGGAAATGGTATGAGGATGAAAAGTCTGACTAGACAACTTGAACTGTATCAAATTAAACTGCAGCCATTTCCCACCACAGACACACAGCACCACTAAGCTCCTTTACTACAATGTCAAGGATTAATGACCCTTTTGTATTTTGTACTTTTAGAATTTATTATATCCTTAAATGAAAATTGCACAAAGGCTCTAAATTTGTAGAGTAAGTCATGTTTTTATGTATCAAGTGCATAATTTTTCCATGAGGTCATTTTACAGAAAATGTGATATCCTGATAATATCCAGATGTTCTTCAGTGGACAACAGCATGTATGAACAAAGGGATTTTTCTCCATATGATGTTGACAGGTAGATGCAATCGTCACAGCTTTGACATTTGAAGGTGAAATGTCAACAACAGCTATTGAGCATAAATGGAAAGACTGACCCAGTTTACAGCTAAAGCTCCTGAACATACTACCTTCTTTAAACAGGTACTTTCTTTGCATCGTACTGTCAGTATACTCAAAATGGTCTAGACAATGTCCTCTTCTTTAGAATCAAATAAACTATATTTAACTATTTGTTAGATACAAATTAGATTTTTATAGCATATGTCAGATTCTTTCAAGCATACATTTTATTGTACTGTCTTTTTTTTTTTTTTTTTTTTTTTTTTTTTAGTTTTATAAGACTTTAGTAGTTCACTGTAATAGATTAAATGTTTGTCAAAGTGAAAAATAGTATTTTCAGAATGGGTTAATAGCATTAAAGAGATGTAGTGATGGAAAAAAAAAGTGACAGGGAGAAAGAATGGGGACAATACACCACCTGTCTTCCAGACCAGATTAGGAGAACTGGATGAAAAATCAGTGAGGAGAGAGGGAAAGTTAGCCCATATCACACCAGATGTGTACTTGAACTGGCTTAAAGCTGATTAATTCTCTCACAGTTTATGACACCAGGGTTTGTGACGAGACAATTACATTTCATTACACACCCTACGAAATTTGATCTGGGGATTTTTTTTTTTTTTTTTCGCTGCTGGACAGTGTGTGATTGTATTTGTGTGTGTGTGTGTGTCAGGAGAAAGGGAGGCGTCTCTTTACATGCAGGCGGCACCCATAATGACACAGCGATAACTCACATCATACTCTGTCTCGGTGATCATTCCTATATGTTCCCTGTGTGCTCACATGTCCTCTGTAGTGGCTGTTGATAAAAACACATTCTTTTGTTAGTGTTGTTGTTCGCAGAATTTGACCAGAAGTGGAAGAAGCAAATGAAAGGAACCACCCAATTATACCCAGTGGCATGCTGCCTCATTTGCCTGAGCCCCTATCAATTCTTGCTTATAGCCAATAGCAATAAAGGAAATAGCCCCACTGTCACAGAAACAGTTGGCACGGAAACAGCACATTACACCATCGTCCAATCCCCCTCCCATTCTTCTGTCGTCATTTCTGCCCTTCCCTCCCCTCCCTTTCTCTCCTCTCCCGTCCCCTCCTCTTCTCTCTCTCTCTCCCTATCTTGTATGTTTTTCAGTCATCAATGAAATTACAACCAATCTTGCTGCTGCCCTGACAAGCGTATAATACCTCAAGAAACACATCTGCTCACTGTATGACCTATGTTGTGGTTAGAAGGGCTTCTTAAAGGCATATGTATATTTTATTATTACAGCATAAAATAAATATAGAGCGGATGGTGTGGCTGTAGCTGCTCCATCAGACTGTTTTTTTTTCTCCCCCTCTCCCTGTTACTCTCATGATTTAATCCTGACCATTTCCCCCTTCTCTCTCTATCCCTGCTGACTCCTCCCTCCATTTCTGTTCTGCACTCCCTCTCTCTGCCTCTCTGTCTCTGACACACTCAAACACACGCACACATATATACACGCCCTCCACCCCCATCGCTGCAGTGTCTCAACTGCCTTGGAGCAAATAAGAGAGGATATAGAACACAGACGTTAATAAGACAGAGAAAGAGGGCACTGAAAAGACAGAGATGTACATGTTTGTGTGTGTGACCCTGTGAATATGAAGAAGATATGAAGATGAAGCAGCAGGACTAAAGGTGGATTGCACAGAGCCTTCTCCCTCTGCAAGGGCTTGTCTGCAGTATCCATTGTAAATGGATGCTGGCTTGTGAATACGGTAAGCCTGACTACTCTCAAACAGACACACGTACACATAGCTTCTTCTTTTCTTTTTTTTTTTCTTTTTTTTTTTTGGAATCAGCCCAAGGCTGGCCTGCTTTGGACACAGACAAGGAATGGGATGCTATTTCATTACAGCCATTCTGTGGAGTGAGAGAGTGTTTTCCTGATAAAATGGGGAAAGTGATGTTCGGAGATGGCACCAAGGCAAGCTGCCTGTCCAGTCCCCTCCTCCACCCTGCTAGCTCTGTGCCAATGGACGGTGCTATCTTGTGCTTGCAATTTGACTCATCATCTCCCCAGTGCATCCTTGCTTCTTATAGGGGGCTTTTATCTTGAATGTGGTGCTTAATTCACATAATTACACTATGTAGGACAAGTGGAGGATGCATCAAAGGTATGTGAGCATTTGCGTCTGTGGCTGTGGTTTATCCAGGCCGTAAGCTATGAAATGGAAATGAGAGAGTGAAAGCACCATCACATACGACCAGGTGTTCAGTACTTACAGCTGGCTTTATGAGACATTGAATGTGAATGTGCAGTGGGAGATGTACAAATCCCACAGAGCTCGGCACTGCAGGCACTGGGATAAGCGGGCAAATTTGTGGTCTATCAGGAGAAGGGGAACAATTTAAGATTTAACAGTGGAGACTGTTGTGTTGCTATACTGCGAGGAAATTCACATCGGCACTGAAATAACAATCACACCAGGATTTATTTGGCCTATTTGTGTCTTGCAGCTTGTGTCCGTTTCTAAATCTTAAAAAAAAAAAATTATAAGAAGGGAGGGGGGGTGGTGAGGGAGAGAGTGGAGCACGTTCATTACTCAGCAGCCAGAACAGGATGATTTGTGACATTTTCTGTCTCAACAATCCTTCATATGTTTGACAGAGCATTAGTGTGGGGTTTTTTGGGGGGGTTTTTTCAATGGGGTTTTGGGACCAGTTGTGTAGCATCAGGAGGGCATGTGTATTAGTGTGTACTGTATGTGTGTTTGTGTTTCAGGCTCAAGAGTGAGAGAGTGAGAGAGAGAGAGAGAGAGAGAGAGAGAGAGAATGAGAGAGAAGTAGTGCAGGAGGGAGGGGTCGAGGGGCTGGGGGGTTTAACAGTAGGGAGGCAGATGGGGCAGAGGGGCGGAGGTTGATGCAGCAGAGAGCAGGAGAGAGAAAGAAGGAAAGAGAAGATTTGGAACAGATTGGATGACAGAGAGGGGAAAAGACTGTGATCATTTTATGGTGGTAGAAAGTCAGCGCATTTCAGAGCATGTGACACAGAAAGAATTTATGTATGTCTGTGTGTGTGTGTGTGTGTGTGTGTGTGTGTGTGTATGTGATAGATCCACCAGCAGTGGCTCACACTGAGGCCTTCAGACATCTGTGAACTGAAGCAAAAATGGTGGATAAATTGCACGAGTAGTGATGCAAACTGGTTCAGGGATGTTACAATGATAGTTATCAATCTCCCAATACCCAGTGCCCAATTTGTCGGCAAGAAGAAAAAAAACAGATGTGGATATCAACTGCTGTCATACTTTGATGTTTATAGTTTGTGATAAAGTCTTTAGAGTCACAAGCTGATGATATTTGATGTGTATTATAAAAAAGTACATTCCTTAAATGAGAAGAGTCATTTTCCACATATCGGTAAGTGACTGTAAATGCATACAAATGTAATTAGACTCAATCTAATATTGGTTTCATTAAAACTTTAAGTTGTCTGAGCTGAAAAACAAGTGGTAACTAGACTCTTACTTCTCCATGATCACAAGAGTATCATGTTGCTGTCAGTTATAAGCAGGAAATAAACTGGAGGCAATATCACCCAAATCAGAATTAGTTGCACGTCTTTAGAGTCAGAGTCTTTGATCGTTTTGTCAAGTTGTGATCATGTTCTTCTTTCAATGTCTACTACTACATTCTCACTCACTGGGTGGTTTCAAACCAAGGACAAAAGCTCTAATGAGCCTTGCAATCTGAGCTGACATCTGAATCATCTTTTCATTTAAGATGCAAAATGTTCCCTTTCTCTCAGCAACATGTCAAACGTTGCACATGAGCTTGGCCTTAAAATAATGGGGGGGGGGGGTCGGGGGGGTCTAGTGTGAAACTTACAGGTTAATTGGCTTCTCCATCACGTTCCTCACACAGAACAGGTATCAATATTGGACAAAAGTCAGTCACACAATGTTTGTACATAATGTGACATGAGTAAGTTTTTATACATTCAAACCAAAAACCAATGAAATCCACATCAACTGAAGCATAAAACTTGCAAACCTGCTCTGCATCAACAGCCACAGATTTGTTCTCTGTTTTTTTTTTTTTTTTTTTTTTTTTTAATGCTAGGTCATGGTATGCTGCCATTCATGTGACCTGTATGCACATAAAAACGCGAGCAATACTGTGACAAAACCTATGCTGAGTTGACCTCCTTCCATGTCTTCTGTTACTTGCTACATCCACACCGCCGGGTGACATAATGGCAGGGGACAGGAGGGACAGACTTGGTTTTAAAGTGACAGACGCTGCTAAGGTACCAGGTTTTGCATTGAGGAGCCCAATATCCTGGTCCAGTATGATTTTAAGACATCTTTAGCCTCATGGGTGAGTAGACCACCTACCTGGATAATTAAACACAAGGTTTTTTTTTTTTTACAGTTGAGAGTGGAGGGGGTGAGTATAGCTCTCTGGGTCTACTTAATACAATTATGAATCTAAAATTTCACTTAGCTGGTAGAGAAAGAGTCACAGAATTACCACACAACTGGTGTACATTTGATTTTATCAGCTCTAAAAATGAGCATTAAATTGGAATTTTAAACACGCTAAAGTAATACATTAGTCCGTTCTGTAAATGCGTGTCATTCTGTACGTCCAGACAGAGCTTTTCTTGGATTCAGCTGGCTCAGCACTTGTGTTTGTTTTGGGTTTTTAATCCTTGCCAGGTACTGGGGCAGAGTGTCATCTCTACACAAACAGCTGTAAGACACTGTTTGGTCGCCATTACTTGTGGACAGGGACTAAATATGTTGAAGGTACTAATAAATTACTTAAAGCATTAGCGAGGAAGACTGTCAAGCGAATCAAACCCAAATCACAGGGCGGGGCTCTGTGAATGAGTGAGGCTTAGGTTATCTTTCTGATGTTACATAAAACAACATCAACTCAATTCACCCCTCTCTTTCTCTTTGCTCTCCTTTCTAATCTTCGCTGGTAGTCAGACACAGGGGCTTGTCTGTTTTCCCGAGGCCGGCTAGTGAGAGGGCCTTCCTTGCAGCACTCAAATCTGAGGGGGCAGAGCAGAGGGGACTAACAGAGCAACTTTGTGTTCCATTGCACACACATAACAGTGGTCATATGACAACAAGGAGGTGGTGGAAAGGGAGGGGGATGATGAGGGAGTGCTACAGCAGCCTACTACCCACTGATGAGGGGTGTTGGTCTGTACTGAAAGAAACAGACAGGGTCTGTGTACGTATGCCTCACTGAACACCGTGCTAAGTTGCAGCGTGTATTTCTGCAGGTTTTTGGAATATAACAACGTCAAAGCTGATAGCAGAACAATTTGTTTGCTATAACAAGGATTAGCAGGAATGATTTTCCAACACTTCTCAGTGAAGTGTTGCTGATTGTGCATGCCAGCGATCATCAGAAAAAACAAAGTGCTGCTATTGTACTTTTTGGCAAGATGCAGATGATGTAGAAATGTATATGAATAATTGATTAGCTGATAATAATAGTAATAATAATCATCATCATCATCATCATCATCATCACACTGTAAACCCAAATAAGTTAGCAGAACTAAAAAAATGTAAGGCAATCGATTGCTTCAATTATTTTAAGTTGATGAAATTTAAAAAATATTTTTTTTCCAGAACTTAAAATGGAGATGCTTATTAAAGTATACTTACATTAAAACATTACTTATTAACTTAGTATTCTAAGGTTCTGTCAGTCCTACTGGGAGACTAAGTCAGGGTTCAGTGTCTTTGTCCAAGGACACTTGGACATGTGGACAGAGCTGGGACATGAACCTCTGACCCTTCAGTCATTGGACGACCTGCTCTACCAACTGAACCACAGCCACTGAACAAAATGACTGTTCTGTGATTGTAATTTTTTTGGTGTGATAGATATTGGTGATTATTTGCAGTGATCTGAAATTATATTTAATCATCTACTACATCAGTTAAGTAAAACATTTTTTATCATCCTTATTTCAAACAATAGAAATAATAGTAGGCCTACAATATTATTGTCAGCATTTAATGACTTAATTTCAGTTGTACCTCATATGTTGTTAAGTTATGTTCACTTATATCCACAATAGTTCCCCTTAATAACATATATTAGTTGGAAGTACTTAAAAAGAAGAACATGTTACAGCAACTGAATACATTTGAGTTAGTAGTACTATTTCTGAAACTGTGAATATTTACTACTTAATATATTTAATTATTCTGAACATTGGGGTTTACAGTGCATAATAATCATTATCATCATAATCATAAGAATGGATTTCATTTATATAGCAATTATCTATGAACACATACTCAAAGCGATAAGGACTGCACAGATAATTTTTCAAGTGTTAACGTTTTATTTTTGGGTGGCAGTGGGAGGACATTTCTTTTATTACATAGAGACACAGAACCGACCTTTATGCCTGTGTTTCTGTCTTCCTTCTGCATATGGTGAATGCAGTCTGCAAAAAGAAACGTTTGAAGTCTATTAAAAAAATTCAATGGTATATTTGTGGTTAACCCACTCTTTAGTTGGTCAGCATTTTTAATTACTAATATTTTGGTTTGGGTGGAGCACATATGTTAACAATAACATCACAACTAATTGACTGAATTGGTTTGATTATTCAGCTTTGAAAACTAATTAAAAAGCTCGTCCCAAATATAATCACAGTGTTTGTGAAACATAAACACATTTCATATCATAGTTTTTAGACTGTGGTTTGCCTTCTACAATAATAACAATAATTATTTTCTTATTTTTTTATCCCTCTGATTGTACTTGTGAAGATATATTCATTTTTTGGAATTGCTATGTTTATTTTACATTATATATTGTCATGTTAAGTAGTGAGTTAAAACTCTATCAAATATGTTTTTTGTTTGCTTTAATATTACATATTTTAATACAGAAAGAGAGCTTATTATGCTTGAGTGTTCTATTGCTAGATTGTTCTTAAGTGCTTGTTATATTCTGACTATAAAGAGTAGCTCAAAACCAAAAATAAGTGTCTTCAACTATCACTCAGTACAAAAAAAACACTGACATTTATCATTTATCATTTATATCAGCTGATAAGATCAACCCATCCTAAAATGATCTGAGGAAAAACAGAACTTGGTTAGAGCAGAAAAAAATCTTAAAAAGCCTGAAAAAAATTAGATTAAAACCAAATAAAAAACCAATTTAAAATCAATTTGTTTTAGTAATATTAAAACCACACCACAGCCCACAAAACAGGACTTTTATTGCCTAAATCTAAAAAATCAGCCCCAGTCAAGATGTGAACTGGATTTGTAAATCCAACATTGATCCCATACACATAAAATGTGTTTTTGGCTCCGATATGCTGACATTTTACAGTTGCTGAGTGTTGAATGTCAATTACTTCTCCAGTTTCTGTTTTCACTTGCAGGCTTCCTTTCTGCTTTGAAAATTAAACTATTGTATTAAATATTAGAACAAAATAACATGTATTGTGATGCTGAAGCAAAATACGTGTTGATTTCCAGTTTGATGTTTTATGTTTAACACAGTGTACTGGTGCCTTTCTCTGCTTGAACAGGTGACATTTTCTCACATCTCATATTTTTTAATTATCTGTGCTCATATGTCCCTCTTCTCCAGACACATTCATCTGGTAAACACAGCACAGTAAAATGTTCTGGGAGGAACCATCAATTTTCTCAGGCTTGGCAATACAGGAAGATTATCTGTAGCTGGGAGACATTTTTTTTAATATATCATTTGCTGCAAATAGTGTGAAGTTGTAACACACAGTTTATAAATGATTCATTTATATAGTTTGAAATATATATATATATATATATATATATATATATATATATATATATATATTAGTCGTCTTTGGCCCAATATGTTTGGTACGCTTGCATTTGCAGCCGTGTGAAACATCTTTCACTTTCCTGTTCTACTTATCAAATCACACTGCAGATAATGGCTGTGGGTTGTATAAGCCTGAACACGTCCGTTATGCACAATTTCCTTCTGTTACAAAAAGCAATCGGCAATCTGTATTATCTGGCATGACCCAAAGGAATATTATGTTCTGGTGAGCTTTTGAATGTAGATTGGGATGCTTTTAGTGCTACACTGAACTATTTTGATCAATGTTACACTGTAAAAAAAAAAAAACTCTTCAGAAAACAATGAAAAGAGGGAAAAAAAAAAAAAAAGTGTTTACTTCTGTCCAAAAGACTGACACATGCACTCAGAGCTGCATATACGCCAATGCACACCCTTCACTGTCCACCTTGTGCCATCTTATCCTTTCACATCAGACAGCCAACCCATAGCTCAGCCTGTGCACAAACATGCCATTGTCATCACTGGCTGGCCTTGTGACTCAGTGTGACCCGCTGGATTGAAGAAGGGGGAACACAGCCATTGAGATCAGAAACGTTAAACAGAGCATTATCACGAAAAAGCATCTAGCATACAGAGACCTCACCCCCAGCCTATCTCCACCCTCTAAACAAGCCCACTGTTTTGAGGGAGTAGAAACAAGAACACTGCCCACCATTGTTTTCTATAATGAATGAGTAGTGTCCTCATATGTGTACAGTATACAGGCATCTTTCTCTGAAGTCCCCACTGGGACAGCAATCAGGAAGTGATAACACGAAATGTTGAACAAACAATTGTGAGAACTGAAAATGATGCCCAGACTCAAAAATATGTTTGAATGACACGTGTAGAGATTTTTGTTCTTGCTAATGCAGTCAGTTGACTACTTAAAAACTAAACTACTTTTTTGGTCATAGTGAAAATGATGTGAGGAGCCATTTCTACCTTCTTGACAACTGAGTAAAACAGACTAAATGACAAGATAAAAGTCTAGACATCTTCAATACACTTAGCCAAAAGTCAAACTGGCTTTGTTATCTCTACTGTAAGTTCAACAAATAAGCCTCAGATCCTCATTTACCGTAGACACACGATAGATTAAAAGAGCTGAAAGAACCATTGTTTCACCTGGTACAAAAATAGATTCAGTGTATCCAACTGAAATAAGATTTTGCTACTAGCATCTGTCAGACACCATTTAAAAGACACCACATACAACTCATTGCATTTTAATCCTAAATTGGAACAGCTGTCTCTGTATTTTTTTTCTTCAATTCTTAGATGGAACGATCATCAAGAAAACATGCAATTTTACAAAAAAAAAAAAAAAAGTCAAGCATGTGTATTCAGTTCTTTCAGGATCAATAGAGCTAGGACAAATAGACACATGTGATGAATGAAGATTGCTCTGTCTGCTACCTACATCTCATATGATTCTGATGCAGAACGGGCTGACCACAAAACTCTGACTCATCGCGTAGAACCCGACCAAAGCAGCTTTACCATAGAATTTGCGACTTGTTAATAGCAGCAACACAGTGTATGTTTCAGAGGCATCACATGATATGATGTTATCTGCTGAATCCGTATTGCAACTGGCAATGGGGTGACATTGATCTATCGCTGTGCAGCTAGAAGCATGAAATTGACTGTCTGCTTTTTGTGCCAAATTCTACAGTGTTACAGTTATGGCATCTATGAGATCCACATAAAAAGTATATAGCATTCCCCAGTTTACCCACTTGTAATTAACAGTTATCTTTTATTCTTTGGCAAGTGCAACACATTTATTTTTTGATTTTCCATTTACCTTATTTCAATTATCCACAAAAAAAAAAAATCAGTCAATGATGAAAAACTGTTGATTCTCGTCAAAGATCGTTTGATTGCAAATTGGAACAAAACATCTACCGCATTGAATTAAGCACATAGTAACTTAATAAAGCATTATCAGCCGTATACTGATGGAGAACTGTATTTTTTAATGTGTTTACACACGATCATTTATAGTTGCCAAAAGATTTTTCAACAGATAAAGATGAGAATCTGTGAAATGGTGAGACACACTGTACAGTAGGTTATCAGAAAGTCTTGCTATATGTTAGCTGGCAGATGTGCAAATTCATGGAAAATTAACCAGACTGGTAACATCGCTGACCTGCTTTCAAGTAGCTGATCTGATCTAATACTCAGTTCACACTGGAGGCAGCAGGCCTGTGCAAAAAAAAATTTATCTGCGCTACAAACAAGAAAGACAGATAATAATGTTTTTAATTGTGTTACATAACTAGATTTATATCTCTTGAATATCCTGTCTGAGGTATTACCTTTAAAATATAGAATTTTTCCACCAAGTCTATTTAAATCTAATATACTTTTTTCAAATCAATGAAGCTAAGACTAGCTTTTTACCAACATGGTACTGACACGACACTTCCTGTTAACCTTTTTGAGTGAGAAATGGTTCATATCACCTGATCTGGATCAGAACTGCAGATATTCAACGGCTGCAAAAGTTAGATAATGTCATGCATGGTGTGTAAATGGTAAAAAATATGACAAACATGGGAAGTAATTCAATTCAGCACCAACTACAGCATTAAGAATGAGACTGTTCAGGCTATGCTCATTCTTCAAGCATATTAGGGAATGAAAATCAAAGCATGCATTTTTCTATGGGGTTCTGCAAAACTATTTTCTTGGTATCTGCAGTCCAAAGTAGCTACAGTAAGTAAGTGTGTTTGAGCCTCCCTGTTCATTAAAAGGCTTGATCTGTGTCATGTGTAGCCCCTTAAAATGTTGTGGTCAACATTTAGTCTAGTACTGCTTGATCAAATGCACATGTGTTTAATCTACTTTTTCCTTAGAAATAAAGGTAAAAAGATAAATAGATTTTAAATGAATATAATCTTGGTTGAACTATAATTCTAGCTCTATATCTGTCCCAAACCAAAAGAAAAAAAAAATTCAGTGGGTTTTAAGCTTTCAAAACTGTTCACTTGTCATAAGCCTATAAGGTCACAGTGACCTGCTAAAAGTCAAACGCTGTCACAACTTTTCTAATTCTGATATTTAAAACTGCATGAAAAGAGTCACTACATTTTATACTGACCAGTCAATGAGTACTGAAGTCCAGCCATAACTTGCCACATGTGTCATTGTATTTTTTAATGAGGCAAACTACTGCAATATGACTTTAAAACCAGCATTTTCGAAACGCATGTCATGCTGTTGTTTATGGTTTTTGCAGCTTCAGATGATATTATGATAGTGTGTGTGTGTGTGTGTGTGTGTGTGTGTGTCAAATGTCAACAGTGTCATTGAAATTCTCAAGGAAAATGCTAACGTCCCTGGAAATGCCATTAAACATAGAGCAGGTGTGTTGTGGATTCTTTGGAGCAAGTTGTCAGCTCTACCAACTCTGTCACCACACACTGAACTCCTCGACTGTATTTTCAGTATTTTATTTCATTGTCATGCAAATCAGTGGTTGTGATGTTTCTCTTTAACCTCATTTACCCCAGCACATTTCAAATCACTGCCCTGTGTGGAGCAATGCCAACAATCACTTCTATCCAAAAGAGGATTATTAGACCCCGACATCCGTTTACCAGATTTTCTGTTATATATGCCGTCATCAGGGATTAAAGCTTTCAATGTCCCAAACCAACCAAATCAACTGTTGCTCAAACTTGCTTTTTAGACTTCTGTAAAACTTGTAAAAATGCGATCTTCTCTGCAACCTTGTAGTGACTACACAAGCTCTAAACAACAACAGTACTTGAGAAGAGCATGCCTATTGATCACCTCAGATTTTCTTACTAATGCATTGCTTGTTCGCAGCCTCTGTGGCATCTCATAAATTAATAATGTCTCTTGCACAGCCTATTGTCTCACTTAGAGACCTTCTTTGTTTGGATAGACAGTCTGTCCCTGGACATTCACAAAGCTGCTTTTTCTTTCTTGTTGTTTTCTATACGCACCATTGTCTTTCAAGCCACAGTTTGTTTTTTATATTGTTAGTCTTGACAACCACAGAGCTCATCAATATCTGACAAAGGCAATGGTTTGGTCACCGTTTTCCATGTATTGCTTAATATTGACATAATAGCAAGACTTAGTACAGATTTGGGGATTAGTTAGTATTTAACTCCCAGGGCTTTAGCATTTTATTGGAAAAATCATTTTGTCAGGTTGCACAAAGACTCTGTCATTGAATACGGACACTGACCAGACAGTCTTTAGTCTTCACTAACCTCTTTTTGTCAGTCAGCCGGGAGGAAGCCAGCCAGAGTCCAGAAGAAACCTTCCTTCAAGCCACAAAAACAGCTGCTGTTAGATAAGAAAACATAGTGCAGCTGATCATAAAGCATGTGGTTGCATTCACTGTACTGTACATGAATTTGCTTTAGGGAAACTAACTACTGAAATGTCTTTATATGCAATTCAAATGTCCATCAGTATGACAGAGACTGCAATGCATGAGCTGCATGTATTTATATAATAATAGGTGTATGGCACAATCCAATCCACTGTAAAAATGAATAATGATAGTAAGACACTTAGTTCATTAGGCTTAATAAGCCACCGGGGGTATAGATTGGAATTTTTCTTCACAGTCATCATACAGTCACATTTTTTGGACTAACAGTTTTCTCAGTCATCACTATTAAATATGAATGTTTAGACAGTAAAGGCAGCACAAGTCATACTGGACACATGGGTGTCAGATGCTCTGCAAAATTATGTTTTTTCTTAGACTTACTATAGACTTCCTATAAAATGTCTAATGGCAACACATACTTTTTCAAAAGTGCTTTGGTTTCCTTTGACTTGATGTCAGTGCTGGGAATAACGGCGTTAGACTATAACGACGTTACTAACGCAGCCGCATTTCGAGTAACAGAATAATTAATTAATTACTTTATCCATAACTGTAACACCGTTACCGTTACTGGGGAAATAATGTGACACGTTATAATTTGATGAATTGGGGCGTAAGTGTTGCCCCGGGTACAGACAACAACTGGGAGTTTTAACAACACGTCAGTGGCGCATATGTCTGCATCAAGCTCACATTTAGCTTGATATAGAATGAAAGAAAAAGAAATCGATCATGATTTGCTCAAAAGCTGGATAGGCGAGGTCTTAACTGTTCCAACGCATGCACACAAGTCAAATACAAACACACATGATGGCAATTGCATGATTAATATTTGCTTTTCTCTTTGTTAAATTCTTTTCGAAACCAGTTACTGTGTCTTAATATAAAGGTTGTATACACTTCATATGCTTGTAGCATAAGTTGTTGTTGAGAATTCAGTAGATAAATGTATAATAGGAGAATATACATACATTGTGTTGGTTTTTTCACTAATAATAATAGAATAAGAATTTACAGACATCATTATTTCATCACTTAAATGAAAAGTTAAAGAATATTAACGTTTTCAACAAATTCATGTATCTTTCAACAAATATTAAATTTTCAGTATTTAAAATGTATTTCCTGTTTATAAGCTATTGCAGATTGCAATCTGTTAATTTTGAATAAATAAATGTTCGGCAAGTCGACACCTGTTTAACTGTTTTTTTGTTGTTTTTTTTTTTACATTTTTAAGCAAAAAAAAAAAGGAATGCAAGAATACTTTTCCTGGTAAATAATTACTTTGCTCGTGGTGTAATGCAGTTTGTAACTCAATTACTTTTTTGGGGAAGTAACTAGTAATTGTAATTCATTACTTTTTTTTAAAGTAACTTACCCAGTAGTGCTTAATGTACATTGTAATTGTAGGTAATATTGGCAGATGTTTTCACAAGGTAAGAGGATATAGATATGCTGACTATGAATAAACTGTTACTGTTACAGATACTGTTTCAGAAATGATCCTTTACAGAGCAAAGCTCACCTAACCTGATATTGTGGTTATGGCTAAGTGTTAATTTAATCTTTCCTGCTCCATGTAAATCAGACAAGCAAGTTTCTAGGTTTACTAGCATGATGTGGCATTTCATTTGCTATGGGCAATACTTATTGTTGAGCTCTGCAGCTCCTCACACAAAGTTGAGGTAATGTGATATCAGTCAATTAAAGCTGCAGGAGGCAGAAATCACAAGAAAAGCACACACCAGCAGGTCTGTCCTTATTTGTATAAAACCCAAAGAAAATACAAAAGTCTAAGATATGCTTTCAAACTACTGTGGAAAAATTAAGCTAAATATCATGGTTACAGGGACTGCCCTGTTGCTTTTGTGATGAGCCAACAGTAAAAAGTTGATGTACATAAACATATTTACTACAAAATGGACTCCTTAAAATCTTTCATGGAGCACATTTTCTAGGGTGTGAAAACAGAGGTGAGAAATGTCTAGTCTTTTCTAACCACCTGAATTACAATATACTATGAAGTAGCCCAACTATGGAATGTTTGCCAACTAATGCTCAAACACTAATGTGTACTGAGTCTTGATCGATTGATTTGTTTATTTCAAGCATTCACAGAATACATGTAAGTGAAAAGAAAAAAAGAAATTCATTTACATAACCGAAATGGAGTGGGAAGAAGAAAACCCTTAGTGTAAAATTGCCTTTCAGTTTCTCCCTTCTTTAAACTATTGTAATTACATCAGCTTTTGAAAATCCACTACGGGTCAAACTGTTAGTCTCCAGGATACTATCGCTATCCATCTTAGCTGTTGTCAATATGCTACTTTTCTGGCTTTCGTTGGTTAGCATATAAATGGCTACTGGTTAAGTGGTGCATGAATGGAAATATACTTGGTTGCTGTCATTTGTCTTCCTGTTCCCAGCAGGTTTATTCTGTCTGAAACACCTAATCCAATCCTCCATTCGATACCTCTTGAAATGCAAGCCTTGCAGCAGTGACACACACACCTGCATGCCTCATTCATAAACCATGACAACGTAACTAAAAGAACACCTGTGCCTTTCACCTTTCCTTTACACTTTTGCTTTCCATTCATAAAACACATACATTTCCTTTACTTGTTCTTTGTCTTAACAGTTCCTCTGTGCGACAGAAGGCTACTTCTGCACTCTACATCACTACATCACTTCACAACTCCATCACCTGAACCTCCTCCATTATTCTGCTGACATTATAGATGTGTTTTGATTTAAATCACTCTTTAGTAGTACACTGATGTATAATAGATTTAGCATGCTCGTGCAACTTTATATAGCCGCTATAGGGAGCACTGTTCTATATATACTTAACAATGACTGAATGCACTGACCTAGAAAATCAAGTTAGATGTCAGCATTTACCTGATGATGTGATGATCAGTAACTCATCTGTTATTACCTCTTTTGTGTGTTCTTTTTAAATTAACCTGAATACTATTTGGATCTAAACCACAGCTGACTAAGTAAAGATGGTACGTTAATGTAGTCACTCAAACAATGTTGTATTTGTCATTTGGAGATTTCTACATTATATTTGTGTATGTCCTCAATATCTGTAGATAATATGTATATGTCTGTCAACATTAACATTACATTTGTCTCATAAAAAATTACAATAACTCAGTATAATGTGATTTGTCAATAAGCACATGTTTAGTTTTGTTTTTAATCACTGCTGAAAACGTGTAAAAAGCCTGATATTACATACTATTGAATGGTGGAGATGTGTTTATATATTAAAAAAATATACAGGGTTTTTGGCTAGGCTTGATGACTCACTTGAGCTAAAGTCAACACGACCCCTCCCCAAAAACTATACAGCTCTAAAGTAGAGCATATTAGCATCAGTGGTTGTCTCGATTGTGAGTCACGACCATGCTTCTACAGTTGTCTAGATACCAGATTCCAAAATGGCAACCACTTCCATCATTAAGGGTTCACTGGTGGACAGACAGACACATTTCTGACTTCCATATTTGATGTTATATGTGACCCTGTTCCCATGTGGACATATACAAGTATATTCTAAAAACTGACAAATATATCATCTTTTTTTCAAAATGATGTGTCCTTTTTGGGCCCGAGGAGATTCTTTCACTGCACTACCACTACAGACCACTGGGAGAGGACAGCCATGTTCATGAACAACCACTGCTGTGAAGTGGATTCTGCCTCTGACACCTACAATAGATGAACATGAACAAAGCTACTAGACAGAGCAGTCATTTTTCAGGTCATAGCTATCTTAGACACTTTATTGGACATACCTCAAAATGTCCAAATTCTGAAACCTATACATTTGTTGATTTTTTTCATAATTATTATTATTATTATTATTATTTAGAATGGTTAATACAAATTCCTCTATCATGTAACAAACTCAAAACTGTTCTTTACAATCAATCTGCATGGAAGGTAATAGCAACATGCAGCAGAAACATCCTTTGACTACCTCAATTTGTCTGTGATAGACACTGTGATTGTAATTATTTGCAGCATAGTAAATTAATAATGGGACATAAACACCAGGGAGAGTCGTGGAAGGACAGCAATGGGGGAGAGCAATAGGGGAGAGCTTGTAGGTCATATGCAATCATAGTTGTGAAGGAAAAGCAGTAGAGTGACAGGTCTCCTCATCCTGGCTATCATGTTGCCTCAGTCCTGCATGATACAACAAGATGCTGACCTCCCTCTCAAATGCCCCCATGACTCTGGCCCCACTCACTTACTCTTAAAGAGACACACCTCTTGTCCTTACTAGAGCTCTGAGTGTGATCACATGGTTGTATTTGCTACAGTGGAGGTTGGATGTGTAAGAGGTATGCAGAGGATGTGAGTTACCAGAGCAGGTATGTACAGATTGAAATAAGTCCTTATACCGTAAAGGGGATGATGCATGTAATTGTCAGGAATTCTTTACTACTTGGAAGGGTTGTAAGAGTTTGAAATGACATATTTTCATGGTTATCATTCATTAGGGACATGGTTAATTTCATCGTCCTGTGCTGTGCTATTGTTACTAGGATGTAGGTAAGCAGCAGACCACACTTTCTTCTATACCGTGCAACAGCATGGAGAATGCTCTTAATAAGAATTTAATGTGATAATAATATACAGTGATTTTGCACTGCTGGCACACTGGTTCCTTACCAATTATCTAAAGTGTTGTAACTTCAAAAAGTGCCGAACTAGCAGTGCTGCATTTTTTTCTGAAATTGCAAACTGCAAATATTTCACACACAGCTTTAATGTGTTTCACAGACTCTCAAAATCAGTGATGTGCATTAACCGGTTTGGCTGGCTATGCCATTTTGAGAGGATAGTCAGGTGCCTGAAGCCTGGAAACAATGCTCTCCACTCTGTTTGTGTTGTGATGCTTTGTTATGGCTTTGTTCTGCTCTGTTTGTCCACTCAGTCTTTTGAGGAGTAGACCTCAATCACTGGGCTCTTAGGAATGCTCTCTCTCTGCTCTCCTTCTATCTGACAGGTCTGCGCAGTATAGTTTTGCCAACAAAACTAGGCCACGGTATGATTTCACATTTGTTACTTAGCCAATAGCATGCAGCCTGTTTCAATGTGCATCTATTTATCACAGAATCCCACAGGCATTCACTGCTCCACATTTGTTTTTGCTGTAAATTTATCAGAAACTACAAGAGGGTATTTTATTATAAAAATGAAAAGGCCACCTCTTAAAGAGTTAACCGCAAAACCAGATACACTCATAAATAGGCTTGGTTTTTTTTTTTCATTTCCATGATCTTACTGTAGAACCTGCAGGATAACAACACAGATGTCGGGGCTAGAAGAGGAATCTTTAAAGCTATATGAAAGCTTGAGAAGCAGCTGTTGGACTGGTATTTTTCTCTATGCTACTAACACTATATTTAACCTGATGAGAAAACTGCAGGCTACACAGCCAGAGCTGCCGAGTTGTACTTTGAATAGGGAAAGATACCTTTGGTCACAAGGAAACATTCATTGTGCTATACCAGTTCCCTCTTCAAATTGTGGAGTTTACTTTCCCGAGCTTGTTTCTGTGTGTATGTTTGACCTTGATTGTGTGTGTAAAGAGTGTGTGTGTGTGTGTGCAGTGGTGTTAAATGGGTAGGCGTGGTCGACTGAGATCGACTTTGGCACATAGTCTATGGTAACGCAGGACTGCAGATGGGGAAAGCATGGGTCTGTGAATGTTAGGAGCAGAACATTAAAAATGCAGCATACATAGAATGAGTGAAGCAGGGCAATGGTTGAATAGAAGAGTAAGTGTGTTGCTTGCATTGCTGAAAAAAGGTAAAGTATTTCATCTGATTTTTTTTTTTTCCTTTTGTTAAGTTGTCTTTCAAAATCAGGTTGTAAGAAATGGACAATTCTTTTATGTCTGACTAACATAAAAAACATGGGGCTAACTTAACACTGGTAACAAGTAGGAACTAGATGGCACCTGTATGGCTCACTTATTAACATATTACACGTCATTTGTTTAATATGTACACAAACAGAACAGTGCAAGGTACACAGTGTGGTAAAACTGTTAAAGGCTCATTGGTATAGACACCTCAGACTAATATTAAAACTTCTGGATGGTAATGCATGAAGATAGCAAGAAATAGTGACAGCATACAAGCAAATTAAAAACTGTAAAGCAACAAACTTTCAACAGAACTGATTCCATTGTCAATACTATGACAGTCTTCCAGTTTCATACTTATGCACAGACATGAAAGTGGTATCTTGTGAATGAAAAACGAGCCAAATGATTCCTTTCACGCAGTTGTTAATTATAGGGCAGAAAGTGATGAAACCACTCTAATCTATGTTGGACCTATTATTCATGCCTGTCTTCTCTCTCATGCTTTGGCAGACTCCGAGGCCTTCAGCTGTGTGGGAGATATCGCATCACAGAAGAAGTAGACAAGATTTTATCAAGAAGATCAAGTGAAACAGGCCAAATATTGAGCTGAAGTTGATTGTTGCAGTAGCTAAACAAGGGAGAAGTGCTGCGAGAGCCATGTGGGAGGAGAGTGAAGTGGTTTTGCTGTTCACACACACAAAGTCCAAACACTTTCTCCACTGACAAACATTGCACACTCCTCAGCCCCCCTCTGTAGCTTTTCCTCAGGGGGAGTCCCTGCTATGAACCCCAGCTCCCTTGGCTTCAGCAGCCAGTCCGACCTCAGTGCCAGGCGCCGTGTGGGCATCCCACAAGTCTGGGTTCTGCCCACACAGGACTCACAGACTGCCCCTGAACAAAAAGAATGAAATACTCCTGAGTCACTCCTCTGTGTGGTGGCTCCCTTTTCTAGAGTTACATTGGTCTGCTGTGATTTTTTTGTCTGGCACCTCTATAGAAAGCTGCACATTGTAGTGAAAACACCCCTACGACTCCACCATACCCCACTTGGAAACCAATTTATTATAATTTGCTTCCCCATCAAGCAGAAGCACGAGTTCGTTTGTGTTTAGCACGTGGTGGAGGACCATGGGATGCCGTCAGAGCTCGGAGGAGAAGGAAGCTGCACGCCGCTCGCGGCGAATTGACCGCCATTTGCGCTCAGAGAGTCAGCGGCAGCGGCGTGAAATTAAGCTCCTGTTGTTGGGCACCAGTAACTCTGGCAAGAGTACCATCGTCAAACAGATGAAGATCATCCACAGCGGAGGCTTTAATCTAGAGGCCTGCAAGGAGTACAAGCCCCTCATCCTGTACAACGCCATCGACTCTCTCACACGCATTATCCGTGCCCTCACCACCCTCAAAATCGACTTTCACAATCCTGATCGCGCCTATGATGCTGTTCAGCTCTTTGCTCTCACAGGGCCAGCTGAAAGTAAGGGAGAGATCACACCAGAATTACTAGGGGTCATGAAACGTCTGTGGGCAGATTCAGGGGTCCAGGAGTGTTTTCAACGATCCAACGAGTACCACTTAGAGGACAACACTGCCTACTACCTGAACGACCTGGACCGTATCTCTGCACCTGAATACATCCCTACTGTAGAGGACATCCTTCGATCCCGCGACATGACCACCGGCATTGTGGAGAATAAGTTCACCTTCAAGGAGCTCACTTTCAAGATGGTAGATGTGGGTGGACAACGTTCAGAGCGAAAGAAGTGGATCCACTGTTTTGAGGGCGTGACTGCAATCATTTTCTGTGTCGAGTTAAGCGGCTATGACCTCAAACTTTACGAGGACAACCAGACGGTAAGACAAATCTTTTCCAAAGGTCCACACAGACTCGTGTTTCATCTAACTGAATCTATGTATATACAATATACATACATGCATGAGTAGCAACAAAACAAACAGCAGAGGAAAAACAAAGAAGGTGAACATGGATTTTAGAGATTGTCTGACTTAGTGTTCTCTTCATTTATGAAGGTGTGAGTTTCCCACTTCCCAACAGATTAATCTGCATCGTCCAAACTTTAAATTCACAGTATATACAAGTAAATAACATTTTTATTTCTTATTGGTTGTCAGCAGAGGTGGGTGATTTCAGGTTCATCAAGTTAAAGTCCTGCTATGTATTGGTTCAAACATGTTCACTGAACACAGGTGATTCCACTAATTATCCCATTTACCTGGATGAGGCATTGTGCTCATCAAAATGGGCTGGTTCAATGAACAGGTTTGATGGCAGGAAATTTGATGGACCTGGAATTACCGACCTCTTGTTGTCAGCACATCGTTTCATTTGAACCCTGGAGGGAAAGCCACCTATAATTGTGAGATATACTAATCTAGATGTAATTGGTATATTCTTCTGAGAAACACAATGGAAACAAATATATGTTGCTGTGTCATTTCCTGCCTGTAGTTCCCCTTCTATACCACCACAAACATGCTTTCAGTACACAGATGCAGGGACTTTTTGGTTTGTTTAGTTCATTCATAATATCTGCTGACAACAAATTTAATCAGGTAGTGGTTTACCAGAAAGTGTTAAAACTTATTTGCTGTGTCATCAATAAAGAAACATTGCGAAAATGGTCTCAGGCTTAGATGCAAATGTGCAAAGGTTCAATGCATGACAAAACCACAGCCTAAATGTATCATATATTTGGTCTTTTCTGATTAAGTCTCGGGGTTCTGGTAATGGAAATGCATTAGAAAATACTGACTGCTAATCATTAAGCAAAAATATATCAGAATATGAACCAGCTATACTTTAGACTGTACTGTTAGTCTTGCACAAATGAAACTGTATTTTAATATGGTATTGAATCAGGTGGGTAATTATTAAATACAGTTTCCCCCAAACCCCCGCAGGGTATCCAGTGCCATTCACTGTATTAATTGTATTCTCACCCTAAATTACATAGCTGCATTCTTCTCCAGTTTAATCATTTTGTTATGTCTGTAATAAACAATTTGAAGGGGTCTATTCCATAATTTCCAGGCCTTAACTGAGGTAATAATAGACACATTTAGATGCAATGCATGGAATCTATTTACAGTATTGTGCCTTAATGTAGTAATAACCAAAGCTATTTCATATCAGCCTGAATCAAGCGAGAGGTTTGTGCTTGTGTGTGTTATCTTTTGTTCATGGTTTTGGAATTTCAGGGATTTCCTATCTGTAGTATATCCACATCCTTATCTCTGTGTTTTGGAATGGTTGGGTAGTTATTGTTTGTGCAAATGCATTTACGATAATGTAAGGTTAACAGTATACATTGTACTATTTACTTTTTCACTCAAGACCAAACAGGAGGATTTTTTGGACATTTTTCCCAAAGAGATTTCACTATCATTTTTTTTCTTTGAAGTCTTTAGTATACAGAAACATTCTAAGGACAATATGAAAAAAGAAGCCTTTTTCTCTGAGAACTGAACTGGCCTGATTATTCACGAGTTGCTCAGATAAAGTGTATGCTGAGTTTACACTGTGCTAGGTTAGAACATGAAATCAATTAGTTTTATAGGTTAAAAATAAAGTAAGAGGAGAAAATGCAGTATGGTGTTAATTGAGTTCACAGAGTAAAGTGTGAGGTTGTACCTGTGAGAATTAGAAGATTGTGAAGGCACTATGTTGCAAAGGGAGTTCACAGGTGCAAGGGGAAAAAAACAACTTTTATAACTCCACAATAGAGAAGAAAAAAGAAAACAAGGGATCAAAAGTTCCTGTTAAGAGAGATGCCCGAAATTAACAGGGCCATGTTACGACATTACAGCTCCAGGAAGCATGGCTGCACCACATCACATTCTTTTGTATGGGGTCACTGAGTTGTGGTAGCTTTTTTGTTATTTAATGATTAATATCTTGGATCGATGGGTTATATCTGATAAAGAAACAGGAAGAAAAAAATTGTGGACTACCCACATTCAAAGGTTTATGTGCTAGCCGAGTGAACTTTAACATCATTAAAACTGCAAGTGTTCATCTAATAGGCCTTAAATATTTTATATATCACAGAAGAGGTCTGGGAAATATAACCAAAAGTGTTATCATGATGAATATGGTCATATCAGACATTATTGATGTCATTTTTTACAATAAAAAATGGGGCAGCCATAGCTCAGTTGGGAGAGCGGGTTGTCCAGTAACTGAAGGGTTGGTGGTTCGAAGCCCGCTCTGTCAGTCCGTTGTGTCCTTGGGCAAGACACTTCACCCTCCTTGCCTCCAGTGTCACTCATGTTGGTGTATGAATGTTCAACGGTGGTCAGAGGGGCAGTAGGCACAAAATGGCTGCCACACTTCTGTCAGTCTGCCCCAGGGCAACTGTGACGCCATATGAATGTTACCACCACCAGAGGGTGCATGTGAGAGCGAATGAATAATGGGTCACTAATGTGAAGCTGAGTGGCCAAAAAAGCTCTATATAAATCCATTATTATTATTATTATTATTATTATTAAATATTCAGACCACGTTAGGGTTAAATCATTATTTTGATCCTTTTTAAATTAAATTTTAAAAAATATGTGAGTATGAGTTCTCATACAACAAAATAAAAAACACTTGGTTTAGCTAACCCTGTAAATAAATTAAAACATAAAGACCAAAGCAAAATCACTACTGTATTCATTATAATTTTCACAGGATTAAACGCAAATTTTTTTTCTCTACTAACATTTAGTACATTTTCTGTATATATTGGTGTATGGATTATATTATATATTATTACAGTATTATAACCCTGTTGTACATTTCCTTTTTATTTAGTTTTTTTACCAGGGGTCAAAGGACAGAACAGAATATACATTTTGTAGTAATGGTTTGTGGTATTGAGGTGTACACACAAAACTGAAATGAAACTGAACGATAAACTATATTGCAATAAATATCATGATTCATTTATTGTCCAGAGTTATTTCAGAATATTTTAGGTGTGCAATCTCTCCTGTTGGTTGTATTTGAAAACAGACATACACAGTGTTATTCTTTCAATAGTGAAAGTTAAAAAAAAATATCATCAAATGATTGCTTGTACACTCCCTAAATACACTATTACAGCATGACTCACTAGGGGTGGGAGAAAAAAATCGATTCACATATGCATCGGGATGTTTTTGTTTTACAATTATTAAATAGATTTTTTGTTACTTTTTTTTTCGTATTTAAATTCTTCGTTTTATGCAGGGTGGAAAAAATTACCGCTTGTAAAGACTGTAGACGACTGTATGAGTCACTCAGTTGTATAATATGCATCATGGAATATAGAGAAATCACCTCAGTGAAGGCACACAGATGACAGCTAGCTTATTATCATATTAGCTTCAACAACACACCAGCGTTAAACAGCATTAACTTATGTGCAGATAAACAATACACTATGCTAATATCTATTCCAACTGTATTGTGTTATTAATCTCACCTTGTGGCATTTACACACAGTAATAAACCAGGAGTATATGAATTGGAGTTGGGAAAAAGAGGGTGAGATGGTGATAATTACTTAGCAACAACATAGTGGCTAATTCTATACACAGAGCTGCTGCGTTCAGGAATATTGTAACATCTATGGTGCGTTCAACAGCACGGGATATCTGAAAACTTTGAGAAAATGAGTTGTTCCTGAATAAATATAGTTAAACAATCAATAACAATTAAAGTGTGTGGGCTTTCTAACAGAAGGGAAGAGCAGAGCTGGACATGTGGAAAGATATTTGTAAACTCTGTAATGCACACATGGCTTTCTGCAGAAATACCATAAATGTTACTGCGCACTTAGCAAGACACCATCCTGAGGTAAATGCAGAGCAGGAACAGCTAAATAAGGTAAATAAATACTAGAGAAAATAGATTTCATATTGTACATTTATGTGTCTCTTTTACATGCAGTTCAGGCTTTGAAATGAGAGTTTAAGTTCACTTTATTATGAAGTATGTTAATTTAAAGGCTTCTATTTGTGTTGTGTGCAGATAAATGTAGATGTTTACTTCCCAAAGTCAGGTTCAAATATGTTACCGCTGAATAAATATTAACTAACTCAGATATGATGTGCATTTTGGGGGGAAATATGGCTCCTGATATCATTCAGGTTTTTCATGTGGTCTGGTGTTAAAAAGGTAAGTGAAAAATTGGAAATATCCAAAAATTGCAATTTAAATCAAATTGGCACCCAAAATTAAAAAAAAAAAAAAATCTAATAAAAGCCTAAAAGCATGCCATCCCAGCCCTAGGGGAACTACAACCACTGAGAAAAGACCAATATTAGATTTCTCAAAATGATCATGCAAAAATGGAATTGAACATACATCAGTCGCACTACTGGAACATTTACAAAATAGGTTTATGTACTGGTGTATGCTATACATGGCTGAAAGCTACATTTTATTGTAGCCTTATTACTGCCAGCTGATGGCTAATCACACTGGGTGTCTGCAATGGGGACAAATGAGCAGATACACAAGGTTATGGATGTTGAATCAAGGCAGCCACTGGCAAACTACTGTGGTGGCTTTGGTTATGTTTTTCATGGTCAACTACCTGTTTCCCTTCATTGCACACTGTTAGAAAACCCACACCTTTATGATGCATTCCAGTGTTTATGTGGGTTATCTCTGTCTCTCTATTTTCTCTGATCATATATTATTGTCATGTCATATGTGGAGAAAATATTTAAGAATGAATAAAGTATCAAAATATAGGAGAGCAGTGTACACAATGAAGAGAGTATATTGGGCTTCTCAAAAAGGAAAACACACAGAAGAATAAGTGTGAATTTTTAAATGTAATCAAATGATGTAATCACAATATATAGTTGTAAAATAACACTGTGGCGCTTATCTTATCAGATGACATCCTGCAGTCATTTGTGGCATATTATAGACACAAAAAGCCTCATGCACGTTCATTAAGTGGATGATGTCCTAGCATACAAATGGCATTGAGAGTAAGAAGCCACACCCTAATAGATCCAAAGGACTGTTAGGCAGAAAAATAGACACATGCGTACATTGCTGTTGAGGCACAGTTTACACTGTAGATGGAGGATAATGACATCTCCAGAAGGCTCCACGGTGCATTCCAGTGCACTGTCAGCTGACACAACACTCCTGAACAGCTGTTAACCTAGTCTTTACAGTACATGCTCAATACATCTGCACCTTCAGAAAGGTAGAAAGGAAAGACTTTTTTGTTTTGATATGACAAAAAAATAATTTAGAATCATCACTTAGTACAATGTCATTATATTTAGTCGTCGTGTACCAAAATTCACCATAAAAGACAAACAACTGTGCTGCTTAAACATAAGATTGTCAATGTATTTGAAAGTATCTACATAAGTTAAAATAGTACATGAATGTACAATATGAAAAATAAAAAACCTCAGATAGAAATACACTATGAATACACAACCACACAACAATAGAAACTGTTGAAAGTGCCCTCAATTACAATAAATTCAGCTACAAAATTATTTTAAAAGTATTATAATACAAATATTTTTGTCAAAAATACACATGAGATGTAAGCTAGCAAAACATAATATGCTATAGCTGGAGGCCTTATGAAGGCATGACCTGTGAAAGCCATTGCCGGTTAGATTATTGACGTAAACCTCCCATGCAGCAACATGGCAATAATTTGCAACAAAGCAGGTATACAGCCAATATAGCTGGCCAGTATAGCATGTATCGCAGTGGTATTGGCGATGTGTTAAACATCACCTCTCATTCCCACATTGTTCTGGGAGCTACAATTTTAATTAATTCAGGCTAATTTAATTAGTTTTACCAACATTGGCAATTGCCTTCCGGCCAAATTAATATTTATTTTTCGTCACAGTAAAAATGCAGGTCAGGAAGGCAAACCGTTTTTTCTCCATGTCAGCACAATATGAAGTTACATGCAAATATACAAAAAGCCATGGCGCAGCTGAGTTTCAGAACTACATGTCAAAGAACCAAATATTATGTTCAAAAGGATTAAAAAAGATGAAGGAATTATGGTTTTCAGCATTTATTCAACACAACTTTGAAACCTCATTAAGGATTGTGGGAAATGTATGTATGGTGGTCCCTGATTAAAGGCTCTAAACAACATAGAACTGAACTGCCCAGTGTACATTCACTAAATTGTGTGTGTTAAACTGAATGCCCTCATTAGACGGCTGTGTGTCTTTTAAATAACAATGGCTTATCGTACCCAGCCATCATCTCAGTCATCTTACCCTTCAATGCTTCATGCAATGTCAAAGACACAGGAAAAAAAACTTTGCTGCAGCAGAACAACACCCTGTTCAGTTTCAACGCACCAGCTCACACAAGACAGAAAATACACCATAATAATTACAGTACAACATTTACCCATCAACCCATTCCCTGATGCATTTTCCCTGTCCCATCCCTGTCTTCATAATGAATCGTTACCATAGCTACTGTTGCTTAGCAACAGGCCAGTCAAATGCTCCTAATCCTACATTGCTGACAGTGAGCTGTGACTAGGGAAGAGAGGATGAGATGGGGAGTGGAGGGGAGAGGAAAGGCTGTACAACAAACAGTGGCACCAAGAGAATAGATATGAAATGTATATGTGCATGCATGCGTGCTCTGCACATGCATGTGTATGTGCAAGTGCATGTGTAGTACAGATTTGGATGCCATAGAAGAGGTTGAGTAACTGCAGTGAATATCTTTTTTCGAGTATGTGAGGTGAAAGTAAAGTGTGTTAAAAAAAAAAAAAAAAGGTGAGCTTAACGGTTTATGATGTCAAACGTCAAGGCAGACACTGGCTGCAGCGTCAGCTCATTGTATATAGATTTTTTTTTCTATAGGAATAAACTAAATGTGGAAGTGATTATGTGTTGGAAACAAGAACCTTAGAAGACTGTTTTAACTGTGTTTTCATATTTCTCCTACACTGCTGTCTTTATTCAGGGTTTATTCTGTCTTGCTCAGCAACACCATTTTAAGTACTTAATGGGTTATCAAAAGCACTGTTATTGTGTAATTTAAGTGCTTTTGTAGATATAATGCTGTTTTGAAAAGGAGATTTTCAGAAAATTAAACAAAACTGTTCAAGGACACAAAGATTTATATCATGATATTGGTCAGTATTGTCTTCACTAGTTTATATTCCTGGTCTGTCAAAATTAATGCATTAGTAAGTTTTAATATATCATCATAATTAATCTGATTAAAGATTTGAACACAATTAACCCATCTGCAGCACAGAAGGACATCTCTGGCAATGGATTTTAGGCAGTTTGTCCAAGTAGAGTTCCTGTCAAGCATGCGCAAATGCTCACTTGATCTGATAATGACAAGCAACAGAACCAACCCATAAAGATGGAAGACACTAAACATGTCTGGATGGAATACAAGTAAAAAAAAAAAAAAAACCCAAGATGGAACAATCAACCCACATAAAGTACTATAGACACTCTGCAGGACTTAGTTTCCTTTTCATTGAAGCACTTCCATCTTATAATAACACATTCACACAAAGCATACGTCTGGGATTCTGCTAACACTTTGGCTAACAGTTCACCCAGCTTGCGACAAATACATTAAGCACATATACAGTCTATTCACTTCTTTCTTGTGTCTGTTTACACATGCAAAATTAAATGTGATTAAGATACATTAAATATGAATATTTAACTGTGACTAATCAAAATTAATCCACAGCAACTCTGTGATTAATCTGATAAAAATTGTTAATCATTTGACCGCACTAGTATAAAGTAAAGTACTTTATTTGTCATTATACACTGTACAACAAAATGTGCCCTCTGCATTTAACCCATCCTTAATGCCATAGGAGCAGTGGGCAGCCATGGTAGCCACTGTAGAACCAGGCTAATGATCAGAATCACCTTGCTGAAGGATTTTACCCTAACAAACATGTTTGTGGGTGATGGGAAGATACAGGGAGATACATCCAGAGACAGGGAGAGACATATGTAAACTCCACACAGAAAGGCCAGCACAGTCTGGGAATCAAACCCGGGTCTTCTCGCTGTGAAGCAAGAGTGCTAACCGCTCAGCCACCGCGCCATGTCGTATGTTCACATAAATTGCAGGAAACGTCTCAAAGGATGCATATTCTATGTGCATAAATTCTATTTAAATATATATTTTATGTTATTACATCACAAAACCATGCAGTTAAGGGCCTGGATAACATTGTAAATGATAAACAAATGGTCCATTTCAGTCAGAAATGTAGCCTTTTGTGTGTGTGTTTTTTCCTCATCGAAACCATGCTTTGCCCACTCACAGAATCATGAGCATTACTTATTAAAAGGATTGCAAAAGGAGCGCATGAAGCCTGATTTATGTAATACTCAGGTAGAGCAAAAAACAAACAAAACACAATGATGGTAAAAAAATAAATAAAATAAAAATAACCTCAGTAGATAAGTACAGACCAGCCCTTCTTGTAAGGCAGTGACATTTAAAATGAACTATAATGAATTACAAAGGGGTGGCTGCACACATAAGTGATTTGTATTTATGGGAAACAAAGCAATGACACTGGGCTGAACTTCCTCATTAATAACTAAGCTTAATTAAGACTGTGCCTCTGGAGTACTCTCACAGAGGAGGTAAGGGGAGAAAGCAGTTAGTGTGGGGATATATACATGTGTACTGGGAAGTTTGAAGAAAAAGATCTGCTCTTACTTTGTGTCTGGTTGCTACTCTCCCTCTGTCTTCCTCCTGATTTCTTTGTGTTCTTCTTTAAGAAAAAAAACAACATTTTCTGTAAGTGCCTTATTGGTCAGGTGAAGAGACTGAAGACTCCCAGGTCTCAGCTGGCTGTCTCCTGTCCTACTCACTTACTGTAGCAGCTCGACTCATGTTTTGACACCCTGTAAGAAGAGGAGAGAGGTCAAACAGCATGTCAGTCAGTGTAGTGTACAATGTTTAAGGCACATATTTAGTCCTGAAGAGATATATAGTTAGACAGAGAGAAGAGTTTAATGTTTCAGTGTGATTAGGTAACAACGTAAGAGAGGAAAAGTGAAACAAAAGCGGGCCAAAAAAAGAGTACTTTAATCAATCAATGCAGAACTCTGGTCTAACTAATCTGCAAACAATAATGTACTAACCAAGGCTTCATTTTATAGTCCTCTCCCATACAAGTCTCCTATAGTACGTCAAAAAGATGTTTGTTTGTTTTTGTTTTTTTTTTAAATAAAACACCAACAAAACAAATAGAGGAACAGTATTTGTTCTATTGTCAAGATTAAATTTATTCACCAGTATATTGATGCATGTTTTAATTCAATAATTGAGCTTTCAGGCATTACTATGTTCACTTTAACTGGTTTATTTTATTATCATGTACTGAATTAATTTTTTTTCTTATAATTTTCATTTTTTACTTGGTAAACTTCAATGAAGAAATAGTCAAAAATGCTATTATGCATTTTAGCTTTTTTTTTTTTTTTTTTTTTGCCTGTCAAGGTTATTTCCATGGCTAGTTTTTCATAACTGTACCTTTTCATCATTGTCCAAAAATAGTACACTTACACTATTGAATGATCAGGGTTTATTTACTTTGAATCTTGCACTATAACTGTCTAATCCTTGCTCTTCCCCCCTCTATATTTCTTCCTGCTGTGCAGATCTTGTGATTTGCTCAGAGCATCATGTTGTTTCTGTAACCTTTTAAACAGCAGTCTGCATCTGACAACCTTCCAGTCACAAGCTACTGGCCAGTCGCCACATGCCAGCAGCTGCCATGAGCAGATCAACTTCTTCTTTATTTCTATTCTCTTATACATTCAAAGTCACATGAGCATTAACCGTAAGGAACCACACATACATGCACATGCAGACACATGGGCACAGAGTTTTACTGCTGTCTGTTTAGATCGTATAGTATATATCAAATTAAAATATTGTCCATGTCCATTAATCAACACTCTCATATGTCTTATTTGGGTCAAAGCACAATTACACCCCATCAGTTATGTACAATAAAAGAAGCCTGAAAGTATTCCCATTAAATATGTTCAAAATGGAAAATTTTCTCTACAAGTAAATTAATCTAATCAATAAATCTAATAATTCGAATGTTGGTTAATTATTGTAATAGTTAGCAGCTAATCAATTCATTCATAAATGAGATGTTGCAGTTCTAATGTGTTTCATTAATGGCATCAGATAGTAACCATGAAACCTATAAGACGTATGGAAAAAAGGCCTGTGGTATATAATTGAATCCTAATGGCAATGCAGCAACAAATTACTATGAAGGGTGAGGTGAGGTATGACAGTGAATCCATTACAGCCTGAGCAGTTTTATTAATAAGTTTTAGTGGATGAGTGAATGTGTCATGACAAACTTTAAGGTTAGGACCGTTTGTCTTCAGTGTAAAAACACGGTCTGTCGGTACTCTTTGTCCCTACGTCGACATGATTCACAAATGTCATATACGGTTACATAATTCTCCACAGTGCCAGGAGAGCCTTCTGTAATGAGTTAAATTCCTGTTGCACATTTCTGTTGAGCCTAGGGAGTAATGTTTTTGCAAACTTGGACTGAATGAGTGATTGTAAAAGAAGTAATCAGAGGTGATTGTAAGAGTTCAAACTCAGGTCTTCATTTGTCTGACTCTGTTGACATAACACAGAGCAGTACCTTTGACTAGTCAGCTGGATAACTGTAGTGTGTGGTGGTTGACTTTCAACCTCCATCTATTCTGTTTTCATTTTCAT
This sequence comes from Siphamia tubifer, assembly GCA_020466265.1. Taxonomy (NCBI): domain Eukaryota; kingdom Metazoa; phylum Chordata; class Actinopteri; order Kurtiformes; family Apogonidae; genus Siphamia; species Siphamia tubifer. The sequence continues at coordinate 21,133,522 of CM035794.1, read as the reverse complement.
CCTGAAATCTTGCTGTGACCTTACATGGACTACTTTTCTCTCCTGGGTTTTGTCAAATCACATGATCCTGCTTCTGTGAATGAGGTCTGAATGTGTAATAAATTTCAATTTTTCTGGTTGTTGCTTCAAAGTATCTAGAGTTGGGGTTTTTTCTCCAACCTGTAAAAACATAGCCACGTTTTAATTTTTGAATGTAATCATGTCTTTTTCGCGTCCACTACAGAGCCGTATGGCAGAGAGCTTGCGCCTGTTCGACTCCATTTGCAACAACAACTGGTTCACCAACACATCGCTCATCCTCTTCCTCAACAAGAAGGACCTGTTGGCTGAGAAGATCAAACGTATTCCTCTAACAGTGTGCTTCCCTGACTACAAAGGTCAAAACACCTATGAGGAGGCAGCTGTCTATGTGCAACGGCAGTTTGAGGACCTCAACCGCAACAAGGAGACCAAGGAGATCTATTCGCACTTCACCTGTGCCACTGACACCAGCAACATCCAGTTTGTGTTCGACGCTGTCACGGACGTGATCATCCAGAACAATCTCAAGTACATTGGGTTGTGCTAGGACCTGACACTGGGTTGGGGGTGGTGGGGTGGGGGTGGGGGGGGGGTAATGCGGGCTGCCTGCCAGCAGTTGGCCCGCCATCAGGCTGGATAAACATAAGGCATGTCAGTTTGCCTGATGGTTTATCTCCTTGAGGAGGTGCAACAGTGAACTGCAAAGGAATGAGGTAGAGATGTGGTCAGCATGGACAATACTGTAGATGCAACAAATGGAGATGGTCCATGGTCAAGATGGGAATTTACCCCAATATGTTTGCACTGAATATGAGTATGCAGAGACACCCAAACACACACACACACACACACACACATTTCTGTTTGGTCACACACAAGATCTTTGGATCAACAGTAAAGCACTTGTTTGACAAGGCAACACTGGAAATTTTAGACAGCTATCCCTACCTGCCTGCCAAACCAGAGACTGAGTAGTAGGTCTTTACTGGTGGTTTCCAGTTACTTTTGTCTCCTTTATTTTATTTGCCTGAGTCAATTAATGCTGCATTACAAGAAGAATTCTGACAAAATCAATGATCTCCTTTGGATTTTCACCCTAACAATGGTAAACAGTGAGTGCACCTGATGTGATGTGGAGAGAGCCTGTATGCCTGGGGAAAAATAATTGTCAATAGACATGATGTCATAGGGCTTCTGCCTGAAAGAGGAAACTGCCACAGTCTAAACCCGAAGTGAATTTTTTTTTTCTACATACTATTTCTGCCCTCCCCCCAACACACATACACACACACACACTAGTCAAATCTCTAATTTTATTATTTTTCCCTCTGTTTTTCTTTGTTTTTGTGGTAAAAAAAAAAAAAAAACAGTTTCTCTAAAACCTGTCTTTTGTAGCAGGTCACTGACTTCTAGTACCAGAAGAGTGTTACACTCAGCAGAGTTAAAAGTATTCTTAATGATCATTCCAGTTTCCATCAAGAGACAACAAAAACAGTGCCAAGATCAGATTGTAAATAAAAAACAGATCCCATCCATTATGTTATTTTTTTTTCTTCTGTTTTTATGGACAAATACATTCAAACATGCATGATTTTGTTACTTTGGGATACTAATATATTTTATTTGGGATTATGTTTCTTTTTTTCTTAGGTTTAAATAATATATTCCCAAAAATATATATAAAAGTCAAACACTGTGTACGATTGTACAGTTGTTAAGAGAGGAATATATTGAAAAGAGTTATATCAATATAATAATGGTGATGATAATGCTATGATGATGATAATGATGATGATAATGAAGATGATGATGATGATGATGATGACTGTGGTGATAATGACTTGTTGACAAGGAAAACAACATTAGCATGAGATGATGTGGCTCAAAAGAGAACAAGACTGTAGAAAACATGAATGAAAATGAAAAAGCAAACCTTCAATCTTCCTTGCATTATCTAAGTGGAACATTGTTAAAGTCAGTCAGTATGATGTGTAAATATACTGTAAGGTACACTCTGTTCAAACAAATGAAAATAAAGGTTGAGTTGGCATACTATAAGTAACATAGACATAGACAGTGAGAGAGAGAGAGAGAGAGAGAGAGAGAGAGAGAGAGAGAGAGAGAGAGAGAGAGAGAGAGAGAGAGAGAGAGAGAGAGAGAGAGAGGAAGGAAGGAAGACCTGGCTCCACTTCTCCTCTTACCCTTTTTTTCAGTGAAGAGAGTGATTTGCAAACAACTCAGCTAAGGGCTTCAGGCTTGACTTTACAGGATGTCCACTTCAACAAAAGACAAAACAATTTAAAAAAGAGATATAAAAAGGACAATAACTATGAATAAAACAATTTATGCAAATTTCTATGGTGTAGTAAATGTGTTTTTGGGTGGTGGTTGTGTCAAATGTGCTTTACATTTGTTTGAAATGTTCATAATTAATGACCTCCTCTGTGGTTTAAAAAGAAGTCGTAGCCGTTAAACAACACTATTCATGCTGCATCGAAATATCTGCCATTTGGAATGGAACATAGTGTCCGAGATCATTGCCTCTATTTTCAGTGTCCAAGATCATGACATAATAAGTGTTTGTCCTCACCATACAATGTAGCCACTGGGGCAAGAATAATCTGAACATAAAGTATGCAATTAAAATATTCCTGAATGAACTTGGCCTATGTGTGAAGCGGGTACAGTGTACGTCCAGATTCCACTCTAATTAGTGTCTAAACCTTAGCTGACCCAACATGTTTGCTGAAGCAGACACAGTTCAGCATTTAAAGAGTTAAATATACAAATTAGATTTAGTATTAACTAGATTTTGGCAGTGACTGTGCTTTTGGCACACTTTAACCACTGCACAAAAACTGAGTAGGTGTCAGAAGAACACTTAACATGCTCTAAATATCTGCTTTTTCAGTCGAGACAAGAGTCCTCAGAATCTTCTGAGAATAATTCATGTTTGACAAGAAATGATGCAATGGCTTGAATCAACTCTGAATGAGTTCAAACAAGGGCCAATATGATTGTAACTTCTCTGAAAATAATGCTCACAATTTGTATTTGTGACAAAAGTGAGCTAAGATTACAGATAGTACATGCAAATGATATGATAAAGAATAGATTTTGGCTGAGCTTTCACAGATAAAAGAAGGGCAATATTTTTAACAATGAAATGCATATTTTGTTTTCTCTTGTAGTTTTTGTTACATCACTTTTATTTGTATGTAAAGTTTTATCAGTTTTTGGGAATAGGTTTACAAGACATCCAGTAAAACCAAAACCTTTCATATTAACCCTTATTTGACCCAATAAACATGAAGCCAAAGCCATTCTAGTTAGTACCTGTTCAGTGCATTCAGTATTTTCCATGTGTCAGATGACTGTAATGTGGACGTGCACTGGTTTTGTGAAAATGTAATATATATATATATATATATATATATATATATATATATATATATATATATATATATATATATAAGCAGAGGCCACACATGTAGCATTCCTGCACTGTGTGGCTGCTGAATTCATCTTTTATTATATTTTAGCTCACTTTACATCACTGTCTGATCAAATGTCTTCTAGTCACGCCGATATTCTTTTGTGGATTGATTTAAGCAACAGTGGGAATTTGTTTGAGAGATGAACATAAATAAAATCCACTGCTGAGACGGGAGAGTTCTGCTGAAATCATGCCTTGTGACTGTCATGTGGTAGGACTGGGTGCCAATAATAAAAGTGACTGAGTTAAAGAATGGGAGGGTAGTTGTTACAAATGCTCACTATTCATGCATTCAAATAAATCGAGATGAAGACAAATCTTAAGACACTAATGGGAAACTGGTCAGCAGTGTGAACAGAGACGTCATGTTCTGGGACCGAGGGCTGATCAGTCACAAGGTGGTGCTGATGTTTAAATGTTATTAAATGGTACAACACTAGTTAGAGAGTTAGTGTGTGGTATTTAGCGACATCAAATGGTGAAGAAACAGATTGCAACTCACTCAACCCCTTCTCCCCTCCACCAACACTCCATTGGTGGCCACAAAAAATATGAAAATCCCTCATTAGAGCTTGTATTTGGTTTGACCATAAGTTTAAGATATTAACTATGGCCCAAACTCAAAGCATTTAGATGACAGAAATACATCGTAATGCTATATTTCACCTACTATAAACAAAAAAAAGGAAAAGAAGCCAATTCTCACCTATGGTAGAAAGATGACAGAGCAACAGGAAGGACTTCGTGAGGTTTCCTGTTCGAACCATAGTTATAAAAAACTCATTCTAAAGTAACAAAAACACAACAACACTCATGCAAGAACATTTGCATATTCATCAATAGTATGAAGGGCTTGTAGATCAGATCAGTTATTGATTGTAACTTCAGAAAACGGTGGCAAATTACTCATATAAGGCACTTATGAGCAAATTATTACTTCTGTGATTGATTTTTTGCCATGACTCTTCTGTTTGAAAAACATAGCTATCAATAATCTATACTATTCCTGCTTTAGATACAACTACATCACACACACTTAGACCTATAGTAGAACTATGCTTGCTCATAGCAAAAGGCTCATGTGAACTAGAAAAATCAATAAGAAAAATAATATAAGAGTAATTCATAAAAACATTTTCTCTTGTATTTCTTGCAGAACACAATTGCTGTAGATTATTCAGGCAATTCTGCACATTTCACATGAATCAAAAGTGTTGAAGAAGTGTAATTTATATTTGTCCATCACTTATTGTCGCTACAACAAGGGGAAATAAGATAGCATTATGCATTTGCGTCATCACTTTTCATATGCGTGTATAATTATACTTTTGAAATGACAGAGAGCCATCAATGGTTCGAGTGCAGAAAGGTAGAGTTTACTACATTTTCACAAATTTAACCTCAGACATGCTTTTTTTATATTAGGTCCTGATCTTTCTATGATTTTCGAAATGTCAGAATAGTTACAGCCACATTTGTCAGCAGTATCCAGACATCTACAATCTAATAAGGCAAAAGGAGTGGGCATATTGCTAAATATATAAGTATAGTTCACAAACAACCATGGGCACAAATAGAAGAACTTGGCTCCATGAGGACAGGTCTGGACAATAAATATCTATAATACATGGCATGTTCCAAGGCCTCTGTCTATTTCTAGGGCTTGTGAATCAGAAAAAAAACAAAAAGCAAAGAGGACAGATGTTTGCCCTTGCCCCTAGCCTCTCTGCTGACCCCCTTCGTGTAGTTGAGTACACAACTAGGTACTGCATATCCTGTGACTCCTTTGCCTCTCCTTGTCCTCACCTCCCCTCTCTTTTATTCCCTCCAGTTGACTCCTTGCTGTGTTTCCTCAGTGACCTCCACATTTCTACCTTCCTATTTATCCTTTTTGGAACTACTCCACTTTCATCTAAGCTTGTCTTTGTGCCCATGTCTGCTCTTCGGCTGTAAATTGCCTGGTAAATAAAATATAAAATCCCTGTAGCTGCAAACAAACAAACAAAAAAAAAACAAAAAACACACAAAAGAAAATAAGTCTGACTTTCTTGGAAAAGTTTATAATCTGATTTTTTTGTCATATTTCTTTATCTGCTGTCAAATCTGCCATTCACAACTCTAAATCCAATCCTCTGCTTCTGGCCAACAAGATCTTGTCTCTATCCTCATCCTCCAGGCTTCCTTTAGAGCTTTCCACTGATGCACGTCTCCTTTCCTGACCACTCTAACATGGGCTTAATATTTCCCTCGACCCATCCTAAATGAAGTCCTAAAAAAAAATAAATCACATGAGCAGACTTAACTGGTGCCCTCTTGAACCCATTCCTTTCTCTGTCTCCCGGACCACAGCAGCTGATCTGCTTTACTTCCTGACTGATATCATCAACTCCTCCCTGACATCTGGCTGTGAACCATCTGTCTTTGAGTCAGTTATGCCACTGTTCTCACAAAACTGCCTCTTGACCCATCTGATAACCATTACACACTGTGATCAAGCTTTTCTTTGACACTCCCTGCTACATGCTGCCTGGAGTTTTACAAAAGTAAAAACTTGACTAAAGTGCCTAATGCAACCATTATTACTTCCACGAAAGAAAAATAAAACACATGCCAGACGCTAAATCATATTAATTCAGATAATATTTATTTTTCATTTTGGGCCTGCTCTAGGCCAAACGTTAAATAGTTGTGACTTGATTGGCTGATAATAAGCAAATAAAAATGTGTTGTTGGTTTTTTTTTTTATCTCAAAACTGCACATAACCAGTGGGCAAAGGCTTAGAAATACCAAAAACCTGTCCTCAAGTGCCTTAAAGGTTTCAGTGCTCTACAATTCTTTTTAGGAAGTATCTGCTTCAGACATTAAATGTGCTAACCCTTACACTCTTTAATAAGATGAATCAGAAAACAAATGACTTTAGTGCTGATTAACTCATGTTTTTAATATATATGATGGTGTTATTCCACACACATGGTGGTTTATGTACATGTATACAATGAATTTCTAAATATTCCACTAGAAAGAACCTGTAAAGTTAGTGGATCATAATGTGCAGACTGTTTTGAAATAGATCTGGTATCGTGCATTCTTAGAGGTTTGGAGCACTAGTACAGGAAATGAAGCCAGAACTTGGCTAGTTATATTATCTATATTTGGATGTAAAGTTCCCTGGCAAATTGTTTTGTCACCAACATAAATCACTAAGAAATGTAATATGAACTGGGGCTGTTCCGTAAGAGCGGGAGTGTTGGAGGAGGCTGAATGAGATATGGACCCAGAGCTGGAGCTGAATCTGAAGCCAGGCAAACTGTTGCTGTGCAGCACTTGAGAACCCGCAAGAGAAAGCATTGTGTGTGGCTGTACTGTGAAGATGTGGCTTTTTTGTGGTGGGGGTGGGGATTTGAATTGCGTATTTTAAAAATGTAGCTTGCCTGATCCTTTTTTCTAAGATCTCCTACCCTACCTTTAATGCCCAATATTACATGGAGAGCAGAGGAAGACAAAGTCTATTCTGGGCAAGTGTAGAAACCTGTAAACCTGAATGTTCAGAATAATTAAATATATTCAGTTGTGAAAACTCAAATTTTCAGAAATAATCCTACTAATTCAAATTAATTAAGTAATTTGTATGCTGCTGTAACATGTTCTTCTTTTTAAGTACTTCCAACTAATATATTTTTATTAAGGGGAGCTATTGTGGATATAAGTGAACATAACTTAACGACATAGATGAGGTATAACTGAGTGGAATTAAGTCATTAAATGCTGAGAAAACTCTATTGTTTCAAATAAGGATGATTGAAAAAAATAAACATAACCGATGTAGTAGATGTTGAAATACAATTTCAGAACACTCCAAATAACCACCAAAATCTATCACACCAAAAAAATTACAATCACAAAACACAGTAATTTTATTCAGGGGCGGCTGTGGTTCAGTTGGTAGAATGGGTCGTCCAATGACTGAAGGGTCAGAGGTTCATGTCCTGGCTCTGTCTGTCCACATGTCCAAGTGTCCTTGGACAAAGACACTGAACCCTGACTTAGTCTCCCAGTAGGACTGACAGAACCTTAGAATACTAAGTTAATAAGTAATGTTTTAATTTTAGTATACTTTAACAAGTATCTACATTTTAAGTTCTGGAAACTTGTATTTTTTAAGTTTCATCAACTTAAAATAATTGAGGCAAACGATTGCCTTACATTGTAGAGGTGACTTGTGTAGAAATGAATAGCTTGTTCAGGGTAATGGAAACATGTTATTTATTTGCATGATTATGCTGATGATGACACAATTATGCACATGATATTGCATTTCTGCAATTAGATCTGACTTAATTACAGGAAATTTAAATAAACAAATTTTACAACAATATTAAAAGAAATGCTGACCAACTGTAATATTCCAAATAATAAAGAATATGAGGTTTGGTTTGGCTTTCCAACCACATCCATGATGAAGAAGAAAGGTTTCTGTAAAGGGAAGAAAATAATTCATATGGAATTTACATGAACTGTTCATGAATATTACACAATAAGCTGCTCAACTTAAATGGTTGGTGACAGTAAATCTCCACTAAGGTGCAATCATGGAAGCTGTAGCAGATAAATATATTACATTTACAGTGACAAGAAAAGGGATGTAAGCCCTTTAACTTAGGCAGTTTTCTCTATGAATTGGTGTTAAAATGTGATTTGATTTGCATGTAATTCACTAGTATTGAAAAAACACAATGGAGAATGTGTTTGTTACAATGTAATCTAATGTTACAAATATAGGGTAATTACTATACTTTGTGCAGAAAACTAGCTTATTTAAAATCCCCATTATTTTCTTGCCACTGTATGTTAGTTTCATCTAGCTGACTTCACAGACATGAATAGAAATAATCAGAATCACTTCCTTTCTCACAACTTCCGTATTTTGCACAGGAAATACATAAGCAGAGAGGCACCCTACTTCCACACCGGCAAAAGTTAAATGGCAAAGATGACCTAGCAACGATAAAAAGTTATTGCAGCATACCAGGGTGTTCCTGTAATGCCAGGAAGCAGCCACATCTTTCGTTCCACTCCTTCCCTGTTAACAGCGAAGCTAGACGAAAATGGGTCCAGGCTATTCGGCGGGATGAAGGGCCGAGTTTTATGATTAAAAAAGGGAGCACTTATGTCTGCAGCAGACACTTCACATCAGAAGACGACATGCCGGTTGAAACCAGAGTCTGTTCCTCGCCTTTTTCCGTGGAATGATTATATTCCTACAGGAAAAAGGAGCCAGTATATGAACAATGGCAAAAACGGCAACCATTAATGTCAGTATGAGTTGAGAGAAAAGAAATCACCATGGTTTTGAAAGTTATGGTGAACACAAATAAGTAATTTTCGACTTAAACTGTAGTTCGGATCTTTTGCCTTTACATGCCAGTACAACACTGTAAGCAGTAAACAACAGTAGCATTGGAAGGAAAGAGTTGAAATATCCATAGAGCTGCAACTGCAGCCAGTGAACACTAGTTAGTGCAACATGAGTAAGTCACAGTTAATGTATGCACAGTGATCAAACCTCTAGTTTGTGAGGCTCCTCTTTTTCTTTGCGATGGGTAGCATCTAGCCCTCACAAAAACCTGGCAGTCTACGACATTAGATACTATGACAAACAAACACCAACATAAACACACACTGTGAATGGATTATGATAGCATTCGGCTAACGTTAACATTGTGCTAACTAGATGTTGACTTGAACCATAGACAGAACAAATTGAAAATAGTGAAATAGTCCATGTCCTCTATACTATCCATACATAACCCTATAATCCTAGTCCTAGGTATAAGTGGACATACTAATGATTTGTGGTCGTAGTTATCAGTTCAGTAGCAGTTAGCCCCAGTTCTCTCTCTCTCCTTACTTTGATACTTTTTCCTCACAGAAAAATGTTTAGACTTTATCAAGTTTTTTTTTGTTAGTACATTTTCCTCCACCATTCTTCCAATATTCGCAAATGTTAAAAGTGGCAAATGTCTTCAGGAACTTGAAAATAGTCTCTCCATATTAGCAGCTTTCTACTGTCTTGACGTTTAAAAGCAAGTTCAGAAATTCCCGTTACGTATTTCCGCTTATTGTGAGAAAGGTCCATAGCAACCTGATAATTACATGTAACAATGTGCAAGTACAACAGGTCTGCTTGCCTTTGTGTGGACAAATATTTTTCAAGTTATTATGCCATAGTATGTCTTTTTCTGGCAATGTTGACCAGAAGTCATTTCTTTGTATCCTCAGTGCCTTGAGGCCCACTAATCAGCCTCTGTGTTATTACAGGAGACTGCAGGCCCTATAAAGTGACTGCTGGAAATCCTCCTCCTTGTAAAAATACATACACCTGTCTTCTTCATTGGGCCTCATACTTTGTCCATGATCTCTTATGGGTCTCAATTCTTTAATAAAAACAGCCGAGCAACCTCTCGCCTAAAAAGGTAAAAATTCATTTGTGCAGGCCTGAGGGTCTGGGTGTAATGAAAACAACAGACCTACTGCACCAGACCTTTGGTGCTGTCTGTTAAGAGTGTTTTGAGTGTCATAAAGCCAACACTCCTCTGGTGAAAAGGGAGTATAAATGTGACTTATTTATGGATAACACTTGATGGGATGAAAAATATGGTTGTAGACACAGTCACTCCAACATTTACACATCAGTTCAAATCAACAATAATAAAGTACATTGCGTGGTTAAACTGGAAGCATAAATCTGTACAGTGCTGTATTTCTCAGGAATTTCATTATCATATTTTCTGGTGAGAAGACAGTTCAGCATGAGAACCAGTATCCAAAATCTGACATAATGGTTGGCATGAATTGTCTCCATGCAAAACCAACTAAACTATCAACTACTCTCACTTACATTACGTTTCTGTTTTCTTCATTTATTCATAGTGCCACAGACATCCAAAGACATGTACTGATAGGGCCAAAAAGAGATCATTGATCTTAATGGGACAAACCTGGGCTGAAAAATATAATTCTCTAAAAAAATGATCATGTTTTGACAGACTACCTTTATCAAAAACTTGCAGCTCCTGTTTCACTGGGCCATTTTGCGATAACTGAAGTCTGAGATCCCAGCTCAGTGCCATCTGGAGCAGAGCTGCACTGTAAAAACTGATAAACAGAAAAACACAAAGACAAAAAAAAAAGGTTTAACTCATAACATACAGTACCATAATCAGCACACAGACAACTGATGACTGCACTGCTGGAATACTTTGTCTTAAGTGAAGCTTTAGTTAACTATGACTACTATCCACAGATGGGAAAAATCCTATTCTCCACAGTCTCTCCACAAAGACCTGTCCTGATAAACATAACACATGAAATTTTCAACCTTGTTTTTTTAAGAGATAACCACATGGAATACACAGCTGCTACCATTTCCCAATGTATCTCTATTTATCTTTATTTCCATGGTGACCCTCCATTTTCTGACCCCACTCAAAGACATAAATCATTTTGAGCATCTGTTAAGTCTTTTTGTTGTCATAAGTTCCATTACTTCACAAAGATCACAAAGATACAATTTCAGAGGAGTGATCCACCTATAATTAATAGGCTTACTGGCTTCCAAAGTCTGGGCAATCTGCCCTCCTGCCACACTTTATTACACTGTCCTAAAAATGCTTCTAATGGTTTATCACCAACATGATTCAACCGAGTCTTTTTGATCATGTAAGACTTGATTTATTCTCATCTAACAATGTAAAAAATGCAATTCATCACAAGTTCCAACATTAAAATATTAAAAACTTAAATGTAGTTACAATGCCTTATTTAACTTTGATGATATATACTGACACACAGCAGATATAAAGAAGTCTATACACACATGACACCCCTTCATAACTTTTTTCTGCCATTATTGTAAAATCTATAAAAAATAAGGTGAAAGCAAGAAACTGTTTAAATGTGTACACACCTGATGTTATACTTACATACTGACAGCACTCAGTCTTTATGGGGTAACAGTCTAGTTTGGCCCCAGATCACCACTGAAATCTAATAATTTCCACATCTCCCCATTATCAGCCTACCCTGAAAATTTAATCAAAATCCATCCATAAGTTTTTGAGTTATCTTGTACACAAACAAACAAACCAATGAACGCCAGCAAAAACATAACCTCCTTGGCGGATGTAAATATATATAATATATTATGGCAATATTTTCCCACTCATCCTTGCAAAAATGTTCCAGTTTCTGCAGAGTTTTTAATTGGACTCAGAGTCTGGGCTCTGCATGACGGGTAATTCCAGAAGTCTGATCGTCTTTTGCTGAGGAAATTCCTTTGCTCATCTAGATGCATTCTTTGGGCCACTGTAGTGATTGAAGCTGAAATACTTCTGTATCTTCAGCTTCCCAGAATATCTCTGAAAGTTTTGGCTCAAATGTGATCCTATTCTCAATACCTTTGGTATAACAGTGCAGAAGCCAAAATCATGGTGAAAATCCTGCAAATATACACCTTCTGTCACTATATCCTCTTGTTTACAATAAGAACACACCAATCCACACAAATAGAATCAGTTTTACACACTTAGAAAAGGGTATTTAATCTGTGTTATATATTTAAAAACAAACTGCCAACACAACCTTAGTGTTACAAAATATCTCTGTTCACACCAGGAAGCAAGAACAACCCTAAACCACCACAAATGCTCAGACAAACTATTGTCTGATGGACGTTGCAGACCTTTGATAATAATGACTGTAGCAGACACAGAAGCTTTAGTTTGTCATGAAGCTAAGCTACAACAACTTCCATTATAAACCACATGTTTGACATGTATTCTTTATACAGTTACATTTCGGTACTAATGCATTTTGCTAGTGCATGACCATTAGTAAAACCTCAAGATAAGACATAAAATCAAACATTCATTCATTATCCGAACCCGCTTTAACCTCACTAAGGTCGCGGGGGTCACTGGGGGCCTAATCCAGCTACAATGGGCGAAGGCGGGGTACACCCTGTATGAGTCTCCAGTTCATCTCAGGGCTGAACATATATAGACAAACAATCACTCTCACATTCACACCTATGGCCAATTTTAGATTAACCAATTAACCTATCAGTGCATGTCTTTGGATGGTGGGAGGAAACCGGAGTGCCCGGCAAAAACCCACGTGGACACGGGGAGGACATGCAAACTCCACACAGAAAGGTCTGGTGTGGGATTCGACCCAGGGTCCTTCTTGCTGTGAGGCACGAGTGCTAACCACTGCACCACCGTGCCGCCCAAAATAAAACATAAAATCTTAAAATAAGACATAAAAATTGCTGCGGAAAGCAGGAAAAAAAGCCTTCTAACAAGAAAACACAAAGAAGTTCAAGACTATTTTAGGATATTGTATGTACTTTCATTATGTGTAACTTTAAACTTGAACTTCTTTCTAAAATGTGTCCATCTAGATTATGATCTATAAATCAATTTCATACATTTCTTACCATCTTCGGAGCCTACAGCGTCATTGCCTATTTTCAGTTACTCTCCATGTTTCCATCCCAATTACTCATTTTCTACACATGAAAATCCAAAACTGTCCCACCCACATTTCCATTTCTCCATGCCAACCTCACTCACATCACGCTCATCAGTAAACCACAGTTCAGTTCACTTCAACTACAATGCTGCTTATGCTGCTCAATTCTTAATTGACTCTGAAAAGGAGAGGCTGTGTGATTTAAAATAATTTTACACATGGGATATTGTTCTGTGTATTGTTTACATGCTTCAGTAACAGATTACAGCCTTCACAACCCGACCTGTCAAGACAAAATGGCCTCACAGTCCCTTCTGTTTCACATGCAATTTGCATTGTGGTTATTTAACAAGAAACATGAGCATATCTTCAAACATAATTTACTATTTAAGCTTTTGTAATTTTCTACATAGATAGCGCTATACCTAAATAATTTCATGTTTAATTAAATTACCCCAAAATAATTAAAACATGAGAAACATGGCTTAAGGCAAGACTGCCGATTCCAGTAATGACTTGATGATAATGAAGTTGCCATGTACAGAGTGCATTTGATGGTACTTGACTCAGAGCCAAAGAATGAGGGACCCCATGGTGTGTTTATGCTACTATCATTCAAAACAGAATTGCTACATTTTGCAATTATAGTAAAAACAATTTTTACATGAGATACTATGATAATAAGCCAGTACTAGGATAATTTATTATTAGAATCAGAGTAGGAAAGGCAGAATTTATGTATGCAGTCTTTTCTCAGTACTGGGTGAAGTACTGAACATGTCATAATGGCTTTTAGATATACTATACTGATAGTCTATAACAGCTAAATATAACATCTCTACTGATTTAATGACAATTAAATAAAAAAAAATTTTTAGGTTAGAAGCGGTACAGTGGGATTGTGTAATTTAATACTCTATATATATAATACTAAACACTATGTTTTTAAAAGAAGGCATTTTTAAGAGTGTTGGCATATATTTTTTTGTTTTATTTTTAACTACAATGCAGTTCAGATCAATTTTAGAAAAGTGGATCAATTTTGCTGACTTCAGATTTTGCAAGAATGTATGGGTTTGAGCTAACTAATCATTGAGGCATTACTTATATATGTTGAAATTCAACAGTTTTTTTAATAGCCTAGGCTAATTTAAAACAATGACTAAATTAGTATCTTACCTTTCAGTCCCTTCCTACTCTTTCTTCTATCCTCTCTTGTGTCACTGTCTTTGCAGCAATTGTCTCTTTGCACAATATGGCATCTGGTTATAGTCATATCCCGGATATATGCTTGAGCATTTCCGGTTGAAAACTTTTGTGTTTTGATTGCACTCTAGCCTTTAACAGCTGTTCAAAGATGACAACTTTTTACTCGAGATGTCTGTAGGACCTCCTGAAATGGTCTATCACGGATGTCCACCAAGTCTTTCGGATGGGAAGCATCACACCCAAGAGGAATCGGGACAAGGGATATAAGATGTATATTTCAAACTACATCAACAAGTACGAAGGTAAGTTGAACTGTGATATTATCTTACAGTTCCTAAAGTAAGTTAATTGATCAACATAACATTGCACCAGATTACACCCGATAAAATAACACTTCTGTGAAACATTTGTATAGTAGCTAACACTTCCTAAAGTTATTTGGTCAACATAAGATTGGTATTGTAACATTGCTTAGAGTTAATTCCTGATGAATATTAGTGTATTAGTGTAGCCAAGCTCAAATCTACAGTCCACCGTTTGATGGGAACCGGTGCTGAAGTTGGAGCTGGTAATCCTTACCGTTTTTCCACAAGGCTCCAAAATGCCTCAAAATGCTTCCGGGAAGCAAATCAGGTGTAATGTCGTGTTGATAAATTAAGTTACTTTAGGAAGTGTTAGATTACTAAATAACAGAGATGTTCACAAGTCACTTTTTCCAAGTCCAAGTCAAGTCTCAAATCTTTCTGCATAAGTCCACATAGTCGAGGCTGTTAGGGCAGTTCTGATAAGGGATCATGCAAATGTATGTACAAGTATGAAATTTGGTACAGAGGTAGTTTTTGACATGCTGAGAGCTGAACCCAATTTCTAATGCTGCTGCCATATTGGATGATTCAAAATGGCTGACTGCAAAAAGTTACTTTTTCTGAAAGGGCTGATTAAATGCGATACAAACACAACAGAAACCCCATTTTTGCTTGTTTCGAGCATCAGATATTTAAAATCTGTAATAATTTGTCCAACAGAGTTATACAAATTATTGAGATCTGGAGTATGTGGAAGATGCAAATCATTGCTTGACAACTCTGCTGGCTCAACCACTGAGTAGGACTCTGGCAGCTGAGGTACAGGTCCAACTTGATGCTGGGACGTCTGATGGCCAAGTCATTCCAAGACAAGTGGTATGTGGCACTGACAGCCGTTCCATGAAATGCATCCTGGGAGAAGTTTCCCTGACTGTGACTATCTAAATTGTCTACAACGAAGAATGTCATGAACACCTCACTTCTCATGTTTGTGGGAAGCACAACTCTATCAGTGGAGAATTGTTTGATCACTTCTTGTACCATTGAACATTTCACGTCCATAACATGGCTGTATGAGACAGATATGCCAAGTAGTCAGGAATGTCAAGGGAACAATTCTGCAAATGAATGCACAAGCATGAAAATTGGTACTGAGGTACAGCTGGTTCTGCTGAACTCAAATCTGATGGGAGCCAAAGTGAATTCTTAATGGGGCCACCATATTGGATGATTCAAAATGGCCACCACTGAATTATTTTCTTTTTCATTTCTAGCCAGAAAAGGGTCATAAGACTGACCAACAAAGGACATATCATTTATTTTTAGAGTCAAAGATACTAAATATGTATTTTATGTGCCAGGAGTGGTGACAAAACCAGAGATTTAGATTGATTTAACATGGCCACTAATGATATAGCAACAAATATTGCTAATTATTGGAGTTGTCAGAAAAAGTGATGGAGAGTTCAATATATTTATTTTGTTTTTAAATACATTTGGCAACATATATTTATTGTTCTATATAATGTCAGTGGTCACTTTAACAGGGGTATATGCAGGGCTGGATTCAGAATTCAGAGGCTCTAGGGCCAGGCTCTTAAAGGCCCTAACACACACAAACACACTCACACAAATGCAGCTGATACTACACACACATTTGTACATGCACCAACACATCAGATGGTTTATAGTGCACAAGTGTGGCCCTTTAAGTTCTTGGAAACTTCTGTATGTACACAGGATCCATACTGACTGGCGACTGGAGCATATTTTACCACCACTTTACTCTTTTTATTACATGTCAAACCAGTCTACCCTCAAATGCAGAAACAATTAAAAGAATAGCAAACAAACTCTTTTTACAATCTTCCTGTTTTTTTTTTACTTTCCTCCCATCTGCTTGTAGAGGAAGAACAAAAGTTACACAAAGACTGCAAAGTGTCAAAAAGCATGTTTCTTGAGTCGTCACAATCTGATGACGTCATTTGCGACAACCAATCTGCGCGAATTCTGCACAGCGACTCTACTGGGCCACTCTCGAGCAAGAACTCCATTGGTTCCTGTAAAAGTTCTGGAAGGTGGCCCTGACGTAATTGCCCGGTCAATAGAAAGTACTGTACCGTGAAGTTCCTGAAAAATGGCCTGGAAATTCCAATAGTGAAAACTATGCAGACACTTTGCAGTCTTTGTATAACTTTTCTTCTTCCTCTACAAGCAGATGGGGGAAAGTTTATAAAAACAAAAAATAGGAAGATTCTAAAAAGAATTTGTTTGCTATTATTCTAATGATTTCTGCATTTGAGGGTAGACTGGTTTGACATGTAATAAAAAGAGTAAAGTGGTGGTAAAATAAGATGCAAGTCGCCAGTCAGTATGGATCCTGTGTACATACAGTTTCCAAAAACTTAAAGGGCCACACTTGTACACTATAAACCATGTGATGTGTTGGTGCATGTACAAATGTGTGTGTAGTGGCTCCGTGGGTGATCAGCTGCATTTGTGTGAGTGTGTACATGTGTGTTAGGGCCTCTAAGAGTCTGGGCCAAGAGCCTCTGAATTCTTAATCCAGCCCTCTGTATACCCCTGTTAAAGTGACCACTAAAATGATATAGAACAATAAATATATGTTGTCAAATGGATTTAAAAACAAAATAAATACATTGAACTCTCCATCACTTTTTCTGACAACTCCAATTATTAGCAATATTTGTTGCTATATCAGCAATTGCCATCTTAAATCAATCTAAATCTCTGGTATTGTCACCACTCCTGTCACACAAAATACATATTTAGTATCTTTGAGCTTAAAATGAATGATGAGTCCTTTGTTACCTTATGACCTTTTTCTGGCTAGAAATGAAAAAAAAAACATTTTTATAATTTTTTGGTGGCGGCCATTTTGTACCATCCAATATGGTGGCCCCAGTTAAGAATTCGCTCCCAGCATATTTGAGTTCAGTAGAATCAGATGTACCTCTGTACCAATTTTAATGCTTGTTCATTAATTCGCACAATTGTTCTCCTTACATTCCTGACTAAAGTCAAGTCACATGTCTTTCATCCCAAGTCCAAGTCAAGTCTCAAATGGCTGAAATGAATGTTTTCACATTAGACACTATTTGAGATAATACTGCATTGCTGTATTGTTTTGGATTAAGTATGTAGTAATTAAATATGGTGAAAGCATTTAGGACCTACTGCACTATATACATTTATTACACACTACACCATCAAAATTGATCAGAATAATGCATGTGCAATGCGAAGAAACATCCCAAAAGCTTTGTTTAAACTTGATCAATGTATTTTGAACTTAATACAACAGGATACATATACAAACTTATTTGTGTATGTGGTCTGGTGCTTTCCCAGAAAGTAGTAAATTGAGGAAAATGAAATGAAAATAGGTAACTGAGGAAAATAACATAAATAAATACATCTTTCTTTACCTTGCTGAATTCAGCAAACCTGTAGATAAACATGTGAATCAATTTCCTTTTTTTTACAATACTGTAAACATGGATGATAAAGTTAATAATATTGTCATTCATACAAAACACTATGTTTTTGGTCTTTTGACCAACAGCCTTTTGATTAAAAAATTATCTTTAATAGTGTAAAAAATAATAATAGTAAATAAATGTATTGTCTTTTTGTTATCATTTTTATATAATGATGCTATCAGTTAATCATAGATGCTGAGATTAAAAAAAAAAAAGCTCAAAGTTGCATTTATCCTTTTTTCGGTGCTTTTTATCTTATCTTTTAAACTTGAATTGTAAGCTCCTTCCAAACACAAGATCCATTCATGTTGGGTATCTATGAAAAGGTTATTCCCTTCCCTGCCAGACGTTGGCACCACAGACTTTCTTATATAGAAGGACTTTGCTAGCGCGTTCCAGCACAACAAAACTTAGTTAATATAGTATTTTTAAAATAAGTAAATAATATTATTTCTTCTATTGCTTGGCATAAATTGATTCCTGAGAGTCTAAGCTTTGAAAAGGTATGCAGCTTTACCATGGACGTGTTGATACGAGCTATAAAACATTAAAATAATGGTGCCCCAGTCAGTGTGTATTTAGGTTCATACACAGGCTGACATTGCTGCTACTTGTCGAGGCTTGAACGTAACGTTAGTGAAATATAAAATAAAACGGTAACGTCAGGGGAAGGAAACTATAAAACTAGCTTATAGCCTACGGTCAAATGTGGTTAGATTAGTTTGCTAGCGGTAACATTAACGTTACCTTCTCATACAAGCCAAGTTTCGCTTTCAAAGTGACCCACTCACCTATCCTTGTGTGTTCTGAGGAGCCTGAGGAAGTTTGTTGTTGAGCCAGAGTCATTTATTTTAATACCACACTCCTTACTGGTTGTCTGCATGAAGGTTTTATACGCTAATGAAATTATAAAATGAACAGCTCCACTTGAACCTGCCGCCACCATGGTAACTGTTGATGTGAAACCCTGTGGCGTGTTACAAACCTTTGCGCAAATATCAAGGAAGGGAAACTATTTCTGCCTGTGATTTTCCCATAATTCTGGGCAACAGAGTGGCGAAACGGAAACAAATTAAATAATAAAATAAATAATTCCATGACAATGAACTATAAGTCCGAGCCATAAGTCCGAGTAAAGTCTCAAGTCTTTGTTTGTGCGACTTAAGTGACTTAAGAGACCGAGTCTGCTATACAAATGTTATTTTATACAAACTCAGAATCTCATATCTAATATTAAACAGCCAAGCAACGAGTGAAATGCTCAAAGTTAAGTTAAGCTAGTAGCTATGTAGCTAGCCGCTACATAGCAATATAATATAATATAATATAATATAATATAATATAATATAATATAATATAATATAATATAATATAATATAATATAATATAATATATTGGGTTGAACATAACATTTTGCTCCTTTAAGAAATGCAGGCTGCAGACCTTCATACGGGGTGTGGGGACAAACTTTTCGTGTCGGATGTTGACCAGCCATTTCTTTCTTAGCTCAAAATCACTGGGGAATATGTGAAAACTTAATACGCCATTACATTTGGACGATGACTAACAGCCGCACACAACAGTGTTCATGGTATTGTTTCTGGTGCCTTATGAAAGCAGCTCTTTTTAAGACTCATTTTAAGACGCACTTTCCCGTCAGTTGTTATGGTTGCAGGAAACTGGGAAGCTGCTCCATCAAAAAGTGTACATATACGGGCGGCGACTGTGCAAATCGTAGGCGGAATCCGGAAAAGTTCGCCAAACTCTCCTTCTGATTGGCTGAGCTGTTTCAGAGACATACTCGGTCGGGACTGTTCAAATCGTAGGCGGAATCCGGGAAAAGTCCCGCCTTGAACGCTAGGATTGGAGAGGCAGCCTGTCACTCAAACTAGCTCCTCTGCCTACGTTATTGATTCGAAAAATTCATTATTCACAGCCTGCGACAGCCACAGTGGAATGAGTTCGCCTTCGTTGCGTCGTTTAAATCCATACTAGATTACGTACAGGTACTACTCAGAAAATTAAGAATATCGTGTAAAAGTTTTTTTATTCAGGTAACTCAACATAAAAGGTGAAACCAATACGTATAGACTCATGACATGCAAAGTGAGATATATCAAGCATTGATTTGTTGTAATTTTGCTGATTATGATTTACATCTTATTAAAACTTCAAACTAAAAAAACTCAGAAAATTTGAGTTTTACTTGAAAGTGAGTTTTCTGATCAAAACAAATGAAAGCTTGCAATATATAGATTTTCATACTATTTGTCTATATAATATGTACATTCCAGCGTACAGAAAAGCACCTTTTCATATTCCAACTGTCCGAGTATGTCTCTGAAACAGCTCAGCCAATCACAAGCACAGTTTGGCGAACTTTCCCGGAAATCCGCCTACGATTTGCACAGTCGCTAGCAGGAAAGTTGTCGATCACGTGACTGTGCGTTTGTAAATATAGATACATGCCGCCATGACACCTCCTGGAAACACTCTACCTCACCCGAATTTCGTATGGTTTTCGCGCAACAATATTTCCCCTGACCACTTCCTTTAGCTAACGCAATATTTAACAATGGTATTTTCCCCTGGCCTTTAGCACCGTTAGCATTAGCACTGGCATCAGTTGCTATAGCTGTGTATTATTTTGAGTGATAAAATACATATATTTCAGGGACTTTACTGAATGTGTACCTGATTGAGTAGTAAATATACTCAGGGTGCGATTTATCCCAAAACCAGAAAAAATATCCCAAAAATAAGCTTGCTTTGGATGACACCCCCGCCCCCAGCATATACGTATGTACCAACACTATGTCCTATATGTACCACTGTTAGAGGCAGAACGTGTTTTAAAGGTTAGATGTTAACTCTTATTATACATAAAGTTTGCATTTTACCCAAAAACACACAACATCTAGCACTAGCCTTGTAATAAGAGCAGAGGAATACTGATGAGAGCACTCTGTTGGGTGTTGTGTTCTTATTTTGTCTGTGATTATTGCTGTTTGTTCCGTTTTCCTGTTTGGGATAGTCATAACTACAGAATGTGAAGCATGTTAGATAAAAAGCAGAAGAGGTATAAACAATGTATTTTTCACAGTGTTATTACCATTTATTCATACTGTAGTTGAAGAATCTGACTTGACTAGACACATACTGAACACATGATGCACTGGGTTTGTGCCCAGGTTAAAAAAAAAAAAAAAAAAAAAAAAAAAAAAGGAAAGGAAAGGAAAAAGAAATTAATTTCACTCTTGATAAATTTTTTTCTTTTGCATATTATTATTATTATTATTATTATTATTATTATTAGTAGTAGTAGTAGTAGTAGTAGTAGTAGTAGTAGTAGTAGTATTATTATACATTCATAAAACAGTACGAAATACAGTGACATGTACAGACAGGTAACAAATTCAAGTAAACATCTAATGGGAGGGGTTTCTTCCAAAGCAACAATAGCTCCATTCATGGTCCATAAAGTGTCACTGAATGGTTTGATAAGTGTGAAAATGTAGTGAATCACATGCTATGACCTTCACAGTCACCGGGTCTCAAGTTCTGAACACCTATAGGATATTTTGTACCAATATGTTAGACAGGACTATCCTTACAACGTTAAACTGTGTGATCATTGGTGTTCATCTTCCCAGCAGGGTTCACAGACTTGTTGCATCAATGTCAAGATAGTTTGACACTGTTTGAAAGGAAATGGTGGAAAACACTAGAACTAGACACTTTACATTTGTGTTGTTTTTTCCATTTAAAAGTAATAGAAAATGTGTGCGTGTGTGTGTGTGTGTCTCATATATCACTAGATAATCATACTTGGATTAAGCTATGGAGCAAAAGCTCTTAACTTGGCCAGAGACTCCTTGAACTCATGATTCGTTGGACTACTGCCCAGGACACCTGTCATGCATTTATGATATCAGAAATTTTTCATCAGCAGTTTCAAAAAATGTATTTAATAGTCTCACTAGGGGAATCATTTTATTTATTGTCCCAAATTTAAGGTTCAGTGTGCGATACATAGTGACATGTACTGGTTAAATTAGCAATTCCACTGATATACCATCAGCCTGACTCTGCCCCACACTAAAATTATTTGGAAGAGTCCATTTTCATTTTGTTTGTTTTTTTCTGTTCAGTACTGCAATTTATAAAAAAGGACCAAAGAGAAAAAGGGAAATCCATTATGATCTACTTTAGAAACACGGTGAATATGTGATGGTGATCCATTCACTCTCTTGAGGCAAATAAGAGCTTATTTGAAGGTTAAAATAAATAAATAGATAGATAGATAGATAGATAGATAGATAGATAGATAGATAGATAGATAGATAGATAGATAGATAGATAGATAGATAGATAGATAGATAGATAGATAGACAGACAGACAGACAGACAGACAGACAGACAGACAGACAGACAGACAGACAGACAGACAGACAGACAGACAGATAGATAGATCTCAATTCTATTTCTACTGTTCATTAACTCAATCTCAATCTCTGCACATTTCCAACTTAGTCTTTAAAACATTTTAAAAGGAGAAAAAACAAAATGCTCACTTGCTGGCCAGCAACATTTGAAAGATAGCTTTCTGCTGCCTGAGCATGGGACAATTCATGAAATAAAGAAAAGAACATACTGAAATATGGATTCCAGCTCAGCAGCTATTACAGTTTGACCCTGGCATCACCCAATGCACCATTTTCTGGCAGAGCTGTGCTAATGTGCCACCTTGTGGCTATTGTATACTGGCATACACATGACTTATAATGTTTTATCAACCAAAGAGAAAAAAATTTAATGAGCATAAAATTTCATTAGGCCTTTTCACAGAACATGTTTTTTTCCTAATATATTTTATATAGTCAACATTCTTTTATCATTAGTTCTTATTCCATTTCTGCTCTGATATCTTGATATACATGTCAGCAGGAGAGGGTTTATTCTGGATGTAATCAAATTCAAGGATGTTTTCCACCTCTAGACTGGAAAGCACAGGTGGACATAATACCATAAGAGTCAGATTGTGAAGCAACTCCAAAGAGTAAATTATACGTGCACTGCACACCACTGAATGTCTTAAGTATTCTACTGATGTTTTACACTATGTTTAACCTCTGAATCTATTCCATTATGGCTGTGGATTTCTAAATACAGGGTATTTAGAAATCCACAGCCATAATGAGTTGTTTCCTCACTAATCACCTGCTCTTACATAAGCATACAGCCAATAAAGAAACTTTGGCAGATGTCGAAGCTTGAAGAAAAAACAGAAGCAGTCACTGAACTTTTTTCCTCAAGCCTCAGTTTTACTACTAGTGCTAAATGAAACCCTATATAATCAGAGGTAGGAGACATTGGGAAACAGGGACGCCTCACCTCTAATCATTACCTCAGAACCCTTGTGCCAGTTCCAGATGATCACCTAAAGTCATTCTTTCACTCATGTGTACTACCCTATGACATCAGCAGCTCTGTTGGTGAAAACATTCGGTCTTTGCATTGACTTGTGGGTACAATGTTCATCTGTTACTGAATGTGGAAGTATGCCCAGAGATGGTGTTGTGGTTACACTTCTTGAACTGCTGCACATGATTTTTGCTGGCCTACAAGTGAACTTATATATTTTTCTACTCTTCATTAACTCAACGGTTCTGCTTTTGGAGGAGGAAAAATTTCCAGGCCTCCCAGCCTGGTGACACAGACTATAAGCTGCAAAGTAAACTATAGTCTAGACCAGCATGGGCAGAAGGCTAGCAGCTGCTAAGGGCTGTGGATGGGACTAAAACCATTGCTGTTCAAACTTTTTTATTTGTTAACTTTTATTGAACTTTATTAACAAATATACAAACAATATGGCATAACGTTCCATAGAAACAGCTGCAGTGTAAAGAAAAATATAAAATGAAAGAGTGTAATGCAAATACAAATAATAATGAACATAAAAAATAATTACATTTAATTAGCTAGGACTTAGAGTTAGAAGTTTGATCACATTTTTATCTTTCATTATGTTAAGAGCTTTTGCAACGATAAGAAACTCATTATGAAATACTTTTTCTCTTTCCTTTTTCTCACTTAGTCAATGGGTTAATACTGGGAGCTAGCTAGCAAAACAAACCATAGGCCGCCAGAACAGAAGTGAAAAGCATCGGCAGGAAGAGTTGAGGAAGTAAAGCGGAAACGGGTCAAAAATTTGTCTATAAGGCATTTTGGATTATAAGATACACTGTCATTGTTTGAGAAAATTAAAGACTTTTCAGTGTGCCTTATAGTCTGGAAAATAAATATTTGTATTTATTGTAAATCCTCCATCATTGGGGTGAGATTAATGTGAGATTAATTACACTCAAAACTATGAATTACACTCAACAATTGGCTGTATTTAGCTTTGTGGTTTGACTTTTAGCTGGTTTTCAAACTAAAATGTGAAGTATTTTGTACCAGTCATGAGACAAATACTGTCCATGGGTGTTTTCCATTGAGCCCTGCAGGTATTTTCCACTGGGTCTGTCCATTGGCCCCTCAGTGGGGACTTCTCGATGTATGATGTGAAAAGCTCATAAGAAACAAGTGTGTCTGTGTTAACTAAACACAAAAGTCAATCAGTGCTCTGTTTACCAAAGACAGCTCCAGTATTTTACCTATACTTTTATAGACTACAGATGGGGAATGAACTCTTGCAAGAGATCAATTTCTCCCAGCAGTCAGCAGTGTTTGTTTGTGGTCCTGCTGCTCTGAAATGTGCTCGTCTCTGAGGTGTGTTTGTGTTTTAAACATCAACAGACTCTTACCAGGGTATCAGGTGAACCTAGGAGGAAACTGGGCCACACATTCACACAGATCT
The DNA here is from genome assembly GCA_020466265.1 of Siphamia tubifer. NCBI lineage: Eukaryota > Metazoa > Chordata > Actinopteri > Kurtiformes > Apogonidae > Siphamia > Siphamia tubifer. Next base: position 21,108,594 of record CM035794.1, on the reverse strand, counting down.
GAAAAAGACAACAATAAAAAAAAAACAAAAAAGAAAAAAAAAAAAACCCTGACCTGCCTAGAGCTTTTGTGGCTGAAATCTACTCGTGGGTTTTAAAATCAGGGCTAAAATTACAATGTGACCAAGCTTTAATCTACACAGAGCACTGGCCTCATTCCAGTGATTGATTCTCATTCAAGTGAATATTGATTGTCCCCATTTAGAGATTTTGAGCAGCCATTTATAACAGTATCGGCCTGATAATTCCACTAACTCACTGCTTTATACCTTTCAGTAGAATGATGAAGAAGTAACAGCCTTTTCAGTGTAATGATCTGGTGTTTTGTCCTTCTTTTTCCACTTCCTACTGGGTCACAATGACAAAATAAACAACTGTAAATGAATTACACTTAGTCATTTACATATTCTTCCAAAATTTATTCTCATTCATGTACAATTAAAAATACATTTTAAGTGTCACTACACAGTGGGACGTCAGGGCTCCAGATGAGATGTTGATTCTATGATGGGAGGTACTATGGATTACAAACAAATACTTTTACATGGACCCATTTCATATTAATCGTTGCTCTTTATGTGAATACAGACCAAGTTAAGTTTTGTTTGCTCTCTAGGAGACAGTCAGTTTGAGTGACAGTGACCCTCAAGCAAGCCAGTGTAGTAGTGTCCTGGATGTGTGGACTAAACAACACCAACCTGATCCAAAAATTCTTCGCAGTACAGCAACTACCGAACAAGAAGCTATGGTTTCAGGCAAAGTGGTATAATCTCTATCCATGGCTACATTATAGTCCTACAATACAAACGACACTTTGTTTTGAGTGTGTCAAGGCATTTACAATCAACAAAACCACTTTAGAAAAAAAGATTGACCCTGTGTTTTGCTTGAATGGATTTTGTATTTGGAAAAATACCACTGAGAGCTTTAATCGCCATCAAGCAAGGGATAGGTTATTGTCCCTACCAAAGCTGAAACCAAACCTGCGCCCTTGCTACTAAATATGACTCATTAAAAACTGAATTTGATGAGAATGTATCATGAGGTCATTTTTATGACCCTGACTGTGAAAATGACAGACAATAAAAATGTCTGGTGCAACCTAAGACCTACAGTAGTAATGCATTTTTTTACCTCAATAAGGGACAGCAAGGGTTTTACAGTTTTACTTTAAAAAAAAAAAAAGTTGCCCATTGCAAAGAATATTCTATTTTAAAAATAATAATAATAAAATATATTTCAAAATGTGTGTGAAAAAATATGTAGCATTAAACATTTTCAAATGATGACGGTTATTTATTATAATAAATAAATAATTCACTTTCCTGGGTCTCAGGAGGATATCACAAAAAGAGGCAAAAATATTGTATTTTAACTTTATGGGCAAACGTTTACAATTTATCTTATTATGATGGACTTGTAACACAATCTGTACGTATTATTAATTTTAAAGCATCTATTTAGAACTAGATTAAAAAAAAATACACACCAGAAAATTCAGTTATTTTACTGAAAAAAACAAACAAAAACAAATCTGGCAGCTGTGGTTGCCAGAACAATTATATAAAAACACATTAAACCATAAACATATCTACAGAGTTATGTGTAGATGTAACATTTTAAACATATAGATTTAACATTGAATACAAACAGTACTACACAGTACATAGACCTTCAGGTGCTCACAGTTTCTAAATCCACCAGAACTTAACTGGGAGATATTTAAGGTTCAGTGTCTTCAAAGTTTGTAAATATACTTCAATATGTGAGCAGTCAAAGCTGGGATTCAAACTGCCAACCCTTTGATCAATGGACAACCTGCTCTGACAACTGAACCACAGCCATTATTTTAAATCAGGGGTCACCAATCCTGGTCCTTGAGGACTGGGGTCATGTTTTAGATGTTTCTGTCCGTCATCACACCTGATGATCGTTATCAGTCGTCTGCAGAGTTTGATGATAAGTTCATTATTTGAATCAGGTGTGTTGGAAAAGGGACACAACTAAAACATAGAGGATACCAGGCCTCAAGGAACAGGATTGGTGACCCCTATTTTATTTATTTAAAATCTTAAATTGTTAATTATACTGGTCTACTAGTAAAATGGTTCTGGAATAAAAGTAATGAAATGTTACCACATGTGTTACTGATAAAGAAAACTAAAGTCTTAAATGATGGTTGGCTCAAGTTTACCAGATAAGTCTGGGGTCAAATGTGAAATTCTTAGAATTAACAATAGCATATGTTTTAGTCCAAATGAATATTGGTCTCAGATCTACCAGATCTACTTCAAAACACTGTGTGCACATTATGATCCATTCACTTTACAGGTTCTTTCTAGTGGAATATTTACTAATCCATTGTATACATGTACATAAACCAGCATATATGTGGAATAACACACCATCATATATATTAAAAACAGCATGTTTGTCTTTTTTTTCTGATTCATCTTATTAAAGTATATAATATTTAGCACATTTAATGTCTTTATTTGAAAAAAAAATTGTAAGTAAAAATAGGCTGTTCATGTTCTTGCAATTTAAGTGGCACCACATTGTTTTTCAATTTACATTTTTATTTTCTCAGAACAATAGAAATACACCCTGTCTATGTACAAAATTGGTTTTGTATGTATTTTAATCATTAACACAAACATTTTCTCAAAAAACACATTTGTGTTGTATTTTCACACAGTTTTTTTTTATGATGAAATTTTACAACTTTTTGCTGTTAATTTTATTTTATCTTTTTACAGTTTATGTCTACTTCATTCATTCATTCATTCATTCATTCATTCATTCAGCTTCTGAACCCACTTTATCCTTACTAGGGTCACGGGGGACCTATTTCAGGGGTACACCCTGTGTTACTCTACATCATTAGGTGAAAAACTCCATTTCTTTGTTGTACTATTAACTGAGGAAAAACATTAATGTTGATTCAACCATACCATGGGTCTGGGAAAAGCCTTTATCATCTAAATACGTTTGTAAAGTGTATCGTTCAGCCCAGTCCTTTCTTTGCCTCCTCAGCTGTGACAGAACACTATAACCTTGGACATGGATGTCAGTGTAATAATGATAGATAAAGCTGCAAGAGACAATTTGCTGAATCATAGCTGGTGGTGTGGAATGACGCAAATGTTGAGGAAGTGCAGCTGGATAGGGTATCAATTTTGGGGTGGAAAATTTTATTTCCTCCTTAGAACAGTTCAGCATTGTACATTTCTCAAAATACAGGAACCACTTCAGCTTGTTGCAACTGAACTTGAACTAATGCATTTCACACTGGACTATTTAGAGCATATTATAGTTATTTAGGGGGGTGATTCAGAGTAACTTTATTAATCCCAAAGAAAAATGAGAAATATAATCCAAACAAGCAATGGATCATGGGAGTAATCATGATGTTGACATTGGTGGGGACATAATTTGATGACCTCCCTGCGAGAGTCAGCAACAAAAAATGAATAAATAACACGGACAAAATAATTAAAATAACGTCACATTTTGTTTTTGTCAACAAAAAAAAAGAGACATTTTCAGAATAGTTTTTTTATTTCTTAAGCTACATTTTGTCTGGTTTTTATTGGTCATCTATAACAACATTATATATTTAATTATAGTTATCTTCACAAGACCCAGATTTACGTCTAATTTCATCTCGTTTTTGTCACGTGATAAAAGTTTGTTGATGACAATATTTACTCATTATAAGGTGCACTGTCAATGAATGGTTTATTTTTTAGATTCTTTGTATATAAGGTACACTGGATTATAAAGCGCATTAAGCGAAGTCAAAATTATGAGATAAAAAGTGAAAATTATGAGATAAAAAGTGAAAATTATGAAATGAAAGTCAAAATCAAGAAAAAAAAGGAAAATTCCAGAGAAAAAAAAGTCAAAATTATGAGATAAAAAGTCAAGGTTTTTGGAGTCCTTATAGTCCAGAAAATACAATAACCTTTTGTTTCCCAAATGTCATGTATTTTCCTATTCAAAAATTAGTATGGACATTTTAGAAACATCCAAATATTGGTATGGACACGTCCATAGTGTCCATACACAATTTTATGCCCATGCAATAGGTCAAGTATATATAAACAATCTATACTTGAATCTTCACTGTATCTACATTTGTCACAATGAGGAGCTAAAATATGTCACAGAGCTGTTAAAAAGAAAGAATAAAGAAATAAAATGAAGGACATGAAAATGAGAAAAACATTCTAATAAATTCTGACTTCTACAAAACTATGATAAATCTTTAGTAGTGTGTTTCGCTCTATAGTGGTAAATGACAGCACAACAAACATAAAAATAACCTAAAAAGGAAAAAGAAGCCACCATTTTGTGGATAAAATAACATCTATATACATAATGTTTCTCTGGATCTTTAGCTGAAAAGGTACGGGAACCACTGGACGGTACATTCTGAAGCAGGATCTTGTGAAACATTAAATCCCACAGCTCATTGAGGTAATAAGTGTAACTGAAGAAGACGATGATGATCTGAACAGTCCTCCACCACAGTCCCCAGTGAGTCCTCTCTTCTGCAAAGCTGAAGTAATTACTCCACTTCATTTCTCCATAAAGATCTTAAATACAGCAGAGTACCCTACAATTAATGTGTTAACCCCCCCCCCCCCCCCCCCCCACACACACACACACACACACACACACACACACGCTTAAGATGTATATATTATAAAGCCATAGTAGCTGAGCTGGTTTAAATAAAGCCATGGCTGTTGTCAAACCTCATAGTGTTTTATGTTTACCAGCTCCAAACCTGTCAGATAACATTATGGTTTATATCATGTAACATGGCATATAAAGGAAAATACAGCATCTGAATCTACATAAGCGTGTTAGAAAGTGAGATTTTAAAATGCCATAAACAAACTATGACATCATTTTGTTTCAGTTATTTTAAAATATCATCATTTTAAAGTATTTCTATATCTATTTATTTTTTAATCTTATTTTTTGGTTACAAAATTTCAAATCTGTAAATAAGATGTCTGCCTTCTATCAATACTAAACATCCTTTGTTTTCTCATTTGTTTTAACAAATTACAGGACATGCTTAATTAACACTTAGGACAATGTAATGTGCGTTACAGCCACGCCTACAGTTCATTCTGTGCCTTTATTTTGCAATGTTTTTGCAAAATGAATTTTGCAATGTATTTTGTTCACAGTGGCTCATTTTGAATCCATATTGTTTTATTAGTGTCAGCTCATTTTCATTCCTTTTCATTTTTGGTTTAATTTTGTTTGTGTTTTTCATTTATTTTTCCATAATAATAATAATAATAATAATAATAATAATAATAATAATAATAGTATAATAATAATAATAATAATTAATTTAAAAAGGATCAAAATAACGATTTATTCTTAAAATCAGAAGTATATTTTTGCTGTTACGACTTTTTAGTCATTTTCATCTTGTGTCTTTTATCACACTTGTTGTCCTTTCTATAAGTTATTGTCCATATTTTAAGACCGCTATATGTTTGTGGTCTGGATATTTGTTATTATTATTATTATTATTATTATTATTATTATTATTATTATTATTATTATTATTATTATTATTATTATTATTATTATTATTATTATTATTATTATTATTATTATTATTATTATTAATAATAATAATGTTGTTTCTGTGTTTATTCTTGTTTATGGTTTTCATATTATATGTACGTCTGCATATATGTATCAGACACAGTTAACAAATATAGTGTTATTTTTCTTTTAGAAGAAGGTGATTTTTGTTAGAAAAATGTATACAGTAAGAAGGAGTGTTAACTTCCACCCACTCCTTTTGAACATGCCTGTGTTGTTTTTTTTATTATGTTTTCTTTTTCTTTTCCATTTTTAAATGTTCAAATAAATTAAATTAAAAAAAAAGTTTAAGTCTGATACCATGTTTTGTTCTCATATATTGAAACGCAAATGCAAAAGAAAAATATACCATTAAAAAAAAGGCTGCATGTTGAAATGAATACCATATGCATATAAGCATGGAGGATATTATATGTTGTGTTGTCTGATAGAGACATCTAGTGGCAGCTGGTAGTACTTTCTTGCTTGTACTTTTTATTGGAGAACTATGATTATACACAAGTTACATAACATGGTCTCTGGAATTGTACTGACCTCTGGATCTACTGGATCTACTGGACCTGATAAAAAAGGTGGATGAATGGATGGATGGATGGATGCATGGGTGGATGGATGGATGGATGCATGGGTGGATGGATGCATGGGTGGATGGATGCATGGATGGATGGATGGATGGATGGATGGATGGATGGATGGATGGATGGATGGATGGATGGACGGACGGACGGATGGACGGACGGACGGATGGACGGACGGACGGATGGATGGACGGACAGACGGACGGACGGATGGATGGATGGATGGATGGCTCCTTCTCAGAGGATCTGCTGTTGTCTTTCCTGAACAACAACACAACAGTGGTGGACATTCTGATCACAGACACACAAGTGCATCTTCACAGACCAACATGTGGATTTACATTTATAGATTATTGTATTTTCTCATCCTCCACATATTTTCTTCTGCTTTATCCAGGTATAGATCACTGACCCTGAAAAAAAAAAAAAAAAAACAAGAACGTTGTTGATGAAGTGCATGAGTTTTGATAATACCAAAAAAATATGAAGTCCAAATAAGCACATGACCTGGACTCGTAGTGGGACCCCAACCCTATTGTTATGTCCAGACTGGACATGACCCCTGTGAGACCAGGTCTGTGTCTGGGCTGGTCCTGTTCCTGTGGTCTATGCCCTGGTCTGTAACAAAAATGATGGTCAAAATTAACAAATGAGCCAAAATATAGAGCAAATCATCAAAGAAAATACACAAAATGACCAAGATATACAATAGAATAAATAGAAATGTCCAAATGAATCAAGTGAATGTGTCACCTGTCTGTCTAGAGGAGTTCCACAGTTTTGACCTGGTCTGTCCTGGGTCAGTTGGGTACTATGAGGGACAAAAATTACTACATTATAAATAAACTAGAAAAGGCAGAATGAAGAGAGGTCCACCAAGGAGGTTATGTCTGTCTGTTAGTTAGTTAGTTAGTTAGTTAGTTAGTTAGTTAGTTAGTTAGTTAGTTAGTTAGTTAGTTAGTTAGCTAGATAACTCAAACAGTTTTAGATAGATCTTTATGGAATTTACAGGGTAGGTTGGTAATGGGGAGATCTGGAAATTATTAGATTTTGGTGGTGATCTGGAAGAGATCCTGGATTTTGGATCACTTTGAAATTAAATAAATGGATAATACATTTCAAAGGGATCCAGAATCCAGGATCTCTTCCAGATCACCACCAAAATGTAATCATTTGTTCCTTGTGACACTCCCAACACATCCTAAAAATGTCATCATAATCTGTCCATAAATTTTTGAGTTATCTTGCTAACTAACAGACAGACAAACAAACAAACGAACTATGGCAAAAACATAACCTCATTGGCGGAGGTAAGTAATAAATACTTGAATAATTAAATAAAAATCAATCCTGCTTCAGATGGGAAAAAGGACCCTGTCCACCTAATTTACATATATTTTTCAACTGACAAACTGGACAGAAATATGAGAATGAATAAATGTGGAAATATATAAATAAATAACATAACATATGTAGTAATAAGTATATAAATAAATAACATAACATATGTAGTAATAAGTATATAAATAAATAAGCATATGCATTTAAAAAAAAAAACATGCATAATTGAAGAAAAAAATACATAAATAAATATTCAAATATGGAAATAAAAACATAAAACATAAGCACTGGTTTATTTATTCATAATTTACAGTAGTCATTTTTTTGTCGCTGTGAAACATTACGTTATGGTGAAAAGAGACAAATATTGTCAACACTTTCAAGGGCAATAGAAAAATGAAAAGACAGATGTAAGGACACACAGGACTGTGTCTTCACAGTGGCCTGGCAGGAGGTGACAACGCCCCCCCACTGGTCTTAACTGACACTGGCGCCGTTGTTCCACCACTTCTCTGTACATCCACTCTTGGCAGTCTGCCAGACACTGCAGGACAGAATGGATAGGTGTAAAACCATAATCATTAAATAAAGTTAAAACTGCACTACTGTGACAATGTTATTGGTCTTGAAGGGGCCTTGAGGTTTCTTGTCCTTCAAATGGGGCCCGAGAGAAAAAGATTGAGAACAACTACATGTACATTACTACAGTCAGATTGTTATATATTTTATAAACTGGACCTTTAACCCTTTAACTCCTGAGACTTTAGGAGCTCCACAGTAAAAAGGGAGAGAAAAAGGAATAAAATAAGCAACAAAATGAACAAAATCAGCTAAAGTGATCAATAAAAATGAACCAAAAAAAAAAGAATAACGTAAGACACAAACGGAACAAAATTTAAGAAAATTACTAAAATAAAAAACAAAAATAAACAAAATAAGCAACAAAATGAACAAAGGACTAATACATACTTACAAAATACCAAAAAGCGTGAAAAAATTTGCAAAACAATGAAGTAAAAAAAATGCTTTTAAAGAAAGAACTTGCATTGTAATTTGGTTCCAATAATTTTAGTTTGGACTTTTTCTTCTTCTTTTTTCTCAATCAGTTGCTTTTTGACAAATGTTTATTTCCATAGATTTCCATAGCTCATGAACAAAACTTGTTAATTTTTTTTTTTTTAAATACAAATTTTCCCAATATATAAACTAATCCATCCATTCAGAATGCGTAAGCGCTGATGAATCAGGGGTTAAAGGGTTAACACCAAATTATAAACTGTGCAGTTAGACACATTCACTATCTATACAGTTTTCTTATGCATGTCTAGACCCATTACTATTAACTAATACTCTAACTAGTTCATCCATATAAAAATTGAAGCAATTCTGACATTTTTCTTCCATGTTAAGAATGTACATAAAATAAAACAAACAAAAACATGTCAGCACCCCTAACATATTATAGGGATGCTTTGAATCAGTTTGGGGGTCCTCCAGCACCTCCTAAAATTAGCTTAACCCTTTAAACTTCCACTCAATTTCACCTACATTTCTTAATAAAGTAAATTAAATTCTGTTCTTGAACCATTTTGATAACATGCAGTTGGTGTTTGCTTATGTTATAAATTAAAATATTAAGATGTGAACTGGAATATTGGAGGCGGGGTCTGTTAAATGATGCAATAGATAAAACATTTGTGGATATTTATTGAGGTTTTGATATGTGTTAGACTACATATGGACAATTTGGGGTGGCCATGGCTCAGTTGGTAGAGTGGGGCAGCCATTAACCGATGGGTTATTATATATATATGTAGTTTACCACCAGCAGAGGGAGCATGTGAGAGTGAATGAATAATGGATCACTTATGTAAAGTCCTTTGGGTGCCTTGAAAAGCACTATAGAAATCGAAGCCATTATTATTAGTAGTAATTTTTTGTGAGTTTTGGATGTTTTGTTGACTGATGAGAGCTATTTGCTATTTGTATTTTTGAACAAATGACTGATTGTACCTGTGGTTTATATCTTCTGATGTGTGAGAATCTCTGTTGTTAAACTATATGAGGTCATGTGACATTTGGGACAGGTTTTGGTGGTTTGATTAATATTTTTGAGCGACTACGTTCAGTTTACGTATAAAGGGTTTAAAGGGTTAAACCGCCTGTGGTTCATATTGATCATTTCTTAAGTGTAACTCTACTCTTGAATATAGTTGAAATAAATTGAACTGAGCTGCAGCTGACTTCATCCAAAGGTCCATTGTTTTTCCACTGATTTCTTCCTGGGTTGATCATTAACACCATTGTTTGCTGAGAGGTTACTCATTTTAACACATTAATTTTCAAAACCACTATTCACTAATCACTAAAGTGCATTTTTGTTTCCGCTTAAAATGCAAACCAAACACATTTAGTGAATTTGTAAAATAAAAAACAGTCCTCTCTTCCTCCTCACCCACCCCATCCTTCCCACACTTTAAAGACACACCTCCACCTGTTTTAAGGAGCAGGTACATGTGATCCAGGAGAGAGCGTTCCTGTTTACTGGACACTAACAAACATGTCTTCGGATTACTATGGATTCTCCTATGTAAGGAGCAATGGCAAACAGAGTGGATCCACTGTGGCCATCAACAATCCAGCAGATATATCAGTCATTGTGATTTATTTTGTGGTGGTTTTGGCTGTTGGAGTATGGGTGAGTCCAACGCTTGACCATTGGTTTCATCTTTGTGCTCTGTGAATAGTTAATTTCTCACTGTGTATGTAATAGTCAAATCTGTATATACTTAAAATCTGCTTTAATTGAATCGCAAAAGAATGTCAGTCTGTTATTGAAGAACAAAAGCTTTTTTTTTTTTTTTTACAGAATCTCTTAAACTCTACCTTTGCAGCGTTTCACTAAGAATTATAAAAGAATATGGTGCAGAATATACTACAGAGGTGTTAAAGATTGGCTAAAATCCCACCAGCAACATGAACATGTCTAGTTTGGAGTATTATGTTTGTTATGGTCATAGATCAGATCCTCTATTCAGCACTCATTTATAATGTGTAATGTATTTATAATTTTAATGAACTTATACAGATTTTTTTATGTAAGACCTATTTAAGCCACCTATGGATTAGTGTTGAGAATTAGCACTAGTGCTACATACACCTATGCAAAACATCTGGTCACTCCTTGTGACTGTAATAATGTCATTTTAATGTCCATATTAAATACATTTTTTGTTATTATTATTATTATTATTATTATTAGTAGTAGTAGTAGTAGTAGTAGTAGTAGTAGTAGTAGTAGTAGTAGTAGTAGTATTAGTAGTATTAGTAGTATTAGTAGTATTAGTTAGCCTAGGATCTAGTCTGTCCCCAGTGGCCGCAAATGGTATTTGCTACGGGGAGACAGACTAGACAGCCTCGGATCTGAAAATCCAAAATGGACCGGACCAATCAAATCGCGAGGGGCGGGATTGGAGCTCGCCCTGCCTCATGACGACACTAATACGACACGTAATGTTGTAGTCGCAGAGACGTAGCAGCTAGCAAGCAGCTAGCACACATTGCCGTAACACCAGTTGCTAGCTGCTAGACAACATGGCTCATCACCAGGAACAACCATTCGAGCTGGCTTTGGCAGCAACGCTAGGTGATTTAAAATTACAGTTTTCCCTGCGAGAGGAGCAGAAAACGGCACTTAAGCTGTTTTTGGAAAAAAGGGACGTTGTTGGAGTTTTGCCCACCGGGTATGGCAAAAGTTTGATTTATCAGCTGGCTCCGCTAGTGGGACGACGCATGGGTCTGCACAACCCGCTGGTGATCGTTGTGTCACCCCTTTTAGCCCTAATGGATGATCAGTTGCAAGAGGCTGAAAAACTGGGAATACGAGCAGCACAACTCGGCAAAGGCGACCCGGAGGAGATCCGAAGCGGCCGGTGCCAAATAGTGTACGGGAGTCCTAGCTAAACTGCTGCACTCGTTTTGAGACTACATTCTGGTGTGTTCTTCCGGTGACGCTGTCTAAGAAATCCATGTTCATCGCTCTGATTGGTTGGCTCTGACTGGTTACCCATCCAATGGCGTGGCGTTGTGTAAAGAGAAAACTTGACAGACAGCGGTTATCCCGCCCACAAATTCGCCTAGACTTTCTAGACTTTCCCCCGTAGCAAATACCATTTGCGGCCACTGGGGACAGTCTAGATCCTAGGCTATGTATTAGTAGTAGTAGCAGCAGTAGTAGTAGTAGTAATAATTCCTCAATTGTAATAAAGTAAAAAAGTAAAAATGCTTTTTATTTTTTGCCATGGATGAAACAATACTTATTTAACCAGGAACGATCAGAAAAGTTTCAAAAATATATATAAAAAAAAAAAAAGAATAAATAGAACATGTGTTTGATCAGGTCATGGTACTCAGTTTTGTGGGTATGAGCAGGAAATTTAGAACAAAAAGGGGAAAAAAAGAAAAAGGAAGTTACAATTGAGATAAAGAGTCATCATTATGAAATTGAAAAGAGTCAGAACCATGAGATAAGAAATGCATAATAATGAGAAAAGAGTCAAAATTGTGAGATAAAAAAGGCACAATCATGAGACATAATTATGATATAGGAAGTTAAAATTCTTCGTACTATCACGTCTAGTTATGAAAAAGTAATGAGTCTATTCTGAGAATGTAAGGAGTATAAAGTACAGATATTTATAAAAAAAAATGTAGGAGGTAAAAGTAAAAGATACCTAAGAACAAATCTATTTAAGTACAATAATGAAGTACTTATACTTAGTTACTTCCCACCTCTGTCCATGAATACAGGGAAATCACCAGGATCTGATGGGATCCTGTGTAGGATTCTAAAGAATATATTGATAGAATTATTCCAATGTTAACAATTGTGTTTGAGCATTTCAAAGTGGTTCACCTCCCCTAATCTCTCTGATACCTAATACGGAAAGACAGAACCATACACTGCCATCCAGTGGAGAAAAAAAACATGCAATTTCCTCTTCTTCCAAATATGGTCATAGTGATATCACAGTTTAAAAACATGGTTCACTACTTAATTTAGAGTCTTACCTATCAAATGCAGTTCAGATATCAGTAAAAGCATGATTTACGCCATAATGGTTTATGTATGAATAGCAGTCGTTATAATAGAAGTAATAGTACATTTTAGATCCACACCACATACAGATGCTAGTCCTGTCATTTTATTTAGTTTATAATGTGTACATTTTAGTTGGTGTCCAGACTTTTACAGATCATGCAAAAATTAACACCTTTTGAATCCTGACCTGATTCAAATTTTGAAAAATAATATGAAGTTTTTAACACAAAGTGCAAATTATGCGTAAAATATACCTCCCAATACCGGAGGGTTAGAGGACATTTCAACATGTAAAGAGTTGGAGCTAGGACTCGTTGTAAATGCCACAGGGTTTGACTATTTCTAGTGTGTGGGAGAAGCAGTTTTGCACAAATTAATATAGATATCTTCTAATTTAGTGCTGTCAATCAATTGAAATATTTAATCACGAATAATTGCATAATTGCAATAGTTAACTTGCAATTAATCGCAGTTTAATCACACATTTTTATGAATTTTTCTACATTCTTATCAATGTAGAAAATTGAATAGGCTTGGTTTGTACAAATGTTTTTTTTTTAAATTATTAAAAACAAACAAGTAGTGTTACAGACACTAACATCTGCCATAATAATAATAAAAAAAAAATTATAATAATGAAGCTCAAAAGCAGCCCCTGAAAATAGGCTAATACAAACGCCTTCTTTAACATAAAGTGATACAGTGTTGTAAAATAATATGTATTTATAAATTAATAAAATGCTTGGGAACTTTGATCATGATTAATCGCAATTAAAAAACCATGATTTAAAAATAACTAGTAAAACCATGAGCAGTATTATAGACCCTCGCGTCTCTTGCGACCTCTGAGACCACACAACGTTTTTTTCACTCCCATTCAAAAATTGTAGGGGGCATCAGAGAGCCATTTTGTGATCTAATGATACGAGTCCCACATCATGGTGTTCAGGTTGTCATTCTGCACAAATGTTACATCGGGACCAATTCAACCTGACACTGTATGTGCGAGATACAGACACTTTTACGTGTCTAAAAATGGCCACTGCATTGTGAGGTCATCATGGCCACGCACAACATTTTATCAAAATTTGGCATGATCATTTTTGATCCCACACGTGTGTAGGTGACTTACACCAAGTTTGGTGTAAATCAGATGTGCACATGTTGAGATCATACTTTTTTTTACGAGGGGTGTTATTTTAGAGTTTCACACTTCCATCCAATATGGCTGACTTCCTGTTGGGTTTAGGGCGGGGCCATAATGTAACTTATACTACCATGGGCTATGTGTGTACCAAGTTTCATGTTTGTACGGTGAAAAAAATGTGATGGTCGCTCCCATCCGTGTAATGTATTTAGTTTTTTGGCAAGATTTTTTCCAGTGATTTCAGAATGTCACATTTTTCACCAACTTTGAATGTGGGGTCAAATAAAATTTACTTTTTGTAAACATTCAAAGGGCGAAAATTGGTGTTAAAGCAGTGACAGAATAATAATAATAACACTAATACTACTACTACTACTACTACTACTAATAACAATAATAATAATAATAATAATAACAGAACCATGCAGTGTTAATAGTCCCTGGCGGACAATGTATGTCAGCGCTCGGGCCTCAATAGTTAATCAACAATTAACTTGATTAATCAACAGTCCTACTTCTAATATGTCCCATCTTCCTGTTCCAGGCTATGGTTCGTACCAACAGATCCACAGTTGGTGGCTTCTTCCTTGCAGGGCGGAGTATGGTGTGGTGGCCAGTGAGTGTCCAAGTTAAAACGAAAACATTTATTAGAATCGTAGCCAAGTCTGATAAGATTTTACTGAGCAGGTGATAAAGGTGGTAGCATTAGCTTTTATAGTCATGTAATATAAAGTGATTAGGTTTATACTGGTCATGTAAGTACAGCAGAACACTTTCACAATGTGTTTTACTCCAAACATATATTTAACATGTTCGTTCACTCCACAGATCGGAGCATCACTCTTTGCCAGTAATATTGGTAGTGGTCACTTTGTAGGAATCGCTGGTACAGCTGCAGCAGGTGGAATAGCTATTGGTGGATTCGAATGGAATGTAGGTTTACCTTCTAATGGTCCAGTTCTACTGTTATCATTGACAAAAAAAAAAGTGATTTTAACATGTGACACATATTGTGACCTTACAATAACTGTGAAGAATAAAACACAACATACGATCACTTTATTTTTACAACAGTAATTTAACCTCCTGAGACTCAGAGAAAAAAAATTTTTTTTAAATTTTTTTATGATTATTTAAGTATTTATTATTCAGGTAGTACAGTACTTCAGTTTGATAACTTTTGTGTAGTTATTTTTTTTTATTGTATTCATTTTAAATGGAAAAATGAGACTCATAAATCTGAAAAATAGACTTTTTATAGGCTTTTTTGATTTTGATTTAAGTATTATAGTTGAAAGGATAACATTGCAGCATTCTTTTTTTTTTTCAAATACATTATTCGTTTATATATTCATTGGTCAAATAAATGTTCCTTGTAGTGGACATTGGGATTGGTTTGATTCTGAATTCATTTTCAAATGGATTTTTAACAAAAGAAAAAAAAATGCCCGAAGAAGATATATTTGGATTATATATCTATATATAATAATATATCCTCTTGAAACACTAAAAGTTGTAACTTTTTATGTTATTTAATAATCACCTTTTTTGGAAACAGGACAATGTTTTTTTATGAATGTTTTTAATGATGGCATGTCCTTTGCAGTTGACATTTTATTTTGTTTTGTTTTTCTTCAATAAAGCTGTGAAAGTTTTGTAACGCTAATAAGGTGGTAATTCTATGGTAATTTCGATGTAATTTTATGATAATAATAATAATGCCTTTGTAACCACTTATTACAAGTCATTTCCATGTATTTTCCAGTGCAGTTACTTTACAGTTTCTAGACAATAGTGATGCAAACAGCTTTTATTAATGTAGTATTTTCTATGGTCATTTCTATGTAATTTCATGGTAATAATTATTAACACAGCTACAGAAGGTAATTAAGTAGCAAGGGATAAAAGTAAATTTTACAGCTCTGATACTATATAATTTCCATTAACTGACTTAACTTGTTCCAATGTAGTTACAGGCACACACATTTTTTACCATCTTACTACAGCACTGATTTGATGTTATCTCTTTCTTGATAATAACTAAATAATTGGGTGGAAACAAGTGATAATGCGTTTTACAGCCCTGATGCCAAGTATTTTCCTGGAAATAACTTCCTTGTTTTTCAGGTAAAACATGTAAATCCTGGTCTTATCATTCCGGTAACTACATATTAATTTCAAATAATTACTATTTTATTATACTTGAAATGAAAACTGTTTGTATCACTACTAAATTCCTTGATATAAGCGGTTACAAAGAATTATTACCATGAAATTACATCAAAATTATCATAGAAATTACCACCTTAATAAAAGATGTTTGCATCAGTATTACCTAGAAACCGCAGAGTAATTGCACTGGAAAATACATGTAATAAGTGGTTACAAAGGCATTATTATTATATCAAACTGACCATAGAATTACCAATTTATTAGTGATGTAAAGTGTTACTGAAAGTGTTGTCCCCAAAACAGGATCATGGTCTCAGGAGGTGAAGGAAATTGTGTGACTGATTATTGTTTATCTGATGTTTGTGTGTTTCAGGCTCTTATTGTTGTTGTCATTCTGGGATGGCTGTTTGTACCCATCTACATAAAGGCTGGGGTAAAGCCAACTCTGACACAAATCACTGTGACACTGTGTTTTAATCATGAGGGTTCATTTATATGATTTTTTTAAAGTCTGTGTGAAGTTTAAATAAATATGTTCTAGGTTTGTCAAACACATATCATATTATTATTTTTTATTTAAAATAGTTCACCAAGTATACAAAAGTAGGTGTTAAAATCATTATAAAAAAGTAGTAGTGCTGACTTTACATGCAATTACTATTTAGAGCATTGAGGATTTGGAGATCACACAAACACATCATGTAAAGTCATTTATATTTGATTCTGATTCTATTCTATTTTATTTTTATTTTATTTTATTTTATTTTATTTTATTTTTTATTTATTTTTTTTTGTGTGTGTGTCTGCAGAGACACATCATGCTATAACTCAATGAATACTTGAGATATCACCATTAAATTACATGGGCATATAAATATAGCTAATGCGCATCAGATGCAATGATCCATTTGAGTAAAGGTCAAAGGTCAAGGTCACAACAAACTAAAAGGTCAAAATCACATTATCGGTTATAACTCAAGAACAGAGGGTCACAGAACTTTCAGATTGGTACCAAATGATGTGGAATGAAGATTTCTACAATTCTAAAAGTTGGTGTTATCACCTATGACCAATAGTTTTTGAGATCTCTGGAGGTCAAAGGTGACATGTCGCAAAATTAACTTCTGTAACACTGTTTGTGTGTGTCAAGCATAGACATATCATGCTATAACTTAATCAATACTGGATATATTATCATAACATTACACACACTGATGCATATATACATATAATGAAATTATCAATATTGCAAAAGGTCAAAGGTCAATGTCACATTTAGCAGAAAGGGCAAAATTACATTATTGGTTGTAATTCAAGAACAGGTTCTCATAGAAACTTGAGATGAGGCATTCTCTAAATACTTGTTTTTGCTTGTGTTTAGGTGGTCACTATGCCTGAGTACCTGAAGAAAAGATTTGGGGGGCAGCGTATTCGTGTCTACCTCTCTGTGCTCTCACTCTTTCTGTATGTTTTCACCAAGATCTCAGTAAGTTAAAGTGACAACAGTAGTAATTATTTCAATAACAATTAAGACAGAACACAATAGAACCAGAATCATTTTGTGCCTGTCATGCCTCCACACGTGCCACATATTTGTCACATGTCATATTTTTTTGTCTTTTGTCCTGTCCTCTCCACTCAGGCAGACATGTTCTCTGGTGCCATTTTCATCAATCAGGCTCTTGGGTTGAATATCTACCTGGCTGTTATTGCACTGCTGTCGATAACTGCGCTGTATACAGTCACAGGTCTGTTTTCAGGGATGTATTTGCTTCCGTTTGCACTGAACTTGCAGACATTTTACTTGTAAAACAGGTTGGAAGGTCTTATCTGCTTTATGAATGGCACCAAGGCTGAGGTTAAAGTCTTTCCACATCCATTTACAGTGATATATCTTTTATATCACCTCTGTATTATTGTGGTAAATCAACCATGACTGATAAGGAAGAGCTGGCCTTCTGCTGCTCCTCTGTAATAATGTGACAACATCTGAACTTTACCTTAATGGCAATGAAAGATCAATTACATAACACTGAAGGTTTATATTTGTTATTGATATCAGTGGCAAATTATGATGAATTAAACACAACAAACATACCGCACTTATACAGTTAACTTCAGTCATTAATTATACATAATCAATTCTGATCTGCAGTTAAGCTTTATGCACATTAGTGTACATAAATCATCATAACCAGTTTACGATTAAGCTGAGACTGTTTATTTATATAGGGTTAGGACATAAATGTTAAACTCCATTCCTTGAGTATCAGTGTCCTACATGTTTTAGATATTTCCCTCTTCCACATGACTTAGTTAACCCTTTAACTCCTGAAACTTTAGCAGTTCCAGAGTAAATAGAATTAAAATCAGCAATAAAATGAACAAAAAACGAATAATAAACTGACAAAATAATTGGAAATATGAAGAACGTAAGACACAAATGGAGCAAAATTCAAGAGAAAATAATAAAATGAAAAGCAAAATGTAGAAAAATAAACAATGAGCAACAAAATGAAAAAAAAAACTAATAAATATTTACAAAATTATAAATAACATGGGAAAATGTGCAAAAAAACCCAAGAACTTGTATTGCAGTTTTAATTTTTCCTTTTTCTAAATCAGTTGCCTTCTGACACCTGTTCTATGAACAAAACTCATTAAAAGAAAGGAGAACGGTTGCATTTGTCTGAATATTTACACTAAACCATCCATTCAGAAGGTGTCAGGGTTAATACTCAGCTCCTCATCATCATCTGTGCAGAAGACTGGTAATGATAGAGTGGTTTCCAGGTGTGATGGAAGAAGAAACATGCAGGACACCAGCCATCGAGGACCGCAGTTTGACACCCCTGGGATAGAATATGACAGGGGTTTTCAAATAGTGATACATATATAATATATAATACATTTAAAATAATAAATGAAAATAAAAATGGAGGAGGAGTGGGGGGGGCATAACTTGTTTTCAGTTTTTTAGGGGAGGCTCACTATCCCACACTTTGAAAATACCTGGAATATAACATAAAAAATAAAGAAAAACATGCTTTTAAATATGTAATGTATGACTTTCTACCACATTGTGTGTCAGGTGGATTAGCTGCAGTGATCTACACAGACACCTTACAGACCATCATCATGGTTGTTGGATCATTCATTCTTATGGGCTTTGGTAATATGGTATTTTTATCCTTTTATTATGTCACATTAAAGTCCTGCTTATGTTTTGTAAATCTCAGTGTACATTTATCAAACTTCTCCTCAGCTTTCACTGAAGTGGGAGGTTATGAAAACTTCCAGGAACGCTACATGACTGCCATCCCAAACATCACGGGTAACGCCAGCGCAGAATGCTATGAGCCTCGAGCTGACTCCTTCCATATTTTCCGGGATGCGATTACAGGAGACCTGCCTTGGCCTGGTTTGGTGTTTGGACTCACCATTCAGGCCACATGGTACTGGTGTACTGATCAGGTCAGTCAACACATGAATGAGTTCTGGGACTGATTTCTACAACGACTGCGAGTCAAACCAGGAGTTTGCAGTCATATATCTATGCATTAGCTTCATTCTATTGATTTCCAAACACCTGTGCACACATTTAGCTGCTTCTATCTTGTCTGTTGCCTGATTACAATTACACATCATTGCAAATTGCTTCCTGTAAGAGGACATTCATGCTTTTACCTACACTTCAATGCAACTCTAGAAACCAAGATAAGATTAATGCATGTTTGTTTTACTGTCAACGTATCCCTGGGAAAAAAAACAAACTAACTAAATAGTAAATTGAATCTAATGTGTACTGCCTGTGTAAGGCTTGGTATGCAGCAGACCCCCCCCCCCCCCCAAACATGCCATGGTAGCTGTCTCGGCCCACTACTTTTCTCAGTTTATATAAATGACTTACCTTATGCATTAAATTAATCATCTGTTGTTATGTATGCTGATGATTGTACAATTTATTATTGGAATCATGACGTGAATGAAATATTAAGTGTATTTGAAAAGGACTTAAAGGTGGGGTGGGAGATCTTTTTTGTAACATTTTTTACCATATTGATTGAAAATCTCTTCACGATCCCATAGCACACACTGAAATAAAATGTTTAGTCCATTCATTCATTATCTGAACCCGCTTTATCCTCACTAGGGTCACGGGGGTCACTGGGGGCCTAATCCAGCTACAATGGGCGAAGGCGGGGTACACCCTGTATGAGACGCCAGTTCATCTCAGGGCTGAACATATATAGACAAACAATCACTCTCACATTCACACCTATGGACAATTTAGATTAACTAATTAACCTATCAGTGCATGTGTTTGGATGATGGGAGGAAACTGGAGAAAACCCACACGGACACGGGGAGGACATGCAAACTCCACACTTAAAGGTCTGGTGTGGGAATTGAACCAGGGTCCTTCTTGCTGTGAGGCACAAGTGCTAACCACTGCACCACCGTGCCGCCATGTTTAGTTCAGTCTAGATTAATTAATCAAATGTCACAATGAAAGTGGTTAGACTGTTACAGTCTTTTGAGTAGTTCCTTTCTTTAATATATTCATTTTATGTGGAAAATTAGACTGATATAAATCTCAAAATTATACTTTTATATAGAAAAGTTTAGCTTTTAAAAAAAATTATCCTGATTATTTTTTTATTATTATCATTAACAAAAAAAGGGATTTTAACATGTGACACAGATTGTGACCTTACAGCAAATGTGAAGAAATAAAACACAACATAAGATGACTTTATTTTTACATGAGTAATTAAAAAAAATAGGTTTTGCTTTTTTTCAAACACATTATTTATTCATTTATTTTTTATTTCAAATGTCTCTTGTAGTAGACATTGGGACTGGTTTGATACTGAATTAATTTTCAAATGGATTAAAAAATAAATAAACACATAAAAAACATACATTTGGAGTACATGTCTATGGCAGGGGGGCCCAGTCGTGGTCCTTGAGAGCTACTGTCCTGTATGTTTTAGATGTTTCCCTCTTCCAACACACCTGAAGGTCATTATCATTTGAATCAGGTGTGTTGGAAGAGGTGATTGCCATGGACAACATTGTAGTTATTTTTTTTCTTCAACAAAGCTGTGAAAGTCTTTTCCCCAACAAAGGATTCAGGGTCTCAGGAGTTTAAATGCATTTCTTTCCTTCTAGGTCATCGTGCAGCGCTGCCTCTCTGCTAAGAATTTATCTCACGTTAAGGCTGGTTGTATCTTGTGTGGCTACCTGAAACTGCTGCCAATGTTCCTAATGGTTTTCCCTGGAATGATCAGCAGGATCCTCTATACAAGTAAGGGTCATGGCTTAAAGTTTGCTGAATGAAGTTCCCTCTATGATAAGTCTAATACATGTTGTTATTATTATTCTAGATGTAGTGGCATGTGTGGATCCAGCTGAATGTCTAGAACACTGTGGGGCCAGTGTGGGCTGCACCAACATCGCTTATCCCAAACTAGTGGTGGACCTTATGCCTAATGGTGGGTTTGAAAAGATGGTTGATTTGAGGGTTTTCAAGCAGCTGATTCCCATATATATATATATATATATATATATATATATATATATATATATATATATGTGTGTGTATATGTACTGGGTGTGATTTGTTGGAGGGGATAGGGGGTTCACTCCCCCCCTCTGGTTTTAGACATCACCATAGGGTCCTCTGGAGTCTTTCTGACGGCGTAAACACTTAAAGACGAACCTCACATGCAGTGAAGTCTGGACAAAGGGGGGGTTGTTGTAAAGCTCGCAGCCAGACCTGCGAGCCACCTTCCTGCTGACCATTCCTGGCCCACTGTTGCGGTGCCGCGGAGGAAATGTGCCTCACAGGGGCAGAAGCCAGACCAGGGGGAGGTCCAGGTTGGAACGTGGTCTGTCTGGAGACGGGTCTCGTGCGTTCAGTTTGACCTGATGACGGAGAGAATGAACCCCGGTTCCGGGTGCATTGCTGTACCTTGCCCTTGCACATGGGCAGTAGAAAAGGCCACATGAACTGTGCCAATTTATTTCAAATGTGTATTTCATGATTTGAGTCTCATTTATGTTATTCGTATGGGAATGAGGTCATAACATCCAACACAGTTTTCTGTGAAAATACCCCCCTCTGTTTTTTTACAAATCGCACCCTGTATATATATATATATATATATATATATATATATATATATATATATATATATATACACATTTGTGTGTGTGTGTGTGTGTGTGTATATTTTAGGTCTACGTGGTCTTATGCTGTCTGTGATGCTGGCCTCCCTCATGAGCTCCCTTACCTCCATTTTCAACAGTGCTAGTACCCTCTTCACCATGGATATCTACACTAAGTTCCGTCGCTCCGCAAGTGAAAGGGAACTCATGATTGCTGGGCGGTAAACCTGCTATAAATTTTGTGTATTGTTCAAATTCATGCTCATCACATGTCCTGAAATGGCTGATATTGTCTGTGTGGTGTTTGTGTCCAGACTGTTTATGTTGATCCTGATTGGTGTGAGCATAGCGTGGATCCCTGTGGTGCAGTCGGCCCAGAGTGGTCAGCTCTTCGACTACATCCAGTCCATCACCAGTTACCTGGCACCACCTGTGGCGGCCGTCTTCATGCTCGCCATCTTCTGCAAACGTGTGAATGAGTCTGTGAGTCTCATCTAGTCAAACTTTTTAAACTCTTCAAATGATTACACTGTTCTATAAGTAAAATGCTTCCTTTCTACTTACACATTTAACATTCTCTCTCCTGTAAAAACTACAGCTACATTAGATTTAATCATTAACACAAAAATAAACAGCTAAACATATAAACAACTAAATAAACACATAAACAACTTTGCCTCGCATTTTCACCTACATTATTTTTAATGTTGCAATTTTACAACTTCTTGCTGGTAATTCTACTGTCTTTTTTTCTTTCTTTTTTTCCTTTTTTACAGTTTATACTACCCTTATGGTAGAGAATCAGTTTCATAAGTCATACATGAAATGCCTACTGGGGAATATATTTCAATATATATAATATATATAATAAATATAATATAATATATGTCAACAATGAAGATTAATTGATTGTCATACTTTGTTAGAATAATTGCACTGGTCTGCAAGTAAAATGCTTCTGGAATAAAACTAATTTTACCACATGTGTGTTACTGATAAAGAAAACTCAAGTCTTAAATGCTGGTTGGCTCAAGTTTCCAAGATAAGTCTGGGGTCAAATGTGAAATTCTTAGAATTAACAATAGAATAAGTTTTAGTCCAAAGGAATATTGTTCTCAGATCTACTTCAAAACACTGTCTGCACATTATGATCCATTCACTTTACAGGTTCTTTCTAGTGGAATATTTACTAATCCATTGTATACATGTACATAAACCACCATATATGTGGAATAACACACCATCATATATATTAAAAACATGAGGTAACCAGCACTAAAGTCATTTGTTTCATGATTCATCTTATTAAAGTATGTAAGATTTAACACATTTAATGAGATACTTTCAAAAAAAAAAAAAAGTAGAACAGTGTTATCAAACAGAAGTAACTGTATCTACAGTCTTTGGCAACATTGCATGTCATGAAGCTAATTATTAGTTATTGAAAGATCAGAGGTCTTTGACAACATCGTCCTGTGTACCGCTTTCTCTGGCTTCTTGTGTAACTCAACGGATTGTGACAACAAAGCAGTTTGATAACACTTACAGCTACTTCAAGGATGATTAGTTAAGTTTTAAAAAACAGGAAATATTTTTGACAGTCTTAATTTAAGTTAGGAATCAATTTTCTGTACATTGTAAACTACTGGGATGATGTCAACAGGGAGCAGTAGTTTGACTAAAATAATGAAATAATTATTCTTTATTTAGGCATATATTAATTTATTTAGTGAGTAGGGAATGGGGCTTACATTACAAACAGTATTTAAAATAATTTTTAATGACTAACTGAAAGTATTTTTAAAAATGCCTCCAGTTATTGTGTTTCTCTGTCTATACTATTTAATATAAAAGAACAGGGAAGTTTGTAGCTGTGAGGTGCCACTCCATCCAGTTTTATGGGTTTGTTTTTCCTCCTTTATATTCTCAAACATGAAATGTTCAGGTAACTTGACAATCATGATCTAATCTGTGCCATCATGGCTAAGAAATGCAATCTACTGAATCATACAACTGTCGTAAATTAGTTATTTGTTGTTGAATTTTCATCATCCTAATTACAAAAACAAAGTCATTATTTCATGTTTTTACAGTTATGTCAAGTAAATGACATGTCTAACCTTAAGAATCTTTTACTGAAGCTCATTTATATATATTTCTTTACATTTTGTAATGGAATTTCCACCCTGTTAAACATACAAACCTAACGGGGTCAAGGGGTTAGGGGTCAGGGGTCAACCCTATCTCTAAAGCTAATCTTAGAGATGGCTGTAACCCAAACTTTAGCTCTAATCCTAACCCTAGTTTGAACCCTCACC
This sequence comes from Siphamia tubifer, assembly GCA_020466265.1. Classification (NCBI taxonomy): domain Eukaryota; kingdom Metazoa; phylum Chordata; class Actinopteri; order Kurtiformes; family Apogonidae; genus Siphamia; species Siphamia tubifer. The sequence goes on along the minus strand of CM035794.1, from coordinate 21,084,125 downwards.
CTACCACTAATCCAAACACTACCTGCATTTTCATTACCCTTGGAAATTCGCAAAATGTAAATATCGCTATAAAAACTGGTAATGGAAACAACTGAATTAAAAAAAAAATCCCACTCAAATATCACTAAAACATTTTCACGCTTTCATGAGGTGGTGTTTCAGATGTTTCAATATTCTGATATATCGCAAAAGCACAATGGAAACACTTTTTGGCAAATATATGTCACAGGATGTGACGTACATGGTCACATGATCACTTCTCTCGGAGTGAAAATGGCAGCTGCAGTCACTGTAACCATAACAACCATTGACTGCTGGGATGCGAGGACTTCTGGGAGTGACGATTAGGGTGATTCCTACAGTAGACACAGTGAAGTTTTCATTTTATCACCTGTTAGTTTTTGAATATTTAAGTTGTTTTTTGTTTTACAGAGAAATATATTCTCTGTTCTGTAAAGTGTCAAGCGCAAGAACTGTGTAAAAAGCACTACATACATTTAGCATTTTTTGTTGTTATTCAGTGCTGAGCATATTTACACTTAATATTGTGACCTGACAGTGTAAGGACCACATGTACAGACCCTTATAATGTGAAACAGTTGGTTTGTTTGACATGTTAGTGCATTTGAAGAGTTTGCCAGGGACTTTCACTGACAAGAGAATTAGCCGATTCATTCATGCTAATGCTATTACATGCTAATTTAAACACATCTAAAGCATATTTACACTGAACATTTCAGCCTGACACTGTAGGGACCACATGTACAGACCCTTATAATGTGAGACAGCTGGCTTGTTTGACATAATAATATCTTTAAAGAGTTCGCCAAGGACTTTTACTGACGATGATATTTCACAAGAGTTACGACACTCCTGCCTAGAACAACAGTCAATGGAAACACGTTCAAAGCGGAAATATACTTTGTCGAAATTTTAGGAATATCGCTATTGTTTTGCGAAAAACTGGAATGGAAATGCAGCTACTACGTGTTGGCCTAACCCTAGCTCTAACTCTAACCTTAACCCTATCACTAACCCCAAACCTAGTTCTAACCCTCACACTAAATTCTTCATTGTTTTCCATTCTGTAGCTTGAGTTAATACACTGCTGTAATTGTGTTCACTCCGGAACAGAAAGGTCACATTACGAAGAGATGATGCTGAATGTTAAATGATGATGATGAGTCTTTGTTGTTTTCTGATCATAACTTGGTTTTCTATGAATGAAGTTTTGTGTTAGATGGAAACACATGACCCAGGGTTTATCAGATTAAAATAACTGACTTTCGGTTGTTTCTTTGTCGTTTAATAATGTTGGCGACTGAAAAGAATGAACTATCAGCCTGAGGTCTACACTCTCCAATTGACCTTCTATATTTATTCATATTTATTGCCCTTTTCTTATGATTTATTATGTATAGGTCTTTCAGCTGCAGCAGTTTTGTTGCTGGATCTGATGTAATCTCTTCTTCCTTGATGCAGTGTGTGTCTCAAATGATGTGATGTAGTGTGTATTTTTCAACCTTTTTTTTCAGGGTGTGTTTTATGGCCTCATAATTGGCTTAGGAATCGGTTTGTCCAGGATGATCGCTGAGTTCGTCTATGGCACAGGCAGCTGTGTGGCCCCCAGTAACTGTCCTACTATTATATGTGGAGTTCACTATCTCTACTTCTCCATCCTTCTGTTCGTCACCTCCTGCATCCTCATCCTGGGAATCTCTCTCATGACCAAACCCATCGATGACAAGCATGTATGTGACTGCTCAGATGAAACACAGCTCAGTCATTAATGTTTTGCTCAGTACGATTACATGCCCTTAGAGAGGTTCATATGAAAGTTTTCAAAACCATATTTAACCTGCTGAGACCCGGAGTCCTCCTTTGGGGACAAGACTTTCACAGATTTATATATATATATATATATATATATATATATATATATATATATATATATAAAATGTTGTCTACTGCAAAGGACATGCCATAAAAATTTTAAAATGCTTCTGACAAAACTGTTGCATTGTACTGTTTCCAAAAAAGATGATTATTTAACATAAAAAGTCCTGTGTCTCAAGAGGATAAAAAAGATATATAATCCAAATATATGTTCTTAATGTATTTGTGTTTTTTCTTTTTTTTTTATGAATTGGAAAATGAATTCAGAGAATGCCTAATCTCGCCCCTATTATGTGCCAATCTTAAGTTTCTGTGGCAACCCATTCTTGAATCAGAGCCAATAATGTGATTTTGACCTTGCAATATTGATAATTTCGTTATATGTATATATGCGTTAGTGCGTGTAATATTATTATAATATATCCAGTATTGATTAAGTTATAGCGTGATATGTCTATGCTTGACACAAACATTGTTACAGAAGATAATTTTGTGACATTGACCTTTAGAGATCTCAAAAATTATTGGTCGTAGGTGACAACACCAATTATGACAATTGTAGAAATCTGCATTTCGCATTGTTTGGTACCAATCTGAAAGTTAGGTGACCCTCCGTTCTTCACTCAGTGTTGTTGTTCTCCTTCTACGACATCTGCTTCAAATCTGCTGCATTTATTTAGTAATTGTTCTTTATCTATGACACCAACTGGAACAACTAACACAAAAAAGCGCATAGCACCACCTAGTGTCTCAGAGTCAAACGTACCTCACATAATAATTCGATTCTCTTGCTGAAAATGCACACTTCTCAGAAACTCCAGTTAAATCATTAGCTCAGGTATTGCCAATAGACACGTAAATGTACTGACTGGAACATAATACCATGAGAAACATTTACCCTTTGTGTCATTACATGTTGTATTGTTTGTCTAGTTGTATCGTCTATGCTGGAGCCTGAGGAACTCCAAAGAGAAGAGGATTGATCTTGAAGTAGATGACTGGAATGAAAACCAAAACACCAATGAAATGGAAATGGAAGGTAATTAGAATAATGTTTCCTGATTGCTTTGGCTCTGTCTTTGATCAGTTTTATGTTGACCTTCACAGAATTAATAATAAAAAAAAGCACAATACCATTAAAAGTGAATAAAAATTAGGCAAACAATCAATATATCAAAAATAAACACAATTGAATCAGCAACTGTCTGCACATTATGATCCATTCACTTTACAGGTTCTTTCTAGTGGAATATTTACATACATATACAGTATATATTTACATATATGTACATAAACCACCATATATGTGGAATAACACACACACATATATGATTAAAAACGCACAGGAAACAGTTGCTTTACTATATCAACTTTATTATATTTGTGGTGAAGTCTACAAACTCCACACCCAAAACTGGTCACATTAAAGACATGAAAAAAAAACAATAACAAAAGACCAATCCAACCAACCAACCAACCAACAGAACCCGAACACTGTCAGACCAACCACTCTGTCAACATGGTCAATACCGAGCAAACCGTCAGTACTGCGTGTATCCTCCTCTGGTATCTGAACAAGCCACACGACGACGTCGCACAGATGCCACCAGTCTGGTGATCTGCATCTGAAGAATACATTCCCACTGCTGTTGCACAACCTGGATCAGTTCACAACAGTTGTGTGGGGGTGGCTGACGTTGACTGACAGCCGTCTTCATCTGATCCCACAAATGTTCTATGGGCAAGTATGGTGGCCACTCAATCACATTGACGTGATTTTGACGCAGAAAGTCCTCAGTCAGACGCGCTGAATGTGGTCGTGCGTTGTACTGCTGAAACGTTGTTACGTCATTATGAGCAGCAAGAAACAACAGGACTGCAGGACGTTTTGCACGTGCTGCTGTGCCATCAGGGTACCATCCACGACCACTAGGGGTGTTCGTTCTACAGCGGTAATGCCTCCCCACCCCATGACACTAGCGCCACCCCAACGATTTCCTGGCCTAAACGTTACGCATTTGCATAACATTTTCCCTGTCTGTGCCAGACACGCCGGCATCTGGTTGATCAATGTAAAATCTGAATTCCTCGGAGAAAAGATCCCTGGTCCAGTCGACCAAACGCCATCTCTGGTGCTGCCGGGTCCATCGTAGGCGGATTTGATGTGCCACGTCTGTCAAAAGATGTCCCCTATAAGGGATATAAGCGTGCAGGTTTCTCGCGTTAAGACGGCATCGAATCGTGCTTGCGCTCACCCTCAAATGTCTTACACCTCTTGTCTCCTGAGCCGTCTGTGTTGCTGTCTAGAGTCTGTCACTTGCATGCAGCAAGTGAATGTAGTGTTCTTGAGCGGGTGTAGTCACCTGTGTCTGCCCTGAGCGGTCGGTCAGCGACGGTGCCCGTTTCCTGTTCTCTGGCAGCCAGACGACTGATTGTAGTTCAGTGCATTTGATGCGCCACCTCTGTATCGCTGAGACCAGCCAGCAACAGGCCCAGTGCCCGTTCTGTTTCCTGTGTCCTAAGTCGCTCCATGACCTTTGAAGCAATGACATTTTGTGTTTTTTCGGGTTCCCTTTAAACAGACTGTCACCTCAAATTTCAACTAAAAAATTACAGCACCCCTCAAAAACAACATAAAACATCAAAGCGGCCATGTGACTCACGTGAGCGGGAAAACAACACGTTTGGTCTGTATCTGTCCTTTCTCATACAGAAACAAAAGCTGAAGTAGTTTTGGTGTTCGAAATTTAAAAAATACGAAGTTATGATAACCATGCATTTTTAATGATGCTAAGTGTGTATGTATATATATATATATATATATATATATTAATAAAAACATGAGCTAACCAGCCCTTTTGTCATTTGTTTTCAGATTCATTTTATTAAAGTATGTAAGCTTTAACACATTTAACGTCTGAAGCAGATACTTTATATAACATTGTAGAACAGTGTAATGTGAGAGCATAAGACCTCAGTGAAATCAAATGCGATTGAAGTGAATGGTGAAAACCCCTGAGCTGTGTTTACAGTTGAACAAAGTGTGTTGAAATTGTCAAACTAAGTCTAAAGCAGAGGATGAAGATTAATGTACAGACACTTAAAAAATTTTTTAAATCAGTGTCAGTGCTTTCAGAAACCTGTAACAGACGCACACGTACCCAGCCTGATCTGTACTGTGTTTTCTTTCTCTCAGAATCTCATGAGGAGCCGGGCGTGTGCAAAAAGGCTCTGATGTGTTTCTGTGGTCTGGAGCAGAATCAAGCCCCTCAGCTGAGTGCAGAGGAGAAGGAGGAGCTGCAGAACAAGCTCACAGACACCACAGAGATACCCCTGTGGAGAAACGTCGTCAATGCCAACGCCATCATCCTTCTGTGCGTGGCTGTTTTCTTCCACGCTTTTTATGGTTGAATGTATCGGCCAACTCCAGCTGGTCCTGGATATTGTGTATTTAAGTAACAGCATTTTATATAAATGTAATTAATAACCACATCAGATGTGATGCACCTTTCTACTCACTGTACTTTATTGTGACTGAACTCCATAGATTCTTCACATCTCTATTGTGTTTCTTTTTCATTTTGGATAAATAGGATTTGCTGATTATGTTCTTATATGTATCTTATTCTTATACAGGGTTAATGTTTGATGTTTAATGTAAATTTTGTACAAACATTTCTAAAAGTTAATCCCTCAGATACAAGATTTATTTGTATGGCTCTTTTCATGGCACTCAAAGACACTTTATATACAATACAATAAAAGTCAACTGAACTGTAAACCTGAATAAGTTAGCAGAAGACAATCGATTGCCTCAATTATTTTAAGTTGATGAATTTAACAAATAAAATTTTGCAGAACTTAAAATTTAAATGGCATGCATCTTAAACCTTCTGATAACAGGTGAATTAAATGTGCTCATTTAGCTCAACTCAAATATGTGCAGTTAATTTGACTCGGTTTCCTATTAAGGCAAATCAATTCTTTTCAGTTCTTAAGACTTAAAAATGACAGTTTTCAAACCACTGGAATAAATAAACATTCAGACCATTTACTTGAATAAATGGACTGTACTTATACAGTGTTTTTCCACCTTCATGGTGCTCTAAGCACTTTACATTAACCTCACAAACACTCACACACCAGTAGGTTTCTAAGGTTCTGACAGACGATCTGGGAGACTAAGTCAGGGTTCAGTGTCTTTGTCCAAGGACACTTGGACATGTAGACAGACAGAGCTGGGACGTGAACCTCTGACCCTTCAGTTATTGGATGACCTGCTCTACCAACTGAACCACAGCCGCCCCTGAATAAAATGACTGTTTTATGATTGTAATTTTTTTTGGTGTGATAGATATTGGTGGTTATTTGCAGTGATCTGGAATTATATTTCATTATCTACTACATCAGTTAAGTTGATTTTTTTCAATCATCCTTATTTGAAACAATAGAAATAACAGTACAATATAATTCTCAACATTTAATGACTTAATTCCACTCAGTTGTACCTCAACTATGTTTTTAAGTTATGTTCACTTATATCCACAATAGTTCCCCTTAATAAAAATATTAGTTGGAAGTACTTAAAAAGAAGAACATGTTATAGCAATTTAATGCTATATATATTCACAACTGAATATATTTAATTATTATGAATGTTTGGGTTTACAGTGTATAATAAACAATGGAAAACAAAGCACTTACACATTAAAAACTGTCAGAATAAAAGTATTTAAACATTAAAATAAATCTTAAATCCATTAGTTGTTAGAAGAGATTTAAAAGTGTTGAGGTCCGAACAGTGACGGTGTCAGCCAGCTGGTTTGGTTGACATGTTAGTGCCTTTAAAGAGTTCGCAATGGACTTTTACTGACCAGAGAATTAGCTGATTTATTCATGCTAATGCTATTACATGTGTCACAACCTGGCTCTGGGTCATGACGAAATGAAGGGAGAATGCACAGTGTAACAAAAAATGTAAATATTGATTTTAAAGAAAGAACACAATATAACACAAAATCCAAATACAAAGCTTAAATAAACCAAACACAAACAAAGTGTGCTGATGATAGAGGAGAGAGCCCCCGAATGAAGGTTGGACCATGTCTTTTAAAGGATTCAGGAACACAGGCCCAGGTGTTTGTGATCAGGTTGATTACCTGATAAAGGCTTAAAGCACAGGTGTCAACTGACATGCTAATTCACCATCGTCATTTAAACACATTTAGGCCCTGTCCCATTTCTCCCCCTAACCCTAAAATTTCCCCTAACCCTAGATTTTGCGCGTTCATGTGTAGGGGTAGGGTGTCCCATTACCTAGGGGAGCAAGTGGGCGTGCGATTTTGCCCTTAAAATCAACCCTCAAAATGTAGTGAGGTTGGTTGCGGACTTCGTTTTGAGTGGAAGATGAAATTACCCATGATGCACTGCGAGCTCAGCGAGCCGACCGATTTCTGACAACAAAAATGGCGGCCGCAGCTGGAGGAACTGGACCGGTAATGTTACCTTGTCAAGCTAGCGGTAATGCTAACGTTAATGTTATAAATCGCCAACTATTGAAGAAAAAATACATCAAAATATTTAAATAAATCAACATACCCGAGACAAGACCGAAAGGCAAAGTAGACGGCGAATGCGTCTTCTCTTTGCCGCATTTCTTCTCTGCGCATCCCGAAGGTAAATAAACAGAGCCAACACAACAGGCAACACAGCTGGGACCGACATTTGTCCTCCGTGTAAATAGTAGTCAGCTGCTGTCAGTCTCGCGGAGGGGTGGTTTCATATTTGGCGGGGTAGACTTGTCAGCGTGTGACGTAAACACGTTTGCTACGTTCACTTCGCGAGTGGTGTCCCATTTTCAGGGGGAATTATTTCCCCTTAATGAGTGGAATTTACTTTTTAGGGCACTTAAAACCAAGTGGAAGTTTTAAGGGGGAGAAATGGGACGGGGCCATAAGCAGATGTCAGCCAGCTCATTTGTTTGACATGTGAGTGCTTTTAAAGAGTTCACCAGTGACTTTTACTGACCAGAGAATTAGCAGAGTCATTCATTCTAATGCTAACAGGGTGATGGCCAATCTGAAACTCGGAAAGTGACAGCAGTCCTTCACATTGTCCGAAAAAAAAAGATACCTACAGCCTTGCAGTTCCATCATTTTGTTATGGCAGTTTCTTAGCAGTATTCAGATATGTTGTTGGGTCAGACATAATTAGTTTTTACTCTGTATCCAATCAAACAGGTTGGTTTAGATAGTGTTATCGTCTAATGCATTCATTACATACACATGATCTCAGACTTATTTTCGTTTCATATCAGAAAATTTTAGAATATTAAGCCAACTATGACGAATAAAACAATCATAGTTAGACATATGACATCTGTTTCAGTTTTAGGAGAGTACTGTTAATAAAATATGCAGACAGTGTGTTTGTCCTGTCAAATATATTGCACTGAATGGAACTCATCACCACTCCAATATGGCGGCTCCACGGCTAGTCATCGCCTATGAGTGGTTCTGTTCAATGCTATGTCTAGGTATACTATGGCTATGGATGCTAGTGCTACTTCAGATTCACTGCCATAGGGGACGGGCTGGGGGAAGTGTTACCTGTATTCCGTGGGCAGACATGATGCCCTTGTCCACATGATGTAATGTGGACATGCTTTTTCTGAGTCCTTGTTTTCTATGAATGGGAAATACAGCCCATGGGGTTGACACACCACTTTCAAGCGCAGCATGTGTTGGTGACCCATTATTTATAGGCATAGTGCAATATTAATATTTTTTTTTCGATAATTTATTTTTATTGTATATAATAATTTATTTCACATTAAACCGATAAGAAAATGAGGTGTTATTTGTAGATTATAGTATTATTTTACTTGAGATCATATTGTTCTATATGTGGAACCTGAACTAAAATGACTTCCAGAGCTTTGACTGTGGAATTTATGCACTTTGTAAATTCATACCATGGGCCAGATTGGAACCTTTGGCAGGCTGCATATGGACCCCGGGCCACATGTCTGAGACCCCTGGTGTAGCTGCTTTAAATATGTTTATTTAGTAACACAAAGGCTGCTTACACACAGTATAAAAGTAAGATAATATCATAACTTGGTCGTACAACTTCCCTAATTAGCATCAATGAGCAGTAACAGAGTGTTTATATTCAACTATTTCATGGTGAATATGTCCACCTGAATGACATTTGTGACCCTGTTTTATATTCCAGTCATTGCACATGTATTAATCAAATATTCGTACAGGTCAGTGTAAGTGATTAAACAGATTGTTCTATTTGTGGGAATCTGCATGTGACAGTGATGATGACGACATCTTTGAGTGGCTTCTTCAGTTTGATTATTAATGGATCTAAATGACTTTTTCTGGAAACATTATACTGGATGTATTTGTTTTTTTTTCTTGTCCAGTAAAATGGAAGCTTGAGCGATGTTTGTTTTTCTCCTTCAGGTTCCACTGAAATATTAATTTGTCCTTACCTCAGCTTTGCTTTTCATGTTGCTATAAACAACTAAGATAGTTTTCCAAGGTAAAATAGTCAGCAGTTGCCAGCTCTCCAGCATGGACACTGCTAAATTACCATGGTAACGTAGTTCCGGTGCAGGTTAAAGCAGAACTTGGTAACATTTTTACCTGAAACCTTTGACACATACTGGTCACTCCAGTGGATAGTTCTTCTACAGTTGTTCTCTTGTATATTCATGGTTTTGTTTTAGTTTCATATCATTACTGTAACTGATCTGCTCTTAATACCTGATCTGCACTAACATGTTTATGTATACATTAATTGCTTGTTATTAGACTGTAATTAACAGTCTCTTCTTAAACACAAACTGCATTAAAAATGTTTTATTTCTTAGTGTTATGATATTGTGTTGTAAATATATGTTTCTTTGGTTCAAAGCTTAAACACATGTTGTCCAGCTGAGTGGACATTTATGTAACTCCATAAAAAATATGTTCATTCTAAAGATTTCAATCACATTGATTTTTTCAAGCCTGAAGAGGACAAAAAAAAAAAACCCATTTAGACTGTGTCCAAAATCACTCACTCAGTCCCTACCCCCTACTACCTACATAAGGAAATATATTTAGTGAATTCAACTGAAAACTTTTCGGACACTACTACGGTGCTGTTTAACCGTGTCATCACCATCGAATAATTAAAATGTATAATCGTGTTGTGTCTCTCACAAAATTAAAAGGCTTTTTAATTATTTTTTTTACTGTCTGTGCCATAAAAAAAAAATTTATAAACTTGGCTCACGATTGTTTTACTGTTTTTTTCCCTTCTCATCATTGGTTGTGTTAAAAATAAGAGCACATGTTTAAGGGGAGAGTTTTACGATAATAAATATGGACTACACAGAGGTGGAAGTAACTAAGTAGAAGTACTTAGATATCTGTACTTTACTTGATTATTTATTTTTTTCTGGAAACTCTTTACTTTTACTCCCTACATTTATATCTGCACTTTATACTCTTTACATTCTCAGACCTATTTTAAACATTACTTTTCAAACTAGACAATTGTGACAATATGAAAGTCGTAAATCAGTCATACTTAATAGTACTTACTATATCTTTTTTTTTTTTTTACTTTTTATCCATTTCTTATCTCATAATTATGACTCATAATTTAGATTATTTATCTCATAATTTTGACTTTAATATCTCACAATTTAGATTTTTTTAAATCTCAAAATCATGCATTTTTTTAATCTTCTATTTGTGACTTTTCAATTTTTCCTAAATATCCTGTCCATATCCACTAAACTGAGTACCAGGACCCACTACAATACATCATCTACAGAATTTTAAAGGTCTTATTTTTGGATATTTTTTAAACTTTTCTGTTTTTTCCTGGTTAAATAAGTATTTCATCCATAGCAAAAAAAATGCAGTTTTACTTCATTACAATTGATTTTTTTACTTCAGTAAATGAGTTGAATCTGTATTTCTACTTTTATCAGAGTATTTTTCACACCAGTAACTGTACTTCTACTTAAGTACAGAATATGAGTACTTTGACTACCTCTGGTACTACAAAACTGTAGGTGGAGCACTGCTGAGAACAATGATAGAAAACCAGTGAAGAACCAAAACAGTAGAATCCTGCCTAGTTCTGCTTTAAATACCTGAACGTTTTTGACCTGGGGTTTTTTTCCAGCGGAAAACCAAGTTAACCATACTGTAATACATTAACATATTTACCTTTCACTACTGCTTTGGAATATTCACACCACCATCAGTGCAGTTCATTCAGTGTTACAGTAACTGTCAGTTTTTACTTCCTCCAAAGAAAATGTGTACTCACATCACAACAAACACTTCTGTAGCGAGCGCAGACTCCACCAAGGCAGATCAGCGCCTCCCTCTTGAATGACAAGTGGTTGATAATGATGCATTATAAAATGGATCAATTATTTTTACAGGGGAATAAATGGCAGCTGTGGTTTTCAGAATAATCCTTTAAAAACATATCAAACCATAAATATATTTACAGAGTAACATGCATATTTAACATTTTAAACATGTCATTTTAACACTGAATGCAGTGTTTCCTCTAGGATGTTTTTTCTGCAGTGGGGACACTTCACTGCAGATTTTATTTCTAGAACTGATTTGTTAGACTTTTAACAACCAAATGGTATAATGAAAAAACAAACAATTCAAACAACATTTTATCAATGATGATATAATAATAATAATAATCATCATCATCATTGTCACGGAGGGGGTGAGGTGAAGGAGGGCTCAGATGCACAGTGCTGAAGAGAGAACAGATTTAATAACAAAAAAACGCAACATAAAGACAAGACAGAGACAAAACCAAAATCTGGGAATAGAACGGCCAGAGTCTGTGGTGATGATGAATGTCTATGTTATGGAGGTGACAGTATAGAATGGTCCCGCACTGGCAACTGCAAGTCTCACTGCTTTTGTAGTTGCAGATGAGGAACGGCTTGCAGCTGCGCAGTGGGGGAAAGGTCAACGGAGCAGAGGTCATGACAATCATCATCCAAATGGAAATTGAAATAAATAGCTCAGTGGCAAAGTTTGCACCCAGCCTGAGAGCACCAGACGTTTCTAGGCTTTTTGTAGAAAAGCTCTAAGACTCTTTGGTAATCAAATTCTGTCAGACTTGGCCTATTGACACTGAGCAGCATCCAGAACATTCCTTTTCTGTCCTACAAAGTAAAAACACAATAACTGCATTTTTTTGGTGAAAATTAGTTATTGTGTTTTTTGCAACGTTCAAATCATTCTTTGTCATGTAATAAAATATCTCATCTCAAATGTCTGTTGTTTTGGAGAAAATTCAGAGTTTTTCAAGGACCCTTGGACTTATGCTAACCCTTTGGTTAATGGATGACCTGCTCTACCAACTGAACCACAACCATCCATTATATTACATACTTAAAATATTAAATTATTAAATGTTTTTTTCTATATTATTTATTTATTTGAAACAAAAAACCAAACAGTATGTTATTTCATCATTGTGGTCTTGTAATTTAAACAGCAACACATTGTTTTTCAATTTACAGTTGTATAGAAATGCATCATTTCTACATACAAATCTGCTTTTGTTAATATACTCCTGTAAAAACTACAGCTACATTTGATTTAATCACTAGCACGAACATATTCTCAAATAAACAACTTGACATTGTATTTTCATTTTTTTTCTGCTGTTAATTCCACAGTCATTTTTTTTTACAGTGTGTGTTTGGTTAACTACGTCATTGCCTCTGAAACCTTCAAGTTTACATGCAAGTGAAAATGAACTGAAAATAATGTATTTTTAACATCAATGTGTTACTTTAAGATGCTTTCTCAAGTCAGAAAATGGTACATCTCCTGATAAACAAGCTAATAAATAATCTAAAACATGTCATCCTGAAGCCTTGTTTTCCCGTCTGGTCTCAACATCCATGTGTGTCTTCACATCTTAAAATATTCACTGCTTTTGTTGCTTTAGAGGCTAATGAATAAAATAAAAAGTCAAGCGGGTTCCTGATGTGGGTTGCTGGTTATGACATAAACATGATTTCATGAGTAAATGTACTTTCATTGGAATCTTTTATTCCTGCCTGAATACAAGTAGGACTCACCACCCTGAATTATAACAATTTGTCATTTGTGAGCCAATATATTTTCCTATTTATATCACTGACTGTCTTTTTTTTAAAAACGTATTTATGATTTTCACCTTGAGAATTTTTAATTGCACTTATTTTTTGTCAACAAAGTTTTATAGACATGCTTATCACTCTTTTTATTGCATTGACTTTTATGTATGGTAGTGGATTTGTTGATCTACAGGGACTAAGTGTAACAAACCCAAGTCAAAGGTCAACACTGAAGTATGTCTCACCCTCTACTGTCAAAAGAGACATTTATGTTTCACACTGGAATCTAAGCAACGGCACTAAACTTCCAGACCTTACGTAATGAGTAGTGAAGACACTAGACATGTTTGAAATTCTTTAAAATTGCCACAAAGACTGAGTTCAGTGTCTTGAGTTTTTTATTCTCTTGTGTGATTTTTTTCATGCTATTGTAATCCAGTCGTGGGCAGGATGGCACAGATGCAGATTTTGACTTAAATGAGGTTAACTTATGTAATAATAGTGATTATTTAAACATACTGAAACTAAAAACTCAAGTCCAACTTAAAGACATGCCCTAATCACTTCCATACTAACACAGTTTGGCCCAAAATGGAAAAATTTAAAATTCTCAATTTACATTTGAATGGTATTATTTTGATGTCAACTATATGTATGAACTCCCAATCATCTAAAAATGTTGCTAAAATTAATTTCACTCTGGATAATCCCCTTAACAAGACAATAGGTTTTACCCCAAATGAATATTGGTCTCAGATCTACCAGATCTACTTCAAAACACTGTCTGCACATTATGATCCATTCACTTTACAGGTTCTTTCTAGTGGAATATTTACTAATCCATTGTATACATGTACATAAACCACCATATATGTGGAATAACACACCATCATATATATTAAAAACATGAACTAACCAACACTAAAGTCATTTGTTTTCTGATTCATCTTATTAAAGTATGTAAGATTTAACACATTTAATGTCTGAAGCAGATTCTGTCTAAAAAAAAAAAAGAAAAGTAAAGCAGTGAATCAGCTACAGTCATAATGACATTGAAATGTTGCCTAAACCACCACATTTCATAACTTAGGGAAGACACTAATTTAAGCATCTGTCACCATAGAAGGAAATATTTGAAATATGGTCCAATACGTCAAATAACTTTACTCCAGACTCACCTAACAGACAACACTGTGACATGTGAAGCTGTTACATTAGTGAATAACATTATAAATCTCCTTAAAGCTCAGTCCATGTACCACCTCTGACATAGTGTGTTCTGGTCATTTTGGTTGGGGAAACCATGAATGTGCAGTTGATAACACTGCCCCCAAGTGGCATAGAAGCTTCACTACAAACAAAACTAAATTCTTCATAATGTAGTAACGCTGCACAATTTGTATCAAATGATGAAAAAGTTTTCCTTTTAATTCAGATAAAGATTCTTTAGCTTTGATGCTAAACGTAACTCTCAAAAATTATATAATGTGATGAAATGCTGTATCCACTAACATTTTTCTAGGGTCTTCCACAATAAAAACAATTGTGAGTAAACTTTAGTGAAGCTAATGTCTGTAAACTCCTCCTATTTTTGACGTCATACAATGTTACTTCACCCAGAGACTGATCGTATTGACAGATTCAGGTTTGGAACATGAAAGACAGTCTGATGCAAAACATATGAGCTGAATACAACAGTGCTGTAAGAACAAAGCTGTTTTACATTTTTGCATTTTATCCCCCATTTAGTTAGACAATAAAAATAGGATCAATCATTTTTATAAAAGGCAGATTTTTGGTTTAAAGCCAGTTTTCCAATGTGAGTCATGTCAGATTAGTTTTTTTTCCTGGACCTTTTATATTTACTATCTAAAACATTATTATTTGATTTGTTGAATGAATCATGTTTTATGTTTAAGTTAAAAACATCAGTGATGGCCTACAGTATTGCTTTATTGGTGATGAACTGAAAGATGGATATCCAATTCTCTGAGCATCCCTTTTTACATCAAATATATTTAAAAAAGATTATATGACATATAACCCACCCAGGCTCTGTTACTGGGGGAGAAGCTGCAGATGATCATGTGTCAGTGGCTCAGTGATCTTCTGGATCACTGATTACCTGACAGGCAGGCCACAGTTTGTCCGTCTGGGCAGTGTTCTGTCTGATGTGATGATCAGTGACACTAGAGCTCCACTGGGGATTGTACTGTACCCATTCCTCTTCACCTTATACACCACAGACCTCCAATACACCTCTGAGTTATGTCACCTTCAGAAGTTTTCTGATGACTCTGTGGTTGTGGGGTGTGGGGTATAAGAGAGGGAGGGGAGTGGGAGTACAGGTAACTGGTGAAGGCATTTGTAGAGTGGACAGAGCGGAACCATCTGAGGCTGAATAAGAACAGGGAGATGGTTTTTGACTTCAAGAGGAGGACACCTCTAAAGCCATTGAAGATCAGAGGACAGACCATGGATGAGGTGGAGCACTTCAATGCAAAGTCTGTGGTTTCTGGGGGGGGGCTTGCCCCAACGTACTTTCGTCACTGCAAATTTTCCCCGGTCAAGGTCAGTTCTATCAGATGGATAGGGTGGAAAGTAACAGTCTGGTCTTAAAAATAAATTCCCTTTAGTCAGCACTCAGATCAAGCTAAACTGACAAAGAAACAAGCAGGACCACCTCAGCCTATAATGTCAAAATAAAACTAGTTTCGTCAAAGGGAGGAAAATCTTATACTTGAGGTATTTTAACACGTGTGCACACTTGTTTGCTTTGAGAGATAGTTTTCCCTGGTAACATTCTCAATTAAGAATATGTAAATAAATAAATATGTAAATATCCACTCAACAGTTATAATTGCTATTGTCATGTTATTATTTACAATGTGATAATATCCATGATAAATACTAGAAATGACATGGTCTAAATATCCTCTCAACTATTATTTAATAGTTACTGACATGTTACCATTTACAATGTAGTAATATCCCTGATAAATATGCAAAATAACGAGGTCTAATCCTCTCAATTAGGCTATTTCTTTTTAAAATGGTTTTATTAAGTGCACTTTCCTACTTGAAGATACTGAAGTTGAGTTGTAGAGGCTGCACATTTTGAAAATCTGACATAAAATCTGACTTATAAATATATGTTTTTTTCTTTTAAAACTGTTCCCTTTCTTCTGTTGTTTTTCAACATACCTTTTAGAAAGATATCCTTGGCTATTTCTTATTATACAATTTTGAAATAATGTAAATAGGGTGGTATTGGAATTGTTTATTGCAGAGTCAAACTATTCCTCAAAATATGAATGTTATTCATAACCTTACACCATTATGTATTATAAACTAGCTAACTCCAGGGTAAATATTTGTCTAATGTGGTGCCATCTAGCAAATTTAAGTGGCATTGCATTTTTTTGCAATTTGCAGAGAGAGAAAGAAATAGGGTCAATAATGCCTATAATAATGACTACCTATTAATGCACCAGTTGAATGAGTCACCTCACATATTGTCAGATAATTTGCCCCTCCTGTATATATTTTCAGGAGCCGCTACTGCATTGCACATTGATTTTTTTTAAAGGGTAAGATCCAAATGAATTTTTATACAGTTTAACCCTGTCCTTGTAATGATTCTGACAGCCGACAACAGAACAGCTAGGCATTTCTAAATTATATAAACAGCAACGTTTTCATGCAGTTTTTTTTTCAGTCCGGTCTGCGCGCGCAACTTCCTCTTACATTTAATGGCCTTGACTGCGAAGGGGTCTATAGAATACAGAATGGTGAGTTATTCGGTGATAATCGTCATCTTCCACTGTATCAGTACTTTTTCTACTACGTTTTTCACTTCATCACATTTACTAGGCTTTTGAAAACAAAACTAAAAACTAGTGAGACTCGTCTGTCTGACATTTGTTAACGCTAGCAAAGTAGCCAATTTCAGCTAAAATTAAAATCATAATGAAAGTGAACTTGACAATCAATATTTATTCACCAGTCTTGTACGGTCCACTTTACAAACCCAAACATTAAACACTGGTCGGGTCATGGCAAGCAAAAGCCACTTTTAACGTTTAAAGGGCTTTATTTTTTGGCGAAAACGCAGACCGTCAAGCTCGTCAGTGACATGTGTAGCCGGATATGAAGCTCCTTCAAAATAAAACCAACCGGCTGTTTATCAACCACAGATCCACGGTTTCAATGAATCTGCTTTTATTTTGTCACCTTCTTGCCAGCTACCTGCCCGTATTTCTTTTAACTTCACCTGTGCTCAAACCCTGAAAATACAGCAGACGGCCAGAGGTCTTTAGTGCCACAAGTTTAAACGTGCATTTAACATATTTAAAATACATAAAACGGTGACACTTTTAGCTTGGCAAGTATTTATACCCAGAAACTCAATAATAATGTCGATTGCACTTTTCCTCCCACTTTCTTTTCTTTCTTCGCCATCACACTTTCCTTGGCCACTGAACAGATATGAACACATGTCTATGTGTCGTATTGATGTTATGGTTAGTGGTGCATTACATTCATCAACTCAAAAACACATATAGCTTTTAAAAAACTGGAACTATAACAACCCTTTTATATTTAAAGTCAATGAAGGGACAGCAGTCAAAAGGTGAATACATTTTTGCAGCTGCTAGAAAGTACTTAAGTAGTAGTTGTTTTGAATTGTAGACATTTCTATCAGCCTTGATAGTGCTGCGTTGCAACAAAAACGTGAAGTGCATAAATATTCCCTTCTTTCTTATGTCCATTTACTGCTGAAAAATAAAATACAGAATTGTTTTCTTGTTAGGTTACATAATTGTTTTTAGATTAAAAAGAAATGGTATTTAATTGTAATTAATCAAAATGAATCCATATGATATATATATATATATATGAACCCACATCAGATTAAAAGAATGGGATGTCAAATTCATATGTGCGTCAAGGCAGATGACCAAATACTTTTAGCGATATAGTGTATATATTACAAATCAGGTCACAAAAGTTGACAAAAATGCTTTTTGACTTATTTGTACATATATGTTTCTGGGTGGGTAATGGCTTGTTTTCTTCATTTTTTCTTCAAGAATATGCAAGCACATCCTGTTACTTAATACAGGCTGCTATTGTGGTAATAATAAAGTCAGTACATGTTATTCTTCCTCAAACTTCATGACATTTCAATTTAACAGAACAAAGGTCAACTGACAGAATCTTCCACTTACATGAAGACAACTATAATATGTGACACTCAAAGCAAACAAAGGAGCACTTAGACACAGGTGAAGCACATTGGCAGTAAACTAATAAAGCAGGAAGCAAGTCTAAAAAACAAAAAATACAGGCTAAGAAATCTGAAGATAAAACATGAAACTGACTGAACACCAGTGTATCACATTCATGACCAAAATGGCAGAGCTGGATGTGACAAAATGAACCAGTGGTTATAAAAAAAATCCCTATAGAGTGACCAATTTGATCATCAAAGTCTCTGTTAAACTGTGACTTATTGCTCCATTTCCCCTCATTTCATGATGCGTTCAATGCCCACATTATGTAAAAGTAACCCTCTTACACTGATTGAAATTCAGAATCACTTCATGTTTTTCCACTTTGATCTGAGGATTATTTATTGGTCGCTTGAGCCGACACCAAATTTACCAATCCTGATTATGCAACATCATCACTGTATGCACAGCTCTGCACAGAGGAAGATCAGGATGCTATCTTCAAGTTTCTTGGCAAATTTATAGAAACTCAGCAGTAGAAAGCTGAACACTGAAGGGTAAAGAGGTAGAATGAATACAAATGAAACCTCTGTAATGATAAGTTGTACTATTTTTGCTTTGAGGCTGTGCATGTGACATGAATGATAAACGTGTTGAGAGCTGAATAGGATGTATCTGTTTTCCCATTGGCAGCCTGATAGAAAAATTAATTTGTGTGGGTAATTTATGCTTTTTATGCTCTCTCTGATGTACAGCACTCCGTAGATTAGATCTATTTGCACCAATTTCCTGTATTTCCTGTGCGCCTGGCTTGAGATCTGACCCTATGTTTTGTTTTCTATGTGTGCATTAATATGATTTACAGCCCTACTGCTCAAAAGGTTGTTTTGTGTAAATATGTATATGTGTTTTACTTTGAATGCATATATATGTGTGTGTGTGTGTGCGTGTGTGTGTGGGGGGGGGGGGGTATTGTTAAGGTTCCTCATTGGCTGAAATATTTTCTCTGGCAACTAGAAAATGTGATCCTGCCTGCAGAGGCACTGCAGTGTGCTCTGCAGCGAGAGAGAGTGGACGAGAGAGAAAGAGATAGAGAAGGAGAGAGAGAGAGAGAGAGAGAGAGAGAGAGAGAGAGAGAGAGAGGAAGGAGGAGGAGGGGGTGGGCAGGCAAAACAAGCCACATACATAAGGAGACAGCCAGAAGCATAGAGAGATAGAGAAGTGGAGGGAGTGTGTGTGTGTATGTGTGTGTGCATGCATGGTATATGTGATAACACTGCGCATGTGTGACGTTGAGGTGCACTGACTGGAGCAGACGGAGGAGGAGAAAGAGCAGCATGAACGGCAGCTGAGACAAGAAGAGAGATAACAGCAGAAGGAGAAAGAGAAGAAAATAGGACAGAAACTCACTGGATAGACGCTCAGGTACTACACTGAATAAGCTGATTCATTAGACTGGTTTATAAGAAGAGGGTGAGGTTAAAGTGTGATGGAGAGGAGGGGGACACCAGAGGGACACATTAAGCCAAAAGGATAAAAAGCTGAAGTGGACAAGTGAAGGACAAAGGTAGCAGAGAAGACAGGAGAAGAAGAGGAACAGGCGATGAGACATGACGCATCTACCTTCTAACAGCAGCTTCCTCCATCTTACATCTCCTCCATCTTTACCTCCCCTCACCGCTGCTTGTTTTTCATCCTGCTAGAATCAGATGGACAGGAGAGCGAGACATCCCACTGAACAAAGAGATTGAGCCTTTTGGTTTATCCTCACAGAAACAACATCAGCAAAGGCAACAAATACTGGAACAGCAGCGAGGAGGCTAGAAAGCACTGGAACAAGCTGAGCGCACTGGCAGACAGGTGAGGATGAGAAAAAGGCTTCAATCTGTATGATCTGCATGATTCACATCTATGAGGTGTGGCTCATTCTTTTCTTTTCTATGTCTTTTTGTGCGTTGATGAAAAGGAAAAAAGGTGCTCATGGAAGCTGGCGTTTACATGGTTGTTGCATCATGGTCGTCCATTTTGCACACACAGATGCATGAATGGAGACACACACTGTCTCACACACCGGCACACATACACTTATCTGCATCAGCCACCAACAATGGTTTAGAATACACGAGCCAGCCGTGACGGTGTTTGGATATAGATGGTATCTTGGGCGCTTATGACATTTGACAGACCTCTGTACACTCAGCGAGAGGTGGGGGGGGGTGGGGGTGTATAGGGACAGAGCAAGAACAGTCTGTTCTGTAGGTGTCAGCAGCACTAAAGCATCTACATATTGGCCATATATTGGTGCTGCAGTGAGAGTGCTGTACACCATGCTGTGATTACATAACTGCTTCTCCTTAATGCACCCCTCCCACATTCAACAAGGGCACTAAAGCCACTCATCTAACAGCCTAAATATTTTGTACACCTGACCTTTAATTCACAGCTGAACCCCTCTAATGCTGCAACATCACAGTTTCAACAATCTACTATAAATCTGAGACAGGCCCCCTCAAAGAAATCAATCACCTTAATCAACGCTGCCTCTGTTGTTATTGAAGAGCTGGACATTTGCTGGACACTTCCCTCATAAATCTTCCATGAGGTCTATGTCAGGCAGAGGGACCATGGTGAATGATTTTATTTTTTGGCCCGTGTGGAGCTCTACCATGTTGCTGTGGGAGCTACACGGATGAGAACAAAGACCACTTGGCTGTAATGAATTGAGAAGTAAAATGGCCGATGTCTGCCATGAATGACAGTGGGCTAAATTATTAAAAACAACCCCCCCTCAGTGAGCACATTCTGCCCATGTGAAAAACATAAACACCAGGCTGCCATCTTACAGACGTATATGTGAATGTAACACACAAACATGGCCTAATGGACAAACTGTAAATGTGTAACGACTCTACATCTGATATGATGCTATAATTGGCTTCATATGAGCACCATAATCCAGGGAAAATGTACAGATACTCATAAATCTCTCCCTTTTATTGTTGACAGGGTGTAAGTATCAAGCCTGGCGACCTTCCCATATATGTGTGGGTTCATACAGTCAAACACCAGTAGACAGCAACAAATAAAAAACATGTATGTATATATATATATATATATATATATATATATATACATATATATATATATATATATATATATATATATATATATATATATATATATATATATATATATTTTGGTGGGGGGGATATAAGGAAGGATACCTTGATGTTAGCACTAACAATAATGTATCTTTCCATCCTGAAAATAAAACAATTAATAACAAAAAAAGAACTGCTCAATTAATTCCAGCACTACATGTAAATAGTTAGTTGATGGAACTTTTCAGTGACATTAGATGAAATCCATGTAGTTTAACAAATAACAGTGATCACGGATGTATGCATTCAGTTGACTATATGCTTTGCTGAAATATCACTTTTCTCTGTTTTGATAAACCCTTTAAAATGACATGTACCTTGGATGGATGGATGGATAGATAGATAGATAGATAGATAGATAGATAGATAGATAGATAGATAGATAGATAGATAGATAGATAGATAGATAGATAGATAGATAGATAGATAGATAGATAGATAGATAGATAGATAGATAGATAGATAGATAGATAGATAGATAGATAGATAGATAGATAGATAGATAGATAGATATTGTACAAAGAGATGGATTTGGTATCATAAAGTTGATTTTAGTATTTCGTAAATGGCAAAAACACAATAAACATACCATAAAAAATGTAATGCATGCAAGATGGAAATAAAAAAAAATGCATCTGTAGTCTGAAATGTATCGATGTAAGAGACCATATATGACTGAGATAAATAACCCAGCAGGTACTACTTGTAAACTATGCATGATGCAAGTATGAAGCTGAATATTATATAATTTCAGAAATACAGTGTAAAAAAAACAACAACTTAAGCATCAGACATACAGTAAATCTGAGGATTTGTCCACAAATCACATTAAGGTCACCAGATGTTATGTAATCCAAACACAAGATAATATCCCACACAGGTCAGTGGACAGAGGTGGTGATGCTTTTTGCCAGCATAGGCATGAATGTGGACACAAATCTCAACATAGCTGGCATGCCTGACATAGTGCTGGTATGTGGTGTAGGGGCAAAGGGAGGGGGGGGTTCAGTCTTTTGCAGGTCAGCAAACTGGATAGATAGATAGATAGATAGATAGATAGATAGATAGATAGATAGATAGATAGATAGATAGATAGATAGATAGATAGATAGATAGATAGATAGTGATAGACATGGAGACAGACAGGCTGCTGTTCTCTGACTCTATGACTCATTCAGTACATGATGCCCTTCTCCTGCTCTCTGATCTGTACAGGTGGAATTTATCCAACGTGATTATAAACCAGGACAGAGCATGAGTGTGTGCAAAATAGACAAACAAAGATAGTGGAAGAGTGAGAGGTGAGGAATGTTCTGGACATTTACAGCGACGTGTGTTTATTATTTTATGTTTTCAGGTGTACGTGTGTGTGTGTGTGTGTGTGTGTGTGTGTGTAAACTTTATCAATCTGATATAAACATGCTGCAACTGATAAAAAAAAAAAATGTTCATGCCAGTGGTTCGGATCTGTTTTTATCTCTTTGTTTGTGTGTTTGCTGGTATGTAACGGGTGGCGCCACGTACGTGATGGGGAGTTGTCTGAGAGTGAGAATGTTCTCGGATGTGTGTGGTTTCGTAGTGTGTATGTAGCTCTGCGTGTGTTTAATAGTATGAGGAATTTGCTGCTGAGAAAGACTCATCAGACATCTCTGTGGTCAGCTCTCCTCCTCTTCCTCTTCTGGCTTGTGATGACAAGGTCAAATGCCTGCCATGATTTCATTAGTGTAATAATTCCTCTGCAGGGAGAGCACCCAGAGCTATAAACACACACAAAGTCAGGACTGTGGGAGTGCTGCAGCAGTTTGCATTGTGATAATATGGTAGTTGGGTCGGAGATGAGCTCCTTATATAACTGGAGAGGGCTCTGTCGATTAGGAGGAGGCTGCGCCAAAGCTGGTCCATCAGCAGGCTGCTTCCATCAGTTATCAGCCCTTTTCATTTCTCACTGTCACCAAATTAGAGGGTAATTTTAGCTGCTTCATCTCCCCCAGGCTTAAAAGGCTCCTCATGTCGTCTGGAAGCTTTATCAACTTGACCCCTGCCACCATCAGACAGATGTATTTTCACAAAACAAACTATTTATACACACAGAATGTGTCTAGACATGGTATCTGTGACAGTGGCTCTGATTTGTTGAGTTTACTTTAGATTAAAGTTATCAGTTAATATAGTGTGAAATCAGGTCAACGGCCACATTCTCACACCACAAATGCATGTTGATAGACTGTGAACATCAACAAAAGATACTAACTGGCCAAAAACTGGGATATTTTTTCTATATTGTATGATATTTTTCTGTAGTTTAGTTGAATTTCGCTACAAAATAAAACTTTTCCATATGATTGAAAATCTAGTGGTGAATGTGATAATGATTCTTAGTAGGTTCATAAGTTAAGAATCATATTTTAGTAGTAGTAGAAGTAGTTAGTTTGTTCAGTCATTCAAATAAACAATAAACAATACAATTCATACCACTAATTTATCCAAATATACAATGACTGAAAGGGTTTAGGCTGAAGGTCATACTTATTATGCCTAACCCTATGAACAAACATAAAGACAAAAAGACAATAACCACCAAAAAATAATAATCAAATCATGTTGCACAACAAAACAATTAAAAAAAACTTAAGATAAAGTACTTTTCAATGTAATTTTTCATTTCCATTTGTAAGAGTGGAATAAACTGTTATATGTACAGAAGGAGAAGGTTGTTATATCACATCATGTTTAAATACATAGAAATCTGTCATTAACTGTCATAATGTTGGCTCTTTGGCTCTGGAAGAAACCATATTTGGGCAAAATGGGTGGAGCTATGGGGTAAGCGAGGTAATCGTAAATGCCAGCTTACTGACGGGGGAAAACAGGAACCTTCATCAAGGGTTGTCTAACAAAGTCACTTTACAGTCTCATTGGTGGAACCTGTCAATCAAAATAACAGTTGAGTCAGTCATGAAAAAAAAAAGTATATTAGATAAACAGTAACTCCAAAGTCCAATCCAGTAGGTCATAAACACCTGTC
The DNA here is from genome assembly GCA_020466265.1 of Siphamia tubifer. NCBI lineage: Eukaryota > Metazoa > Chordata > Actinopteri > Kurtiformes > Apogonidae > Siphamia > Siphamia tubifer. The sequence goes on along the minus strand of CM035794.1, from coordinate 21,059,648 downwards.
AATCAAAGCATGATACAACACACATGTACAACAGCTTTTGCCCATAATCTTACTATTGGATTGATTTATAGACGAAGCATAAGGTCAATTATTGAGTTTTGAAACAAAGCAAAAGAGACCAAAATGACACCTGAAAAACAAAACAGATATAATATTTTTTGGAGACGTTCATTGTTAGTCTATAGCACAGGTGTCAAACATAAGGTCCAGGGGCCAAATCTGGACCAAGGATGAATAACAATAATAACAGTGTCAATGTTATTTTCAAGTTCTACCTCCAGAATAATTATATCTCAATTGTGTCAGAGCAGTAAATTATGATCATAATTACCTATCAATAATGAAAACTGCCGATTTTAATGTAAAAAAGTAAAATTACTTGAAAATCTTTATATTAACAAACCATCCTTTTACAAAAACCTGAACAAATATGAACCAGTTGAATGATTTGAAGAGAAGTTAGTGTAATTTTACAAATATTCTGCCTGTGACTAAACCTTTAGTGTATTTGTAATTGAAATGTAAGTTGTTCTGCACATGTAGACTGAGGCACAAAATTAATAAAATTGCACCTGTTTTTATTTCAAGTTCTTGATGTTATTCAGATTTTGAAGGAACATTATAGATGTAAACATTATCCTAATATAATTGTATTATTTTCACTGTTATTATTTTACTGACCTGGCTCATTTCAGATCATATTGGGCTGAATTTAGCCCCTGAACTAAAATGAGTTTGACACCCCTGGACTATAGGATCCAGTCCCAGTGGTCAGGGGTATCACATTTGAAGATATTGTGCTTCTTTTTGGAGTCAAAGTCCTGCCCCCTAGTTTCATCACATATTCCTAGAGTACTCCTACTTTCTTTTGGCTAGCATCAACATTTGAAGAGGATTCACTGTCAACTGCCATATGTAAATGTGGCCCAAAACTATTATCCCCTTAATCAGAAATGAATAAAGTGAAGGAGTTGTTTAAGTGAGGGGTAGTGGGTGAGTTACAAGCTGACACCTTATGAGATGCTGGTAAATATGACACATTGAACCTTGAAAATTGTCTGAAATACACATGGCATCTGTTATTGAAATAAAACATTTAACCATCATAAGCTTTTGTTCATACAAAAAAATCTGAACATTAGTTAAAACTTCCTTAAAGTTCTTAAATCAGATTTAGGATGACTGCTGTTTCACTGTTTTATTGATTTCAGCAAAAATGTCTGCTGTAGTGGCTTCACTTTATTTCAACAATTTAAAACCAATTAAAGTCAATTTCTTTTTTTCATTTACAATTTATATGACAACATAGTCAAACTTATTTACGTCTTTAAAATATGATATTTTTAAAATAATTTTGTTATATTAAATATTACTTTATTTTTTGAGGGTGAAGTTGACATTTACATGGAATTGTGGAATTTCTCAGATATCACTGTAAACTGCTATTTAAAGTTTTTTGTTTGTTTGTTTGTTTGTTTGTTTTTCTTTTTACACATTCTCATGTTTTATTAGTAGACGCTTTTCCATTGACTCTCAAATTTGCAAATATAGTTTCCACATAAAAAGTTACCTCTGCCAAGGAGGTTATGTTTTTGCCAGTGTTGATTGATTGGTTGGTTGTTTGTTTGTTTGTTTGTTTTTTTGGTTGGTTGGATGGTTAGTTGTTTAGTTGGTTGGTTTGTTTGTTTGTTTTTTTGTTTGTTTGTTTTTTGAGGTGGTTTTGGGGGGGTCTCCCTTGTCGGAGTTCTGCGCTCTCAGTGCTTTTCTGTTTTTTTTTTTTATTATTATAAGTTTCTCTGCTGGCAAGAGGTATTTTTTCAGATATAGTGGAATTGGTGTATTACACCAAACTACAATGGAAAGATAGTTTTCACCAACTAGTCACGTTAATTTAAAAAATTACTTGGTAGATGTTACAACAAGCAAAGAAGGTCTTTAAAAGAAACCTGTCGTGTTATGTGTTTACACACCAGGAAACTGAATCATTTTTTTTATCTAGTATGGGATACAGGGACAATGAATATATCTGTAAATCAAGAAAACATTTATGTTTGTCGCCATGTTTATGGAATGACTCCTGTTATGTCGTGATAGTAAATCAATAAATCATTGTATTTGTAAGTTAATGGAAAAACCAACATTACACATTTCTGTTTTGTTTTGTTTTTTACATTTAGTAAATATCAGTAAAGTTTTGTACATATATCCTTGCCACTGCTGCATACTGTGTACACAAAATTATGAATAAAGAAGTGATTAAACATATAAGCGGTGTTGGATAATACTGGTCTACAATTTTTTTTAGAAAGTATCTCCTTCAGACATTACATGTGTTAAATCTTACATACTTTAATAAGATGGACCAGAAAACAAATGACTTTAGTGTTGGTTAGTTCATGTTTTTAATATATATGATGGTGTGTTATTCCACATATATGGTGGTTTATGTACATGTATACAATGGATTAGTAAATATTCCACTCGAAAGAACCTGTAAAGTGAATGGATCATAATGTGCAGACAGTGTTTTGAAGTAGATCTGGTAGATCTGAGACCAATATTCCTTTGGACTGAAACCTATTCTATTGTTTATTCTAAGAATTTCACATTTTGACCCCAGACTTATCTTGGAAACTTGAGCCAACCAGCATTTAAGACTTGAGTTTTTTTTATCAGTAACACACACGTAGTAAAATGTCAATAGTTTTTATTACAGAATCATTTTCCTTGTAGACCAGTGTAATTATTGTCACACTAGTTAGTGTTACATTCAGGACCCTGAAAATAATGTGGCATCAATAAAACCATCTTCATGCCAATTTTTTTTTCTTACCATATTTAGTGCCTGTTGTTGCTAATATGCAACATACCAAATCTCTGTGTATTTTATGTGCTATCATCAAATTAACAATCTCCACTTACTTTAGCATCAAAAACATGAATCATGTTTTTTAAAAATATACTTGTATATAAATTCCAGCCTTAAAGGGTTAAGAAATATCTGCAGAAATGTAAAAAAAAAAAAAAGAACACCACTATATCACCCCACTACTGGGGAAAATACACCACCCTGTCTTATCATATGTGTATGACTGTATATTGCATGTGGAGAAAGTGATGAAAAAAACAAGCTATTTTTAGGAAAAGTGTTGCGGCACTAAAAGATCACAGTTGGTGAGACACTGAGTGATTCTCGCTAAAGGCTCTGTGTTTGAAGGTTCAAATCTGTCAGTGGGTTATTTCAAGAAAGGATAAAAATGAGAAACAAATGTGTGCCTGCTTTTCCAATATGGCCCAGTGCATCACATGTAGGTGGGGGGGGTGGGGTGGGGGTGCATCTCTCTCATTCAGTGTGAATCTTCAGCAGAGGTTGGGGGCAGGAAACCACTGAGAAGTGCATAGATAAACAAACCATAAATAGGAACAAGGACCAGCATTGCGTCCTCTCATCTCCTCTCTCTCTCTCTCTCTCTCTCTCTCTGTCTCTCGCTCATCTTCACCATGTAGGTCACCTCCTCTGCACATTTTTTCCCCTCTAATGATTCATCACAGTGTACTGAGAGCTGCACACAGAATGAATGATGTGTCATCCTCCCTCTTCAACCGTTCAGTAGCTATTGTGTTCTTCAAACTAAAAATGTGTATTTGTGCACTTGTTTTTGTATGAACCCACACACAAAATGACACACGGCCTCCATACAGATTGTACCACGCATTTTACAGTCAAAACTGACGCAGTATAAATGAGTGAGTGTTGACAGGAAGCAGGAAACACAAACGAAACTAGAGCACCTGTTTCAACCAGACCAATAAAACTGGTCTACAAATAAAACGCTACCAGAAAAAAAACAAATTAAATGTTACCACCTGTGTGTTACTGATAAAGGAAAGTCAAGTCTTAAATGCTGGTTGGTTCAAGTTTACAAGATAACACCATCATATATATTAAAAACATGAACGAACCAGCACTTTTGTCATTTATTTTTGGATTCATCTGATTAAAATATGTCATATTTAGCACATTGAATGTTTTTTGTTAAAAAAAAAATTTAAATTTAAAAATTTGCAGACCAGACATTTGACTTCAGTTGTCTGTCAGTTACGTTTTTCCAGGTTAATCACAGACATCATGTGGTTTTTACATTTAAGCATCTGAATGTTTTGTAAATTAATCCTTTGTTAGCTTTTCACATAAACCACAGTATAGAACAGAACCCCATATTCTGCATCTGCTATGAATATAAAGTAGATAAATAGACACGAACTTGGCATGTAAAGAAATGCTTATAAAATAATTTTTAAGTAAAAAAAAAATACTGTGAAAACATAACGGCAGCTGTTAAACAGAGCTAAATATTTGATCTGTTTGTGTGAATTCTGGGCTTTTTTTTTTCCATGTCTCATATCCTCCTGAAACCCAGCAATGCATTTTTGTCTTCTGCAGTGGACAAAAGTTAGAGTTTTCTCATCGTCGGAACCCACTTTATCCTCACTAGGGTCACTGGGGGTCACTGGGGGCCTAATCCAGCTACAATGGGTGAAGGCGGGGTACACCCTGTATGAGTCTCCAGTTCATCTCAGGGCTGAACATATATAGACAAACAATTACTCTCACATTAGATTAACTAATTAACCTATCAGTGCGTGTGTTTGGATGGTGGGAGGAAACTGGAGAAAACCCACACAGACATGAGGAGAACATGTAAACTCCACACAGAAAGGTCTGGTGTGGGAATAGAACCAGGGTCCTTCTGTCTGTGAGGGACGAGTGCTAACTACTGTACCACTGTGCTGCCCCTTAAGGTTCAGTTTTACTTATTTAAAAAATGCAAAGGACATTCCATTAAAAATAGATAAATGAATTATTTTTTATATCTGGAAAAAACTATTGCATCATGCATTTTCCAATCAAGACAATTGTTTAATGCAAAAAAGGTCAAACTTTCACTTTCCTGGGTCTCATGAGGATATTAAGCCATTTTATGTCTATTTTTATATGACGTTCTTCTCTATGTCTACGGCTCTTTATAATAGTTAACTGTTAACTGAAATTATAAATAAACTTCAGCTGCCATACATGTGCATAGGCGTGTCATGTTTGCACTGTAAGTATTACACCTAAATCTTGTAGCACAATGCATTTATTCAAAAGACAGGTATGTTTTCTTGGAACAAGAAACAACATGAAAATGATCTCACTCTGAAAGAAACACTGCTGGGCCGAGGCCAAGATGGAAAAGGAAATACACAAAAGTTATTTGCTCAATTAAGCCATGCTGCCAGCCAAGAACATCAGATAAACATGAAAATATGATATAAACGCATCAACAGTACAGGGAACACTTTAGATCTGTCCAATTTTTCTTCAGTGTTTTCACTGGGGGATCATCTACAGTATGACCACGCAAACACATCAAGGAGCAATTTAAAATATTCTTACAATACAAACAGCAGAGGCAAACTGATGACATCTACAAATAAAAGCTTTTTGTCTCCACATTATTTGTGATGAAACATAGGAAAAAAAAAAAAAAAAAAAAAAAAATATATATATATATATATATATATATATATATTTCATGTATTAATTTTTTATTATTATTATCAAATATACTGAGAAACAATGCATCAAACCTTTATACTGGAGAATATTGAGGCTCACAAATAAGACTGTTATTAAAGTTTTTTACAAATGAATTGATAAATAGTTGCTCTTCCATGCTTTTCATGTGTGTTAAATGGTAAATGTTAGGATTAGCTAAAATTATTCAGAACTGCTCTCATTCGAATGGGACACTCCCAGAACATATGTAAGAAGGAACCTACATGCCCACTTGGAAATTTAGGTTGTTTTTTTTTTTAAATGGTATCCTCTGTGTTATCTATTATATTAGCAGTAGCCATACCATGCTGTCCTAGGTTATTACTCCTAAATTATACGTCACCTCTAACTTTGACCACCCCTCAAATCTACACTCTGCTTGCGGGCCTAACGGCAGCGAAAAGGATGCTAGCTCTACGTTGGAAGCCCCCACATATGCTCTCCCGCACGCAGCGGTTGCAAACTTTTCTAAGTATCCTCTACATGTAAATATCAGTAGCGAGGATGCATGGAGGTAGCCAAAAGACAATAGATTCATGGACCTCAACAATAACTTTGGTGAAGGGGGGGGATACCTTGATGTTAGCACTAACACTAATGTATCTTTCCATCCTGAAAATAAAAACAATTGAGAACAAAAAAAATAACTGCTCAATTACTTCTATCACTACATGTAAATGGTTGATGGAACTTTTCAGTGACATTAGATGAAATCCATGTAGTTTAACAAATAACAGTGATCATGGATGTATGTCATTACATTCAGTTGACTATATGCTTTGCTGAAATATCACTTTTCTCTGTTATAAAATCTGATATAAAACCCTTTAAAATGATATGCACCTATCATGGATGGATGGATGGATAGATAGATTTAGTATTTCGCATACCATAAAAAATGTGATGCATGCAAGATGGAAATAAAAAAATGCATCTGTAGTCTGAAATATATAGATGCAGCAGCAGACAAAAACACTCAGATAGCCCATAATTACAAATCACACACACAAAAAGAGATCACTATTGCAAATAAAAATATCACTGTTACCCATGAAAAATCACATGATCAGTAAATTAATGATAGCCAAGTACCTGTGGTAATTATTTATTTTTGATTTAACCAGGAAGAATTCCACTGAGATCAACAACCACTTTTATAAGGAAGACCTGGCCAACATACGCAGGCAGCAGCAAAGCAACACATCGTTACAGGAATACGCAGTTAACATATATACAACACACACATTCGACAATAAATAGTGGAAAGAAAGACCAAAAAAAAATGGAGGATAAAGTTAATACGCAAAATGCATGTTATATTTTAAATCGCTTAACAAAGGTTAAATGTACAGCTAATATGTATTTAGATGTTGCCACAAATAGAACTCCTGGTTTTTTAGGGTTAATAAAGAATGAAGAGAAAAGTGCTAAACTTTTTCTTATTCTGTTTGTAAATAAATATCTGTTTAAATAGGTAAAAGTAATGAAATCTGGTGTCAATTATAGTAATCATCACTGTTTTGTTAATGTAACAACTATATTATTATATTTACATTATATGCATGTATTTATGTTTATATGTGTGTATATATATGTATTTTTTGTGTCTTAATGCCAAGAGGATGAAATGTCATTGTGCCTCGCATAATATAGATAGATAGATATGGACTACTTTATTTATACTTTATTAATCATTTTTCAAGGAATTTGCTTTTGTCACAGCAGCAGAAAAAAAACACTCAGATTACAAATCACACACACACAAAAAGAGATCACTATTGCACATAAAAATGTCATTGTGCCTCGTATAATGACAATAAAAATTCTTGATTCTTGATATGGAAGCAGTGTAAGATATGACTGTACGTGGCTTCTGATGTTTGGTTTTTTTTCTCTCTTTTCACAGATAACGGACCAAAGGAAACCTAAGGAAACATAAACCCATGACAACGGGAGACAAGCACAGAGGCATTATTCCGAATCTTATCAGTCCTTCAGTCGTTTGGGAAGACTGTCTGAAAGTCCAAAACCCTCGTCCACTCCCACTTGTGAAGAATCTAGGACCCTCTGGAACAGCCGAGTTATTCCAGCAGTTTTCTGGAGCTTTATAGGACACCTTCCAAAAAAAGACCTCCTCCTCCTCCCTTCTTATCAAGAAGGCACAGAGAGGGTCACGCCAGGTTGTCGGACCACACAGGACCCAGAACGTACCAAGAGACACTGGATCTTATTTTTTTTTCTTTCTCACACACTCTGGTCAAAGCTTAACACACCCCCTTCAGCCAAAAACAGGAAGTTATTTAGACTTTTAAGCAAGAAGTAAATGTTAACGTTAGCTTGAGAAGGCAACAGTTTCCCCTGGCAGGCAACAGGATATAGTGTGAGACAATACCTGTTGGACTTCTCTGAACTAGCTGTACTTAATCCTAGAAACCTGTAGTGTGTGTCTATCTGTGTGTGTAGGAGATTATTTATTGGTGTTATAACTAAAAGGAGACTATTTGTGATCCTGTGTGTTAAATATACATACATCAAAAACAGCACAGAAGTGAAGTGACTTAAAAAAAAAAAACTACCTTCAACTCGTGAACACTGGTCAAATCCTTAAAGCTTGATTGTTATATTAGTGACAAAATAACTGGTGCAAGTTTTAGGCCTTCATAAAGGTCTAAGGCTGACAGGAGACCCCATCATGGACACAACCATCCGTCCCCACGTCCCCTCCAATGGCTGACTGCAGAAAAAGAGACACATCTTGTCCCCTAGAACCAGCCAGGGGTTTTCAGCACTGACTAGAGTCACTTCCACCTCCAACAATCGTGCGAATGTCCTGCCTCAGGCGCCAGGCTGTCACCATACCAATGGACACCGTCAAGATCATCCAGTCGGAGAAGTTCCCCAGAGAGTGCCCCGTGCCCGTCACTCAGCCACGCTATGCCCCGCCCCCCAGAGTGGCGTGGGACGGCGGAGGTGAGGGCGAAATTATTGTCAACCAGGCCTGCAGTGACCTGACCCTGGACATAACCACCAGGTCCCCACGGCCTATGATGTCCCCTCCGGCCCCTGTCACGCGCAGGGAGCAGAGCTTCCTCGCGCAGCGCAAACCCAGTGCCAATGAAATCTGCTACCACCAGTTTCACTACAAGATGGAGGACGTGATAGTCAACCAGTATGTACTGCGCTCCTCCTCCACATCGTCCTCTACTTCCTCCTCCTCCTCCTCCTCGGGACCCGTCATGCCCTGTGAGCCCCTGGACTGCCCCACCTGTGGTCACACTTACAACTTCGCTGGGAAGCGTCCTCGCATCCTGTCCTGCCTGCACTCGGTGTGTGAGGAGTGCCTGCAGATCCTCTACGAGTCCTGTCCTAAATACAAGTTCATCTCCTGCCCCACGTGCCGGCGTGAGACGGTGCTGTTCACTGACTATGGTCTGGCTGCTCTGGCCATCAACACCAGCATCCTCAGCCGCTTGCCCTCTGACCCCAACGGGCCCGTGCAATGGGGTGGTGACGCCGACCGCAGCTGCTACCAGACTGTGCGCCAGTACTGCCAGTCAGCCTGCACCTGCCAGATCGCCAACCCCCTGTCCTCCTGCGGCATCATGTAGACAAGTATGGAGGACAAAAAGTGCCAAAATTAAATCAATAAATATATCAATAAATAATTTTTTAAATATGTCAATAATTTATTAAAATTGGAATTAAATAGATAAATATGTTTTAAAAGGGGCATTAATTCATTATATTACCAATTCATTTTAGGTTAAAAAACAAACAAACAAACATATTATTATTTGAATAATTAACCCTATGTTGCTCTATATAGCTCTAAAAAATTACATTTGATTTGAAGTGTATTAACCCCTCACTTTAAAAAAATGACCTTTATTTTGGGGTACCGTCATTTATGAATGACTTTTTCCCGTTAGAGTATATATTTTTTCATAAATTCTTAATGTAAAAAACAATTGATAAAAGAACAATGGCTTCATTATCCATGAACATATTTAACTGAAAAACACTTAGAACATTTAATTTCAGAATAATTCTAAAATCATAAAACATACAAAATTATATTCATGTCAATTAAGAATTCTGAAAAGTTGATGAACATAAGTGGATGATAAATATATTTTATCTGTCAACCTCACCCATCAAAGTCGGTGGGCGGGGCTAATGTGAATCCAGACAAATCCAGTCCATTGGGAGTATCGGACCGAGAGTCTCGAATTTTAACAGTTGCCAACAATCATAGAGGCTAATAGCACTACACAGTGTGTCACCGACTTTGATTAGCGAGGTTAACAGATGCATGATCCACTGCAACACAAGGACCATGAAATAATTAATTAGTCAAATAATATATATATATTTTTTTTTTACCACAGATGAATTGGTATTTTAATGAATTAATGACACATTTAATAACACATTTATGTATTTACTTCCAATTTTAATTAATTCATGACATATTTAATTATTTAATAATGTATTTATTTACTTAATTTTGGCACTTTTAGTCCTCCACAAACAGGAGGGTGCTGCAGAAATGACTCAATGCTGCCCCCTGTCCACTCTGTCCATCTATAAGCTGTCCCCTTCTCTGCCAAGCCCCCTCCTCTCTCACATACAGAAAATAAACCCCTCCACAGATGTTATTCTAATAGCACAGATGGATGCTGTGTGGGACTAAATGGACACTAAATGGACTAAGTGGTGAAATAAACAGTAAATAAATGTATTTTATGTATGGACTGGAATCCTATTCACCCTCTCTCGTTTGGTTGGACGTGTTTGTCATTGACATCTCTTTACATGGGAATGCCAGGGGAGGTCTATCCCCCCAACCTAGGTGAATAAAGATTAAATAAATTATGAGAAGTATAACTCTGTGTGGCCTCCACTTGTTTTGAATAAACACATGTATGATAAGATAATAGAATAAAGGTTATATGTGAGCAGAAGTGGTAAAAGTACTCACATTCTGTACTTAAGTAGAAGTACAGCTACTTGTGTGAAAAAAATACTCTGGTAAAAGTAGAAGTACTGATTCAACTCCTTTACTGAAGATAAAGTAAAAAAAATAAAAAAAACAACCTACAATTTCTCAATTGGAATAAAGTATTTAAAAAAGGAAGAAGTAAAAGTGCATTTTTGCCATGGATAAAATACTTTTAAGTTTCAAACATTAGCCCTTAAAAGTGAGTTACTGTGTAGATAATGTGTTTGATCAGGTCACAGTACTCAGGTTTGTGGGTATGGAAATATTGGAAAAATGGGGAAAAGCCACAATTGAGATAAAAAAAAAAAAGACATCATTATGAGATTTAAATTAAAAAAAAAAACCTTAATAAATATGTAATAAAATGCATAATTATAAGCTAAAAAGCCAAATGTATGAAATAAAAAGTCCCAATTATGACTTAAAAGTCATAATTATGATATAGAAAGTCACAGTTTCCCTGCATTGATTTTCCTTCTGAAGTGACTTATTTTTCGTACTGTCACATCCGATTAGGTGGAAAAAAATACCAAGTCTATTTCATTTCATTTATTTGTTTATTGGAATAGGTAAAACAAAATAAGTAAAACATATAAAATATTTAATCAGAAATTAAAGCAACACCTATTTAACATCCTAGATAACTATATGTTGATGGAAAGGATGAAGTTAATAAAACATATCTAGTATTAACTCAGTCAGAACATCTATATACAACCAAAAAGAAAAGAAATCGCATCAGAAAAAAAAGGAAACCTGTTCCTTGCTAGAGATTCATAATGTATTACATTACATTCTGAGAATATAAAGAGTATAAAGTACAGATATTTATGGAAAAAATGTAGGGAGTAAAAGTAAAAAGTTGCCAGAAAAAATTAATACTGAAATACAGATACTGTAGATAAAAAATCTACTTAAGTACAGTAATGAAGTACTTATACTTAGTTACTTCCCATCTCTGTTTCTGATTAAAAACATAATTAAGCTGTTCTACACACTTTTTTAGAAATGCTATTGTCTGTCTGAAATGTTTTGATATTTTCGGAGCTACTGTATTTACGTATTCAATTAAACCAATTTAATTAAAAATTTTTACAAACTACTGCATACATTTTAAATGTGTCTATGTACTTGTGCATTGCAGTATTTATACAGAAAATACACCATTGAATAAATAATTTAGCAAAACGTGAAATTGAATTCATTAAAATGAGAAAAGTAAATGGTCATGAATTAAGTAAAATGGGTGAAAGAAATTATTATAAGTGGCCCCAGTAGATATTTTTAATCCCCATGTCCACAAGAGGGCTCCACCATAAGTACCACCTGAGGACATACAGACAAGCTTAGATCATTTAATCCATAATAATCCTTGAAGTGCTTCAATTAATTTACCCCATCATCAGGGGAAAAAATGATTTGATTAATTAATGAGTGAGTCAGCAGCAGTTCTATGAATGTGAAGTGTTAAATCAGGAAGAAACACCAAAAAAATCTGATGCTTTTCATTCATTTTAATACCATTACCTGGATTTGGTCTGGTTACTGAAGCAGATATGTCTGCTGTCTGCTCAGTTATTTTATTAAATGATTAAAAATGCCATTATTTGATGTTTTATGGCCTCTTGTGTGAGGACATGTGTGAAATAATGAAACACATTCCAGACAGAACACATTGCTTTATTATTATTGCCATCATTCAGCATATTGTAGATTCATATTATTGCAGCTTCAATAAGAGGAAGATTAACAGATACAAGTTTTGGCATTTTCTTATCAAACGTTGTGTTTTCATGAATAACATATTACATCAAATAAAAATGACCATACATTTATTTAAATCCTCACTCCACTTTCACAGGAAACAGTATGATTTATCAGTATAAATAATCCAGAAGTGGAAAATAGACAATAAATAAACTTGGCATTGTAATCTACATACAGACTGTGAATTTCTCCAGACTTTATAAAGAATCACAGTGTGGTAGGTTTATGAAAGCAGAGTTTTCCTTCTTCTTCTGAACAGCTGGCTCAAACGCCGTCGAGTGGAGTTTCTCTCAGATGGCTGCATCTGTTGGCTTTATAGATAAAAAATTCATCACACAGAGCTGAAAAAAGCCTCAGCAGAAGTCTGGAGGCAGTTTGCAAGCTAAGCACAGAGTGTTCAAGGGGAACAGATGCACAGAATGAGCTCCCACCACTGCCTCAGCATCTACTGTGCATTATCCCTGGACCACTGCATCACTGTGGATGGCTGCCATGATGGAGCACAACACACATTCCCTCAAAGCATCACATGAGGTTAATAACACTGAGTAAAACACTTTATCACCTTTTTGTTGACTCCTCTCTTCTTAGAGGCACAATTTTCAACCTCCAGTTCCGACCCAGTGAGGCTGTAGCTTTATTCCTTTTCTCCTTCTTAGTTTCCTGTGAAGACACATTGGAAAATATAGCATTTGCACCAAAATAATTGGAAATTAAACAGTGTTGCATTTGACTGTATTTACCTGTATGTCCTGGTTTTCCTCTGTTTTTCCTCTGCTTTCCAGTAGGTCATCTGTACTCATATGCTGCCCTCTACAGTCTGTTTTTAACACTCCTGCAACAATCACACACATAAGACATTTTCAATGTGCCAGTAATGTGGCAGGTCTCCCTTAAAAGTAATTTTTTTTATTATTAAATTAAATAAACGTTTTCCTATTAACCTCCTGAGACCCAGAACAAAAAAAAACTTTTAGCTTTTTTTAAATAACCACTTAAGTATTATAGTAAAAATGATCATGTTGCAGCATTTCCATATTATACAGACACACACATACGCACCCCACACATATTATATATATATATATATATATATATATATATATATATATATATATATATATATATATATATATATATATATATATATATATATATATATATATATATATATATATATATATATATATATATACATTTATTTATTTATTTATTTATTTATTTATTATCAAATGTCCCTTATAGTGGACATTGGGACTGTTTTGATACTGAATTAATTTTCAAATGGATTAAATACAAAGAAAAAAAAACATACATGAAGAACATACATTCGGTTTATATATTATTTTGTCCTCTTGAGACACAGGGATGTACAAGTTTTTACTTTTTTTTACATTAAATAGTTGGGTGGTATTTAGACAAATGAACACCACATTCAGTATCTAAAGAGACACTTTATCATCTGACTTTTTTTTTAAATCAAAAATATTTATTTAAAGAGTTTAGAGCTCAAGTGAAATCAGTTTAACCCTGTCGATTTTTGCTTGGTTAGGAGTGCAATGCATTGTGGGTTATCATATAGTACATTACAGCGTAAACTCTGCATACCGATCACTGAGTAGGCAGTATGAATAGTATGAGTATGGAAGTATGTAGTATGTAGTTTCGAACACAACCTGTGACTTGTCTGTATCTTCCCTTCATTGTCTCTGCCTGTGTCCTGTTGATTCCCCACACATGACTGGAATCTCCTCTCACCCTATATTATATTCTCTTCCCCTTTATCTCTTGTCAGTGTGTCATTTCAGGCATGTCTTGTCACCCTGAGGTCTGAGAGAAATTGTATTAGAATAGTTACCTGTCTGAGAGTAAGTGTTTTGTTTTATTCTTGTTAGTTAGGCGGGGAGCTCTCTTTTTGTTTTCCACCTTTTGAACTTTTGTCTTTGAATCCTGAATTTTAGTTAGGCAGGGCATGGAACTCCCTTTGTACTTTGATAAGAATGTTTTGGGTTTTTTTAATTCGTAATGACTAGTTTTAACTCCTGCATTTTGGATCCATGCTTTAAAGCAGGGGTCTCAAACATGCACTCAAACATGCAGCCTGGGGGCCAAATACGGTCTAACAAAGGTTCCAATCTGGCCCACAGAATACATGTGCAAAGTGTTAAAACTCCTCGGTCAAGGCTGTGGAACTCATTTTGTTTCACAGAAAGGTCTGGTGTGGGATTCAAACCAGGGTCCTTCTTGCTGTGAGGCACGAGTGTTAAGCACTGAACCACCATGCCGCCTAAGTTTAGCATGGATTTTGATTTTTTTTAAAAAATCTGGATGTGTTGGGAGTGTCACAGGGAACAAATGATTACATTTTGGTGGTGATTTGGAAGAGATCCTGGATTCTAGATCACTTTGAAATTTTACAAACAAACAGACTCAAATTTAATACCTCATTGGCAGAGGTAAAAATTTGGAGTTGTCATTATTTACAGGTTATTATGATATTATTTTACTGGTTTGGTCCACTGGAGATTAAATGGGGTTGAATGTGGCCCCTAAAAGAAAATGCTTTAGAGTATTTCCTTAACACCTTTGCAGTGAAAAACTTTTTATTTATTCTTTTCTTCAATAAAGCTCATGTGCTCTGGAAATTATGGTAAATACTGAATGCTAACATGAGAAGCACAAATGACCTTCAACCTTTTCAACATGGCGACAGTGATACAAAACCCTTGAATGTTAGGCACGTTCAATGTGTTAAGAAAAACTCTACTTATCATGGCCAGGAAATATCCAGTATTATTCACCTTTTGACTTTTGGGAACTCATCTTCCTGCTGCAGCTGATGAACAATGCAGTCTATATTTGTTTTAGCCAAACGGGCGGCTGTGGTTCAGTTGGTAGAGTGGGTCGCCCAATGACCATGTGGACGGCTCTGGCTGTCCACATGTCGAAGTGTCCATGGGCAAGACACTGAACCCTGACTTAGGCCCCCAGTAGGACTTACTGTAGACCTTAGAAACCTACTGGTGTGTGAATGGGTGAATGAGAGGCTAATGTAAAGCGCTTTGAGCACCATGAAGGTGGAAAAGCGCTACATAAATGCAGTCCATTTAAATAACAGGCCTGACTGTGAATCTGGTGGACCACCATCTTTAATTTGTCCCCAACAACAAAAGATTGTGAACACACCACGCTGGTAAATACTACTTCCCAACTGGAAAATATCTACTTCCCAGAGCACATGAATGGCACATCAGGGTCTCAGAAGGTTAAATTAAAAATGAATATATCATAACTTACTTAAATGCAGTGTTGTAAGGTTAGTATCTGAAACGGATCTTTGCCGCATATGACGGTTAAGGTACTCTTTATGCTGCAGGGCTTCACTGGAGTTTTGCACCACTTCTGCGTTCTCAAGCTTTTGGCAATAAATGGTGTCTTCTTTAGCTTCTGCATCCCCCTGACAGGCATCAAGTGTCTGAGAGAGAATCTAGTGATGAGGAAATAGAATTCATATTAGTCCCGAGGCTGTGAGAAGACATGTTGTCAACACCAACTTGTGTCGTGTGTCATGTTTATAACATGACCTGCTGTGGCAGTTTGTTACAAGCATGTGATTCATCATTGTCTTTCAACCACTCACCTGTAATTCCTGATGCTCTTGCAAAGCTTCCATCTCCATCTGTAAGACACGGTTGTGCATTTGTTTCCTGGCGATTTCTTCCAGCATTTGGCAGACGTGCTCCAGATACATGAGACCTGGACTCAACTCTGGATTCTGTTCTCCAGCAAAGTCCTGCATAGATTATTTATTATTGTAAAAATATAGAAACTTTGGCAGTTACAAGAAGAAAGGGTGATTCAATCATTTATTTCTCTGATTAATAGTCATAAAATGAAAGTTATTTCATTTACAATGAAATAATCATGGAGAAAAGTATCAGGATGATATTTATAAGAAACGTAACCCAAACAAACAGGTACATCAGGTCTTAACTCACCTTCAGTTATACTGTCCATAATTATATCAAATACAATAGAAAGGGACTTTATGTCATAAAACAGGTTACATAATTAAGAAACTGAAAAACAATTAAACAGTTACACCCTTAAGGAAATAAATAGTTACTTTAAACCCACCCCACAATAATAAGACTAATGCCTTCATTACATTTATGAGCCAGGGTTTTTTTTAGATTTCCATTCCTGATTGATAATTCAACATTCCAGAAAAGTGCATGTAATTCAAAATAGCTTTTTTTATGGTGGAAGAAATAATATAAATGCAGAGAATATAACACTTTGTTTGTTTTCCAGAAGTTCTACTTATTTTTCTAACACTGGCTCCTGAGGAGACTTTAGCTATTTGCTTACTCTATTTATTTATATATAATATACCATATATTTTTTACTGCTGATAAGTGCAGGAATGTATGTGATGAAAATAAAGAAGTGCAGGAACTGTGTTTCAGTGTGTTCTGGCCCACTTCAAGCACTGCTGATAAGGTTTAGAAATCACTGATCTAGACAGTGATAAGTTATTGACTAAAGACGACACGATAATAAACTTTTATTTATACAAGAAATTCAGAATATAGAGCCCCTAAAGTAAAAGGTGTGGCCATCTATCTAAAGTTTTGTGTTAATTGCTGTTGCCTCTTATTTTCTATTCAGCAGGGGTTATGTGTACACTTTTTTATTACATTTTTACAAACACAGTCTCTTTACAGAAGGAGAATAAACTGAAGGAACTGGTTTCTTTAAATATATTCAAAGTCTCAGAATCAATATGAAATGGATAAATCAGGATGTAGATGTTTTTCTAACTCAGGTTCTGCTGTGAGAAGCTTTAAGCAACATTACTGTTACACCTTTAGTACCCTTTACATTAATGATTGACTTTTATATGTAGGACAGCACAGTGGTGCAGTGGTTAGCACTGGTGCCTCACAGACAGAAGGTCCCTGGTTCTATTCCCACACCAGACCTTTCTGTGTGGAGTTTGCATGTTCTCCTCGTGTCTGCGTGGGTTTTCTCCAGTTCCCTCCCACCATCCAAACACATGCACTGATAGGTTAATTAGTTAATCTAAATTGTCCATAGGTGTGAATGTGAGAGTGATTGTTTGTCTATATATGTTCAGCCCTGAGATGAACTGGAGACTCATACAGGGTGTACCCCACCTTCACCCATTGTATCTGGATTAGGCCCCCAGTGACCCCTGTGACCCCTGTGACCCTAGTGAGGATAAAGCGGGTTCAGATGACGAGACGAGTTTTATATGTAATGATTTAGCGTCAGTTTTAATTTAGTTTATTTCAAATGTGTCACAGAGAAAAGAAATCAATCAAGGATACAAAACAACCAGAGAAATAAATAATAACCAGATGACTCAGCAGTCAGATTTGTCATACAGTTATATAACACATTCAAAAGGGAGTGGGAGGAATCTTCTTTACCAATTAAAAAAAATAATATTACTTTGCTTCCTGATGTGAAACAACAGTAACACTTCAATTCAACTCCAAATGTATGTTCGCAAAAAGTATTACTCTTGTACTTCTTTTTAAATGTCATCATATGTTCACATTGTTTTAAATCTTTATCTAACCTATTCCACAATTTAACGCCACACCTTAAAATACAATCATATTTCAGTGTTGTCCATGTCTTCTGAACCCTGAAAGTTAAAGTTCCCCTCAGTTTATAATAATAACCATCTCACTCTCTAAATAACATTTGAATTGTAGGTGGTAAGGAAGTGTTTTTGGCTCTGAACATTATTTTTGCTGTTTGCACTTTGACAATATCTATGAATTTTATCAATCTTGACCTTAAGAATAATGAATGAATGTTCTAGAAATTCTTATTGCTTTTTTCTGTAGAATGACCAGTGATTTTATTGAGTTTGTATAGTTGGTTCTAGAACGGACTTTTATTGTGTTTTATGTGTATTTTTAGTGTGGATGTATGATGTAGTATATACGATTTTAAGAGTTGTTTTATTGCTTATTTTTATACTTTTCTATTGACTGTATGGTGCCTTATTATTATTATTATTATTATTATTATTATTATTATTATTATTATTATTATTATTATTATTATTATTATTATTATTATTATTATTATTATTATTATTATTATTATTATTATTATTATTATTATTATTATTATTATTATTATTATTACATAATATATGGCTGTATTTCTATTTTGTGTAACTTCTGCTGCTTGTCTTGGTCAAGACATGTATGAAAAAAATCTTTTTAATCTCAAGGAACATTTTCCTGCTAAAATAAGATTTATTTATTCATTTTAATTTTTATTACATTTTCTTGAATTGTAGAGTGGAAACGTGTCCCACTGAATGACGTGAACAATCATATTTTCAACTGATATGTTGTGAGTGGTGTAATGTCATCATACAATTTACAGCCATTTACAGTCATAATTAGATTATATTGGATATAATAACTTGTTGAGTGTTTACAGATATTTAAGTGACTGATTGTGTGGCGTTTAATGTCAATCAAGACGTCAATGAGGTAGTTATGTCATAAACAAAATAATGAAAGTATAATTACATATCAAAGTTTTCCAGTTACATAATTAAGTCTGATTGACATGAATGTTTCTGCCCTGTGATTCATTCTTCAGATATCTACGGTCATTGTTCATCGAAAGGTGACAAAAGGACACATTTTGTACTTAAGTAAAAGTACAGCTACTTGTGTGCAAAAATACTCTGGTAGAAGTACAAATACTGATTCAACTTATTTACTGAAGTAAAAGTAAAAAAGTCCAACTGCTAAATAAAGTCCAAAGGTAAAAAGTTAAATTGCATTTTTTCCATCATTGAAACAAACAGGAAAAATCATAAAAGTTTCTGTTTTCTTATTCCACATTGAATGGTACTGACTGGAGTTCTGCACCAGGTCTGGTACCTGACAGGTAACCCGCAAAACATGTGGAGATGGTAAAAAAAAAAAAAAAAAAAAGAAAAGAAAAGAAATGTAATTTAATGTAATTAAATACATGGACAGGGACATGAAAAAATGTAAGAAAATTTTAAAAAGATTGTTGAAAATTTGTATAATAATAATAATTATTATTATTTTTAAAAAGTAGACCCGTGAAGAACTTCTTCTGCACTGATTTTCCCTCTGAAGTGACTTATTTTACATAGTATCACATGTGTTTAGTTTAACTGTTTAGTGAGTAACAAGCCTATTAATGTAAGGATTATAATTATTATTATTAATAATATTAACAATAAAAGTTATACCACAAAAACACACCCTCAAGTAGAGTAGGGATACCTAAAAATATATACTTAAATACAGTAATGAAGTACTTCCCTGAAGTACTAATTCATTACTTTCCACCTCTGTCATTCATCAAAAGGAAAATTGTACACACACACACACACACACACACACACACACACACACACACACACACACACACCCAGGGACTAACAAAACATCGAGAACTTAATTAACCCATAAAGAGCCAAACATCCACTGGTGACTAAACCATCTACTGATCTAACCTTCTGATCCATTAATCTTATCAGTCTATTTAATAATCATAAAATACAGTTAGTCATCTTTTATCACCTTATTAACTTATTGGACGTTCACAAGTTTTTCCACAATAATCCTCAACTTTAATCTAAGATTTTATGAACATCTATACATATCAGTAAATTCAAATATAAGAAAATACCTGATTCTCAGTGAAAATTCACAAAATACAGAGGATGATAAAAGAATAAACGGTAATAAATTTCTTGAGAAAGGTTAAATATAGAGAAAACTGGGAACTGACACAAAAGTCATCCTGGGTCTTTATGGGTTAAGTCACAGAGGTTTATCCAGTTGGTTCAACATCTGATTAACATATTAAGCTGCAGCGAATGTGAAATATATTCAGTTTTTATTTTCTAATCTACCATATTATGAAGTTAAACAGTTTCCATGGTTTCCACTAGTACTAGTAGTTGTACACAATAACACAGGCTGCTCATCTTTACGTCTCCATCCATTCTTCTCATGTCTGTGGGCGTAAATTTACCTGGGCAGACTGGTTTGTGATCCTCTGCAGACAGACCCATAAGCATGAAAGAGATCGTGTGTGACTAATGACATGCCTGGCCTACTTTAGATGTGACAGTGACTTGGTGATGGTGTGTTGTAACCCTCTAACTCATGTGCAGTAAAATAGAGGCCTTGTTAAATTTATGAGAATTTTCCTGCACTCTTCCCTTTCATATTTACAAACTGCTGGTGTGCAAGACCATACATGTTACTGTGAAACTTAATGTAATAGTGAAACCCGTCCCACCAAAACAAAACGTCTGTCTCCTCCCAAAACGGAAACACTGTTTTTGTTAGAAAGTATCCGCCTCAGACATTAAATGTGTTAAATCTTACATAATTTAACCCTTTAACTCCTGAGATTTTAACAATTCCAGTCAAAAAAATTATTAAAATAAGTAACAAAATGTACAATAACAGCCAAAAATGTATAATAAACCAACTAAATAATAAGTAACATTAACAAAATAAGACACAAATGGTGAAAAAATATAATACAATACAATATTAAATGTAGAAATATAAAACAAAATAAGGAATAAAATTAACAAAAAAATAATAAATATTTAGAAAATAATAACTTAGTTAAAATAAAGTACAATTAAGTATAAATAAATAAGTAATATTGTAATTTGGTTCCTCTACTTTTAGTTTTGGCTTTTTTTCTAAATTAGTTGCTTTTTGACAACTGTTTATTTCCATATATCAGATCCATAAAGAAAAAAAAAACATATTTTTTTTCTGAATATTGAAACTAAACCATCCTTTCACAATGCGGCATCGCTGACACATCAGGGGTTAAAGGGTTCAAAAGATGAATTAGAAAACAAATGACAAAAGTACTGGTAGATATTAACATGTTAAACAAGTATTGTTTCATACATGATAAAAAAGATGCAGTTTTACTTTTGTACTTTTTTCAGAACTTGTACTTCTTTACTTATACTTCATTAAAGGAATTGCATCAGTACTTGTACTTTTACCAGAGTTTTTTCTCCACACTTGTAGCTGTACTTCTACTCAAGTACAGGATGTGAGTACTTTTGTCACCTCTAGTTAAATAGAAATAAATTATAGACAAAACCTGTGACAACAAATTGCTTTTTACAGTGCAGTATTACACTGTTCTACAATTGTTTTTATTTTTTTTTTTATTTTTTTTTTACGAAGTATCTGCTTCGGACATTAAATGTGCTAAATCTTATATATTTTAATAAGATGAATCATAAAACAAATGACTTTAGTGTTGGTTAGTTCATGTTTTTAATATATATAATGGTGTGTTATTCCACATATATGGTGGTTTATGTACATGTATACAATAGATTAGTAAATATTCCACTAGAAAGAACCTGTAAAGTGAATGGATCATAATGTGCAGACAGTGTTTTGAAGTAGATCTGAGACCAATATTCCTTTGGACTAAAACCTATTCTATTGTTCATTCTAAGAATTTCACATTTTGACCCAAGAGTGATGTTGGAAACTTGAGCCACTCATCATTTAAGGCTTGAGTTTTTTTTATCAGTAACACACATGTGGTAACATTTCACTCATTTATTCCAGAACCATTTTACATGAAGACCAGTGTAATTATTCTAACAAAGTATGACAATCAATTGATCTTCATCATTGACACTTAAGATAAATATATTCACCAGTAAGTCTTTCATGTATGAATTATTATGAAACTGATTTTCTACCATAAGGGTAGTATACACTCTAAAAAAAAGAAGAAAAAAAGACAGTAGAAGTACCAGCAAGAAGTTGTAAAATTGCAACATTAACAGTTTAGACAGTTTATAAATGTCTCTTTTGTCTGCTTTTAAACAAAGAAAAGAAAGAAAGGAAAAATCAAATGAATCTTTTAAGAAGTTATTACAAACATATCTTACCTCTGCTATTGCCTGGGTTGGCAGTTTTCCAAAAGTCATAGATTGCGGTCGTTTGTGCGTTTGTTCTGACATCTGTTTGACCAACGCTGATGGGCTGGTCGTCCTCCTCAGGCTAAAACTCTCTGACCTCTGACCTCTTATTACATCAGATGTGTGCCTCTTGGGTAGAAAAGACGGTCGAGGCCTTCTCCTGAGCACTTCCTCCACAGTCAGAGTGTTGTTATTTTCCTTTTTGGATTCAATCCTCTGCAGAGTTTGTTCTAGTTTTAGGTGTAAAGCTGTAGATCCCTGCTGTGGTGAGAGGTGAGGGCAGGAAGAGGAGGGAGGAAGATGAAGAACAGCAGGAGACGATACAACAGGAGACTGTGATGCCAACGCAGAGGTGAGTCTGTCCTCTTTTTCGGCTGCAAAAGTGTCAATTTCTGCTGACAGTGAGATGGATGTCACTGGGAGGGACATGTCAGAGCTGGGTGTCTCCACTCCAGAGTCCACTGATTCTGAACGCAGGTTTGTGTCCATATCAGACGAAGATAAACGGGAGTCTTCATCATTATTACTCTCAAGCCACTCTGACTCCAGTGCTCCTTCAGCTACCCAAGCCTCCATAAGGTTCCCAAAGCTCCTGTATAAATTCATGTCCAAAGTCTGGTGCTACGTCCTCCACGCCACACCGCAGAAGACTGAAGGCTCGGGTTCAAACAGCCCACACAGTCATTACAATGGAGAATTCTAAACATCCCCTGTGATCCGCCTCCGCTCCTTCACCACACCTCCATCCCTCCTGTCACCCTGCAGAGCTACATGTTCATACCTGCTTTTTCCTCCAACAGTATCTGGGAAAAGAAAGGTGACTCAGCTCCAATGTATGTGTGATATTTGACTTGTCCTCATACTGTTTAATACATTCAAAACTTATTTTCATCAGCCTTTGAAGGGAGATAAAGAATGGAGTCACAGTTCTGTGACCCTTTTCTTTAAATTCTTTATACTCTTTATATTGCGTAATTAAATCTTAATATATTTTTGATTTACTCTATTGGAATTGTATAATGTATGTACAATCAATTTACTCTTATAATTTATTCTTAATTATTGAAATTTTATAATACATGTATAATCAGTTCATCTTGTACTTTTGTAATTTTATCTGTAATTTTATTTCTTATTTATTGGAATTTTATAATCGGTTTATTTTGTATTTGTACTCTTGTAAATTTATTTCTTATTTATTGAAATTTTCTAATCACTTTATTTTGTATAATGTATTTTTCACCCTGTCTTAAAATTGTACTTTAATTTTTAATCAATGTGAAGCACTTTGGGCTACAATGTTTGTATGAAAGGTACAATACAAATAAAGATTATTATTATTATTATTATTATTATTATTAAAACACACTGAAACATGTTAAAATCACAAACTGTTTTATTTAGACAGAAGTAAAATGCTCCTGGAATAAAAACTAATGACATTTTTTACCACATGTGTGCTATGGTGCCTTCCAGACCATCTGTAATTCGTACTTTTCTGACCTTCGACAGGTGATAATGTGCTGCTCTGTGTTGTTCTTTAGCATTGATGCTATGCTAGTTTTGTTGTTATCACTGTTGGTCTGTGGTTATGATGTGAGTTTAGCTGTTGAATTTGTTTCTGTGTTTTATTCACAGTTTGGTTCCATGGTTTAAACACTGTTGAATGAGTTTATTCTGAATTAGTTCAGACTGGTTTATTTTATTTATTTGGTTGATTTGGTTTATGGTTAAGGGACAGGAGTGAATGTTTCAAGTAATTGATGAGAATGGGGGTGGGTTTTTTCGTCCCACTCCTTTTCAGTTGTAAATATTATTATATCTTTTCTTATGTATGTGTATATAGTGTGAATTGCTTGAAGTAAACAAATCAAATCAAAAATACAGTGGAATGGCTGTTAAACCTGTGACTTCCCACTGGTGAACTCGTACTAGATTCATGTTAGGAGTTTCACGTCACACAGCCTGTCAAACAACAATGGCAGCTCCTGCGTGGATGCATTGTTTGTTTTGCTCTAACATTAATTATCTGTAAATATTCTGCACAACCAGCAGTTGCTTGTGTAATGGAGTTGATTCCATTTAGCACCGAATAGACAATCAGATTTTGCCTTTACACACAACAATATATGTATCAGGGACATGGTTCTCCTCTATAAACACAGACTGTAACATTACCACCGCAGGGTCAGTAAGAGACGACTGAGCCCATGATAGGTCATTCAACGCACAATACTGCACAAAAAATATGAATATAATATAATATAGTTAAAGTGATGTTATGCTCAAGTACGCACTACCGTATTTTCTACACAATAAGGTGCACTATCAATGATTGATTTTAGATTTGTTTTCATATATAAGGCTCACTGGACTATAAGGTGCATTAAGTGAAAAAAACCTGTCACATAAGTCAGTCAGTCAAACTTTATTAAAACACCTTCACATTCACTTTCACCTTTGTCTAAACATTAATGAGTGTATTCACAATAACTGCCACCTGGGATAATAGCATTATTCTGACATCCTGATGTTCCAACATACCATTGTTCTGACAGATCGTTCCAGTGTCGTTTTAAGTCCTGGAGGGATGCTGCTGCGCCTGTGTCAGGACCCCCGGAGGGATTATTATCCTTAACTACACACGTGTCTTCCCCTAACCCAGCTGGGAAGGGTCATCTGGTCACCCAGGTCCCTGCAGCCATGGGGGGGGGGGGTTCTTCCAGTGGAACCGGTATCTGGTGGGTTTTGGATTAGGAAATTCCCAACTCAGGCAATAGTAGAGGTAAAATGTTTCCAATAATCTCTTAAAAGATGAATTTGCTTATTTAAAAAATTAAAAAAAAAAAAAACAGACAAAAGACAAACATTTGTAAACTGTTTGATTTCACTGGTCCTGAAGTAAAATGATTCTGGAATAAAACTAATATGTTACTACATGTGTAACTGATTAAAAAAAATCAAGTCTTAAATGCTGGTTGACTCAAGTTTCCAAGATAAATCTGCGGTCAAAATGTGAAATTCTTAGAATTAACAATAGAATAGGTTTTTGTCCAAATGAATATTGGTCTCAGATCTACTTCAAAACACTGTCTGCACATTATGATCCATTCACTTTACAGGTTCTCTCATATATATATATATATATATATATATATATATATATATATATATATATATATATATATATATATATATATATATATATATATAAAACCTTATAATAAAGTTTTCTACTGCTACTACTATGTGGAGTAACATATCATCATATATATTCAAAACATGAGCTAACCATCACTTTTGTTATTTGTTATCTGATTCATCTCATTAAAGTATGTAAGATTGAGCACATTTAATGGAGAAGATACTTTCTAAAATAAATCTGTGTATCTTAACACATTGCTGTTTTAGCAAAGCTTTTAAACCTAAACTGACTTAGGGCTGCTTCAAACCCACTGTACTTTTACTTTACCCACTTGTAATTCTACTTTAATTGTATTTTGTCTATATTTCAATTGTAATTTCAATTGTATTTTAATTTTTTTAACACTGTAAAGCACTGTGTGACTCTATGTTTGTGAGAAGTGCTCTATAAATAAAAATGACTTTCTCACTTAATGGTACTATTCAACTCAAGTCACATTTTCAAGACAGCTTGTGAACTTTCTTTTATAAGTTGAACCACCTTAATTTTATTTTTTTTTACAGTGTGTGAGATCCTTACTTTGGTGAGTAGATTTGTTTTATATCACAACCAAAGCAAAAGCTTAAAACATGTTTTCTAACTGAATCTCCTTTACCTTGACCCTTTTGTATGAATGTTAGTGTATGAGAAAAGATGTAATATGTTCAAATCAGCCATACAGTATTATAGAATGTGTGTGAACTGGAACTGGAACAAGAGGCTGGAACACAAGGCGCTATTTTGTCACTTTGACAAATCAAGATGCATGTGAGCCTTGTAGGAATGTGTAGAATAGACATTCCTGTCTGCTGATATGATCTACATTCCCCAGGTGAACGATGACAGCTCAGGTCATCAGTCACAATCACAGCAACAAAAAGGAAAAGCTGTTATTTCAGACACTGCACCAAGTCACTGTGTGTCTGTAGTTTAATGAATGTGAAGAGTCAATGTTTAATGTTGGTTTGAGCCTTAAAAGATATGTTTCCTGTTCAAAATGTGTTTTGATAAACATACAGTATATACAACTGTGATGTCTTTGCTAGTGGACCAGCTCTGACTGTAGCTTTAATGATAGTGACGTCTTCAGCAGTAGCTCCTGTTGCTTTTTTTAGCTTGAAATAACACCTTCATGTCATTTACAAAAATATGCCAGGAACTGTCATAATATCTACGTAGGTTTTAAGTCTCTTTCATCGTCAAAACATTCAGCTTCATCAGATAACATCAGCTTAAATCAATTCCAACAAGTGATGTCATTTAACTGTAACCAGATATGATACGGTTTTATGACTTATTATCTTTTATTTATGATTAATTGTTCTTTTTTTAATGATGATTTCATGGTGGTGCCGAAGAGACAGTGATAAAATGTAGTTTCATTATGTCTCACAATGACTAGAAAGTTTTCTGTTCTATTCTCATCTTGTCATGTGAACCCACTTTATCCTCACAGGGGTCACTGGGGTCACTGGGGGTCTAATCCAGCTACAATGGGTGAAGGCAGGGTACACCCTGTATGAGTCTCCAGTTCATCTCAGGGCTGAACATATATAGACAAACAATCATTCTCACATTCACACCTATGGACAATTTAGATTAACCAATTAACCTATCAGTGCATGTGTTTGGATGGTGGGAGGAAACTGGAGTACCTGGAGAAAACCTACGCAGAGACGAGGAGAACATGTTCTATATATTCATAACATGTTCTATATGTTCTCATATTCTATTCTATTCTATTCTATTCTTCTTACTATACTTAAGTAGATATTTTAAGTATTTGTTCTTAAGTATTGATTTTTCTGGCAACTTTTTACTTTTACTCTCAACATTTTTTTCATAAATGTATGTACTATATACTCCTTATATTTTCACAATAGACTATATTGGATATAGTCTAATATTGGTTAAATATCAGAAAATTAATGAATGGTATTCAATGAGAAATAAAATGCTAAAATCGTATCTGGTTTATCATGTGCCCTGAATCACACACTTTTTGTACCTCATAATAAATGATAATTATTGACGTGTTTCAACTGCTTCTGTTAACCATCAGCTGATTCATTTGTGAGTAAAACCTGTTAATAATTTGGACTTCATGGCTGGCGGTATGTGACGTCACCACAGGCTCCACACCACAGCTGAGCGGAGTGTGACGTCACATATGCGAAGCATTGTAGTCTCTTAATAAGCCCACATAAAACCTAACGTCACGTTTGCTTCCCATCAAAAACAGGTGGTCTGCCTACGCCACATCAAATATTTATTATTAACCGTTATCATATGTGAATTTCAGAGCACTCGTCAAATGGAATCAGAATTTATCTTGACTCGCTCCATTCACTCCCATTCAATTTTTTCCGGGAGCTAAGCACCCATGGACCGGAAGTAGAAAGGCATGACTTAGCCTCCTCATAAGATATTTATACAAAAATGTAGCGAGTAAAAGTAAAAAGTAGAAAAATAAATAATCAAGTAAAGTACAGATGACTGAAAAATATACTGAAGTACAGTAAAGGAAGTACTTCTACTTAGTTACTTCCACCTGTGTCAAGCCCCCTAACGTAATTACGCGCATGCGCAGAACGAATCGTGCAGGCGGTAAGGATCGTTGACTGAGCAGCAGTTTTATTCCCCACTGACTGTTCCACTGCAGTGAAGGATTGGAGCAGAGGAGGAAGTGCTGGTACCCTACACCCACAGTCCACCACCACCCTCTGCTGCATCATATATCACTGCACATGACTATTATCCTTTAACAATCGTTTCTGTTCTCGCGTCAGTTTCTTGTTACTAAGCTCCGATGTTCCCTGTTTGTCTGTAGCAACAGGTGAGTTGGTCCAGGTAAACTCCTCTGCACACTTCACTGGGATCGATATGGAAAAATACCCCCCCAAATTCAGCACAGTGTTGGTGACACCGGATCCACATTACATACCAGGGTGAGTAATAATAAAAAAAGTAAAATAAAAACATACCAGGGTGAGTACATGTGTAGGTTTCACTGTCGTTTTATACAAACTGCCTATTCACCTCATTAATTAAAACATTATTATTACTGTGTTTTAGTAAAGCACATCCTTAAAAAGTAAAAGTACGAATATCATCTGAAAAATATAAACAAAACATAGTGTTTGTCCAAGCTTACATAAACTTGTTCAGCATAATGATATGGAATAAAATTAATAAAATTTCAACAACCTAAAGGAAATAGATAAATTAAATTCAATGTAAATTGTGTGAATTATATATGTGCATATATATAAAACGGCATTAAACAAACTATACTGGCAATTTTATTTGTTTTACCAGTCACAACAGAAATTAAATAAAATTAAATCATGAGTTAAAAACATCAAAACAGAATAAAATGACAAAAAAGAAATTAAAGTATATTCAGTCAAGAACTTACAGTATTATTTTAAGTGTTCATTGTACAGTAAAATGATCCCTGTCTGGGTTTTACTATTGTGTGATGCTTTTGATTCATGTATAGACTTTATGTGTTTTAATGTCTGTATTACTTATGCTGGTAATGTATTTTTAATAAATAAATAAAATCAGGATTAAATTGGTTAAATGGAGTTTTTAGGCACCATGGTCATTTTACACATGTTAGATGATGAAAGAAACTTACTTCAACACATCAAATAAATTCAAGTGTACACAAGTGTGCTGTTGCTGAAATTAAAAAAAACATTAAATTGTTCTAATTAGATTAGATTACATTAGATACTTTATTCATCCCAGTGGAAAAGTGTCAAGTCGTTACATTATTCATAGGATAGTCATTGTCACAATTTAGAAATACACAGAAAGCCTAATCATCATGATCTGATTTTATGTCCAGTATTATGAGACAATATCGCAGTGAGGTTAGATAACACTTCTAAAGTACAGCATAGTTTTACTGTGGCATTGTTTCTATAGGCCTATACATCGTCACATCATTAAATTTTTTTTTTTTATGTACATGTAACATTACTGATCTTAGATCTGTCCCAAGTGAACCAACCCCAGATTATAACACTGCTCCCATAGGCTTTTACTGTAGGCACTAGGCATGATGGGTAATGGTTTATCTATCTTCAACTGAATTAATTTTTATGGTCTCTATCAAACTGAAGGTGCTTTAAGAAATGAGAACAACAATGCATCAGTTTAAAGCATTAAAGAATCTGTTTACAGCTGAAATCTATGCATTCCTGCAGTAGTTATGTAACAGAAGGACCTGAAATATTTACTCAGTTATGTGGTGTTTGTTTTGTTGTTTGCTTATTTAATTAAAATAGGGCACACATTTTAAATTTTTGTTAATATGACATGTGTTATTGTTCCTTAATGTTACTGTGGCACCATAACATTAACCATAATGACTATCTGGTTGCAGCTATGGAGGTTATTGCCCACAGCTGAAGTACAATATGGGGAAGTCATATGGAAAGTTAACTGCAGAGCTGCTGAGGAATCCAGAGGTGAACCACTCACCACAGCTAGTCCTCCAAACAGGTCACCCCCAAACAGGTCACCCCCGCTCTGCAGAGCCTGACACAGGAAGAGTTCTCCCTGATAGTAACATAAGGACGATGGTGCCAGGATACACAGGCCAGTATTAACACACAAGACAGATATGGAATGATATGTGTGTTAAAAAACATTTAACTGGGATATATATATATATATATATATATATATATATATATATATATATATATATATATATATATTTGTGTGTGTGTATATATATATATATATATATATATATATATGTGTGTATATGTATATGTATATGTGTGTATATGTATGTGTATATCTATACAAGCATCATATGCAGATTAAAAATGTTTCATTATGACATATTTGGAAAGAAAAGACAAGAATAATAATAAATGACATGCATACTGGTGTGTGATGTCATGCATATTCATCTCTAGTGCAGCAGAAAACCTTCCAATCATCTTTCACAAATAATAATAACTGATAAAAAATACATAATGAAATAAATACATTAAACAATCCACAGATCTCACAACCACTTTCAGTCTAACTGGCTGTTCATTTGAAAGCACTTCACATGACATTTTCTATTGCTCTGGTCGACAAGTAAAATGCTTCCAGAGTAAAAACTAATTAAATGTTCCCACATGTGTGTTACTGATAAAAAAAAACCCAAGTCTTAAATGCTGGTTGGTTCAAGTTTCCAAGATAAGTCTGGGGTCAAAATATGAAATTTAGTCCAAATGAATATTGGTCTCTATTAAAGTATATACGATTAATTTAATATCTGAAGCAGATACTTTCTAAAAAAAAAAGAAAAAAAAATGTAGAGCAGTGTTGTTAAACAAAACTTTCATTTCTTTCACAAATCCCAAGAAAAAAAAAATCACATTTATACCCCAGCAGAAGAAATATGTGTTAATAGACCTATCTGTAATGTAATAATAATTTTAATGGCTTATATTTTAGGTTTCATTCCCAAAAAGATGAACTACTTTGCCTGCAGCTACAGTGAAACATGTCGTAAAGCTCTGTCTGAGTTTTACCAGGACCACTACGACACCATTCAGTACAGATCAGCCAGACTACCGGTTATTTTCAACCACACCAACGTCCAGCCTGAGGTAACATCTCCATCTTATAAACCTAAGTGCCCTACATTTGTCTGTCAGACATTCTCACATGCTGACACAGCCTCTGAATAGGTTCACTCTTGTTTAATTATCCATGTTGGAGTGTCGGTTCACTGTAAGATAATACACCGTAGAGGTAAGGCCGGTTAGCTTTCCAGGACGACAAACCCAAGATATCTACAACTATATCTCTGAGATTCACATTCATTTACTTTTAAAATCAAAACCAGATTTCTACGTGTAGATATAACATTTCACAACCCCCTTATTATAGAATAGAATAGAATGCAGGGTTCCCGCGAATCCTTGAAAAGTCTTAAAAGGCATTGAATTCATTGTTCTAAAAATAAAGCCTTCATTTTCAAAAGTCTTATAAATTTGGACACATTAGTAAGATTTATGTTAGATTGAAATAAAAAGAATCCCACACCAGACCTTTCTGTGTGGAGTTTGCATGTCCTCCCCGTGTCCGCGTGGGTTTTCGCCGGGCACTCCAGTTTCCTCCCACCATCCAAACACATGCACTGATAGGTTAATTGGTTAATCTAAAATTGTCCATAGGTGTGAATGTGAGAGTGATTGTTTGTCTATATATGTTCAGCCCTGAGATGAACTGGAGACTCATACAGGGTGTACCCCACCTTCACCCATTGTAGCTGGATTAGGCCCCCAGTGACCCCTGTGACCCTAGTGAGGATAAAGCGGGTTCAGATAATGAATGAATGAATGAAATAAAAAGTATTTGGTAACATTTAGACTGTCTATTATAAAAATAATTTAGGGTTAGTAGAAAATAAGGACACATTATTGTGTGGGTGTAGTATTCCTTTAACTATACTGAGTTTTTTACAAGTGTGTGTTTATATGGTGTGTATGTGTGTGTGTGTGTGTATGTGTGTTATATATTAAACATTTCAAAGTTATGCTTCTTGATACAAGTGGTTCATGAATGTAGCAGCAACTGGACCAAAAAGTCATGTTCTATTTAAAATAAACAGTTGGTAAACTGCCCCCAGGTAATTCATGTGGTGTTTTTTTTTTTTCCATTTTCAATTTTGGTTCATTGTCGGCTTGGATTTAAATGTAATTTCAAATGGCATTAAAAAAGTCTTAAATAGTAATGAATTTAACTTGCCCTGAGCTGTGGGAACCCTGAGAATAGAATAGAATAGAATAGAATAGAATAGAATACAACCTGTGTTATTTGATATTTTTGAGTGTTATCTTCATGTGTGTTTTCATGTCACACATGTGAAAGTATTTTTCTGTTTTCTTTGGCCTCAGAGACCAACACCTCCTCTGACAGCCGTCAACGATGTGGTCCGCTACCAGCCTGTGGTCCCTTTCAGCCCCCCTGAAAAGCCATATTCCATGGATGATAATAACCCTCAGAAGTACTTTGTCTCAGGTAAAACACACACCTTTGTTGGTCATACTACAAAAATCACAATACTTTTTTTTTTTTTTTTTTGCTTTTATAATAGTCCCTGTGAGGGACTATTATAACATAAAACATAGATTTTTATTTTTTTTTATACTGACCCTAAATTTAACTAAAGTATTAAAATTATGGATAAAGTCAGGCACAAGCCCCGCCCCTTGCAAACATTTTACCTAACTTTCCTTGTCTCCTTTATGGTGAAAACAAATTTTTGGGTACTTTGACCTTGACCTTTGGCCTACATTCACCAATATGTAATGGGATCTATTTGTAAACTCCATCACAGTTTTTTTGATGAACAGTAATTTAATGTTTTATGAATGACCAGGAAATATCCCAGTTTGTAGGAGAAAGTAGCATGTAGCAACAGTAGCATGACTGTAAAAACAGTCTGTTTAAAAATAATAATAATAATTTATATTTATTGTAAAAGATAAGGCTGTCAAATGCTAGCATTTTTTAATCAGATTAATCACAGGGTTGCTCTGGATTAAATTTTATTAATCATGATCAAAACTATTTTGACTCAGGGATTGTTTAGGGTTTTTTCGTACTCAAATTTCCCACAAAATACTCAGAAATACACTAAGAAGCACAAAAAAATCTAGAGGAAAAAAATACAAAACATGCTCAAATCCATTAAAGTTCACAAATAACAATGGAAAATCCAAAACATATTCAAAAACTCTTCTAAAAAACACCAAAAAATGTGATAAAATATCCTAAACATATGCAAAAATATGAATATATACAATTAACATGTTTATTCACTACCTTCAACAGTTTCAACAAAACAACTGTAAACAACTGTTCTGTTGAATTATGTTAAAATGTTTAGTCAGATTCATCATGATGATGGATTAGTCTGTGTTAATGTGTTAATTTTGACAGCCATAGTAAAAACAAAAAAACCTTACTATAGCTTTAAATTGATTCGGATTTGTAAATATGACAGATGGATAGATAAATAAATCGCTGCTTCCTCATTGATGTCTTTAGGATTTACAGGACATGTGCCAAAGTCCCGCTTCCTTTTTGGGAAAGGTTACCCCACCACAACTAACCAGGCCTTGATCCAGTTTGGGAGTCGGCTACGGAACAAACCCCCATCCAGAGACACGGTAGAGAGGAAGAACACCACCATAACCCCCTTCCCAGCCATCTACCCACCCAACCGAGGCGTGGTGCCATCGTTTGCTGGACACATTCCAGGTCAGTGTCATAATGTTTACACTGGTCTACAAGTAAAATGTTCCTAGAATAAAACAAAAGAAATGTTACCACATGTGTTACTGATAAATGGACTGTACTTATATACAGTACTTATATACAGTACTTATATACAGTACTTATATACTGTACTTATATACAGTACTTATATACAGTACTTATATACTGTACTTATATACAGTACTTATATACAGTACTTATATACTGTACTTATATACAGTACTTATATACTGTACTTATATACAGTACTTATATACTGTACTTATATACAGTACTTATATACTGTACTTATATACAGTACTTATATACTGTACTTATATACAGTACTTATATACAGTACTTATATACTGTACTTATATACAGTACTTATATACAGTATTTATATACAGTACTTATATACAGTATTTATATACAGTACTTATATACTGTACTTATATACAGTATTTATATACAGTACTTATATACTGTACTTATATACAGTATTTATATACAGTACTTATATACTGTACTTATATACTGTATTTATATACAGTATTTATATACAGTACTTATATACAGTATTTATATACTGTACTTATATACTGTATTTATATACAGTACTTATATACAGTACTTATATACTGTATTTATATACAGTACTTATATACTGTACTTATATACAGTATTTATATACTGTACTTATATACTGTACTTATATACTGTACTTATATAAAGTATTTATATACTGTACATATATACTGTACTTATATACAGTATTTATATACAGTACTTATATACTGTACTTATATACTGTATTTATATACAGTACTTATATACTGTACTTATATACAGTATTTATATACTGTACTTATATACTGTACTTATATAAAGTATTTATATACTGTACATATATACTGTACTTATATACAGTACTTATATACTGTACTTATATAAAGTACTTATATACTGTACTTATATACTGTACTTATATACAGTACTTATATACAGTACTTATATACAGTACTTATATACTGTACTTATATACAGTACTTATATACTGTACTTATATACAGTACTTATATACAGTACTTATATACAGTACTTATATACAGTACTTATATACAGTACTTATATACTGTACTTATATACTGTACTTATATACAGTACTTATATACAGTACTTATATACTGTACTTATATACAGTACTTATATACTGTACTTATATACAGTATTTATATACAGTACTTATATACTGTACTTATATACTGTACTTATATACAGTATTTATATACAGTACTTATATACTGTACTTATATACTGTATTTATATACAGTATTTATATACAGTACTTATATACAGTATTTATATACTGTACTTATATACTGTATTTATATACAGTACTTATATACAGTACTTATATACAGTACTTATATACTGTACTTATATACAGTATTTATATACTGTACTTATATACTGTACTTATATACTGTACTTATATAAAGTATTTATATACTGTACTTATATACTGTATTTATATACAGTACTTATATACAGTACTTATATACAGTACTTATATACTGTACTTATATACAGTATTTATATACTGTACTTATATACAGTACTTATATACTGTACTTATATACAGTACTTATATACTGTACTTATATACAGTACTTATATACTGTACTTATATACAGTACTTATATACTGTACTTATATACAGTACTTATATACTGTACTTATATACAGTATTTATATACTGTACTTATATACAGTACTTATATACTGTACTTATATACAGTACTTATATACTGTACTTATATACAGTACTTATATACTGTACTTATATACAGTACTTATATACTGTACTTATATACAGTACTTATATACTGTACTTATATACAGTATTTATATACAGTAGCACATTTTATACACCAGTTGGTGCCCAAAGCGCTTCACAATTCCTCACATTCACACACACACACACACACACACACACACACACACACACACACACACACACACACACATACACAGGATAAAGAAAAGTCTTAAATGATGGTTGGCTCAAGTTTCCAAGATAAGTTTTGGGTCAAAATGTGAAATTCATAGAACGAACAAGAGAATATGTTTTAGTCCAAATGAATATTGGTCTCATATCTACTTCAAAACACTGGGCTCTAGTTTCTGGGTGCAGTACAACGTGCGCAAGCTAGTTTCGGGTCGGCATAGAGCAGTTTGGCAGTGTGGTGGACCCCAGTGCGCCAAGATGGGTGTGGCAGCGCACTTGTGGGAGGTGACCACTGATCCAGCTCAGCGCAGTGACAGGTCCGCTGACTTTAGACAGTGCGCCAAGCTCGCCAGCTGAATGTACGTCTAAGTGCGGCGCAGCTGGTGTAGTGGTAGTTTCAGACCGGCACAAACGTTACCACAAACTCACAGACAGGTTTCCAGAGTGTCAGACACATTTTAATGGAATACCTGATCCACCACCGAACCATGGTTCTATTTTTAGGTTTAATTTCATTAGGTATAAATTTAGGGTTATTTTATTCAATCTTCCTTATTTGAAACAATATAAATAACAGTAGCTATAATATCATTCTCAACATTTAATGACTTCATTCCACTAAGTTGTACCTCATATGTTGACTTATATCCACTTAATTTTGTAACTGGAATAAACTAACTAACTCTTTTCAATCTTGCAGGATATAAATTCATGTATGGGCATACCTTTGGTCAACTTTCCCAGAATGCATTGGAAAAAAGTGGCATCAGACGGACTCTTGAAGCACGGGCATAAAGAAGGACACACAGAACCCATTAAAAAAAAAAAGCACTGGAAACACTGGAAGTAGTCAAATGTGTCAGGTTATATAAATAATATATAGAGTATTTGGCTGGAAAAGGAACATGTTTGTACTTTTAGCAGAAGTGAACAGAAGATGTGATGATGTTAAGTCTTTATTGTTAGAGCTGATTGTCACAGGTCATTAGAGGAAGCATTCAGAGGTTGAGAACAAAATAAAACAAACGTCACATCATCGCAGTACATTAAACATAACCCAGACTAATTTAATTTTCTATTGCTTCTTCTTACTTTACTAGCAGCTTATCAAAATATATACCTGACACTCATTGAAATTCCTGAAACAACCACCAGATGGCTTATATTCTGCAGCTAAACACATCTCACTGGAAGACATACCACTGTACTTTATGAACCAAACCATTTCTAACACTTACTGTAAAATTCAAGTGCCATAAAAACCTCCAAAAACATCACTCCACAGCTATAAAACATTTACAAGAAGTAAGAAATACAGCAGAACCTACTGTGTTTTGTCATCTCATGCACTTAACAGTAAATCCATGCTTTGGGATTTGTTCAAAACAAAACT
>CM035794.1:20969879-21017379 GCA_020466265.1 Siphamia tubifer | reverse complement strand
ACATCTGGACTGCAAGTTGTACCTTCGTAAAAAACCTGTGCATCTCATTTTTATTTAATAATTGGAAAAATATAAGAGACCACTGTAACATGATAATTTTCTGTAATTTTAACACTTATAGGAATGACTCCCTGATGCTGAAACGCGTTGGAGTTTTTATGTTTTTATATGATTTTATAGGTTTTTGTAACCAAGCCAATTTAATAAAGGTTTTTTAATTTTCATTTATAAGAGAGTGCCTTGGAATTTTTTCTTTTTTGACTTCTAGGAATGTGTTGGAGTAAAATAACCATATTTATTTTATTCTTTAATCTACCGAAATTGATCCCAAATTTCAAATAAAAGTCTTATTATTTAGATCATGTATTTGCAGAACATGATATGTGGTCAAAATAACAAAACATGCAGGTGTTTTCAGACTCAAATAATACAAAGGAAACCAGTTCATACTGATTTCTAAAGAAAACACTTATGTTGTAATTTGGGAAAAGTTCAGAAATCAGCATTTGGTGGAATAATCCAGATTTTTAGTGACAGTTTTAATGTGTCATTTAATATCAGGCAGAATATTGTTAAAATTGCACTGACTTCTCTTAAAATATTTCAGGTTCAGATTATATACATTTTTGACAAAATTATACTTTGTTTTAATGTGAATATGTGAAAATATTCACATTTACAAAGAGAAAAATGTGGAGTTGGGTGTATTTATGGATTAAAATGATAGTATTTTACTGTGGAACATGAACTAAAATGATTGTTTATATCTTAATAATTAATATTTGTGCATTTCACAAATTCATCACCAGGGTTGGATGTTTGACATCTGTGGATTAGATGTTTATTCAGTAGATGTTTATTCAGTCTGCTTGTGTTGGAATTCATACATTCAGATATATTTACAGATATATTTTCAGAGGGAATTGCAGTGGTCTCTTAATTTTTTTCCAAATCTGTATGTGTACTGTATATCAATTATTCTCAAAAAGCATCAAACTACATCTTAAAATCTTTCTTTCTTTCTTTTTTCTTTTTGGTAGAACTTTTTTTTTTTTTGCTTCATCACAGTCTTCAAAACAGCCTCGAGTGGATCAATAACAAGTTTGATAATAGAACATTTTCTGATCAAATCTGAGCATAATGAGCGACAGAGGCTGTTGACGTAGTGTGCTTTGTGATCAGGACAGCAGCATGTGGAAGCATTATATTTGGAAAGAAGAAGTTATCATGCAGTTCTGACATCTTGTGGCTACAATAAAATATCTCCACTCTGTCCTCCACACACAGAGGGGTTTTGTTTGTTTGTTTGTTTGTTTTTTATCAGTCCTGGCTTTTTTCAGTCTTAGCTCCTCCTAGTGTCATTGACCTGATGGACCGAGCCAAGCGTCCCAGCTGTGACCGGTCCAAGTGAAGCCACTGTGACGGTCGTCTGTTGCACCTGTGACAGAGCAATGAAAAAGATAATTAGGAAAGAATCCACCAAGTGTGTGTGTGTGTGTGTGTGTGTGTGTGTGTGTGTGTGTGTGTGTGACATGTCATGCTATAACTCAGTGAATACTTGAGGTATCACCAAGAAATTACATGGGCATATACATATAGCTAATGCACATCAGATGCAATGATCCTTTTGAGTCAAGGTCAAAGGTCAAGGTCACAATGAACTAAAAGGTCAAAATCACATTATCTGTTATAACTCAAGAATGGAGGGTCACACAACTTTCAGATTGGTACCAAACGATGCGGAATGAACATTTCTACAATTTTCATCATTGGTGGTATCACCTACGACCAATAGCTTTTGAGATCTCTGGAGGTCAAAGGTGACATGTCGCAAAAGTAGCTTCTGTAACACTGTGTGTGTCAAGCATAGACATATCATGCTATAACTTAATATCTTAGGTATAACTTGAGTTCTAACTGATAATGTGATTTTGACCTTTTAGTTAATTTTGACATTGACCTTTGGCCTTCATTCAAATGGAACATTGCATCTCATGCACATTGGCTATATGTATATGCCCATGTAATTTCATGGTGGTATCTCAAGTATCCATTGAGTTATAGCATGATACATATATATATATATATATATATATATATATATATATATACACACACACACACAGTGAAGGTTGAGTGCAGTTGTTTGGTAAAAGGTGCTGGTTCTTACCTTCTGCTTTGAGCTCCAGTTCGACTCTGAGACACAGTGTCTGTACTTGTTGGCGAATCAGCAGCTCCGAACAGTTTGGCCCAGCGCATCCCCCCCTGGCCAGGACTGACCTGGACATCTGCATCCCTCTGCTCCATCCTCTCATCCTGCCTGCTGTCCATGCTTATCTGAGACCAGTTGTCTCCATTCTTCTGGCTGCAGTCCTCACCTTCTACCACAGCGTCCAGAAGGGTCGACTCTTCAGGCCACCAGCGGACAGACGGACCAGAGAACAGACTCCTGTTGGCGTACGGCTCTCCTGCATCCTGCTGGAGGTCTCTTGGACTTGACTTTTGCTGATGGAGGGTGCTGTGGGTCTTCCTGTCAGCCTGTAGGACAGGCCAGCTGGTCACTAACAGGGCTGAGCAGGGTGGAGGTGGACACACAGCCATCTCCTCTGGACACAGCTGTCTGTTACGTAACATTCGAGGCTCTAATAGCAAGTTGAGGTCGAACGGCAGCACAGAAAGAGGCTGAAGCAGAAGCAGCAATTCCTGAAACAAAGGCTGACAGTGGCCCAGTGACATGGACAGGAAGCCCCAGGAGTGGTAGTATGTCGTTACCACATCTGTAATAATAATAATAATAATAATAATGGATTACATTTCTATAGCGCTTTTCAAGGCACCTAAAGAGGTTTACATTATTGATCCATTATTCATTCACTCTCACATGCTCGCTCTGGTGGTGCTAAACTACATATGTAGTCACAGTTACCTTGGGGCAGACTGACAGAAGTGCGGCAGCCATTTTGCGCCTACGGCCGCTCTGACCGCCACCAAATATTTATACGCGTTCATACACCAGTGTGAGTGACACTGGAGGCAAGGAGGGTGAAGTGTCTTGCCCAAGGACACAACGGACTGATTAGGACAGAGCGGGAATCGAACCGCCAACCGGTTAATGGACGACCCGCTCGACCAACTGAGCCATGGCCGCCCCAAAGTAGAGAGAGCAACCACTACAACATGAATTCTGAATCTTACAACACTGCTCTATGATTTAGTTTTAGAAAGTATCTGCTTCATACATTAGATGTGTTAAATATTACAAACTTTAACCTTTAGATCAGGCATGTCCAAACTATTCCACAAAGGGCTGGTGTAGCTGCAGGTTTTTGTTCCAACCAACCAAGAGGACATAGTTTGACTGATAGACTCTCTGAAGACTGAGACCAGTTGATTAATTGAGTCCAGTCTGGTGTGCTTCTGCTTGGTTGGAACAAACACATGCAGCCACACCAGCCCTTTGTGGAATAGTTTGGACATGCCTGCACTAGATGCATGAATTATGAGAACCTTTATCAAGAATTTTTTTTCCCCAAGTATTTTTATTTCTCTTTAGACATGAAAAAAGCAATGTGATTAAAATCTTTTTAATGAACCTATTTTTATGGAGTTACAAAAATGTCCACTCAGCTGGAAAACATGTGTTTAAAGTTTGAAGCAAGAAACATGTGTTTAAAACAATATCAGAACACTATGAAATAAAAAAAAAATTTAATGCAGTTTGTGTTTAAGAAGATACTGTTAATCATAGTCTAATAACAATAAGCAATTAATTTACATATAAACATGTTAGTGCAGATCAGGTATTAAGAACAGATCAGTTACAGTAATGATATGAACTGACTGATATGGAACTAAAACAACTAAACCATGAATATACAAGAGAACAACTGTGGAAGAACTGTCCACTGTGGTGACCAGTATGTACCAAAGGGTTAAAAAGATGAATCAGACATTTTTGAATGTCTGATTCAAAAGAAGAGCTGTCTTACAACTCATGTAATAAAAACTAGTAGAAACACTAAAGTTCCCATTCTTTTTTGTTTCGTTTCATTTCAAATTAAATGAATTTCATGTTATACAAATGAACATAACAGGAGGGTTAATAAGATAAATCATAAAACAAATGACTTTAGTGCTGGTTAGTTCATGTTTTTAATATATATGATGGTGTGTTATTCCACATATATGGTGGTTTATGTACATGTATACAACGGATTAGTAAATATTCCACTAGAAAGAACCTGTAAAGTGAATGGATCATAATGTGCAGACAGTGTTTTGAAGTAGATCTGAGACTAATATTCCTTTGGACTAAAACCTATTCTCTTGTTCATTCTAAGAATTTCACATTTTGACTCTATATTTATCTTGGAAACATGAGCCAACCAGCATTTAAGACTTGAGTTTTCTTTATCAGTAACACGCATGTGGTAAAATTTCATTCATCTTATTTGCTTTTATTTGTTTCAAATAAAAAAGAAGTAAACATTTAACAATTGAATTTAATGGTGGACATATTTACCTTCATATAAAGTGCTACTACAGTTATTGTTAAGAAAAAACATGTAACCTATAAGGGTATGGTGCCAGTGTTAAGTAAGTATAACAGACTGTGGGAACATTAATATAATGTTTTTCTGTCTACATGTACAAGAGCTTTGAAAAAAAATAGCCCTCATAACATATAAACAACACTAATGGCATTTCATGTGAATAACAGTGTGGAAATAAGTGATAAAATGTCACATTTTACATAAACGTAACTCACCTTTTTGACTCTGAAGATGACTGAGCCAGAATTCCAAAGCTCTGAGGCTAAAACACAGTAAATAGACAGCAGGTTAGTTTTGTTTCTGTATTATTTGGCAGGTTTTAGAATCTTCACAGTATTTTGAAGACAACTATACTGTCCTATAAAGTAAAAAACACTGAGAAACCAAACTCAGAAAAATAACCTTAAAGTTCTGTTGTTGTTCAGCCCCAGTAGATATAGGTAGATTATTGGACATGAGGCAGTTATTGTTACTGCATATTACCTAATTTTATAAAAAAACACAGTGTGCTTTACAGTATATATGGATTAATTCTGGAAGTGCTTAGTGACTGGGAATTTTGACATTTTATTTCATCATTTTGACTTACTGTATCTCTTTTTTTTATCCTTTTATCTAATATTTTTAACTTTTTATCTCATCATTTTGACTTTTTATGTCATGATTTTGACTTCACTTAATTCGCCTTATGTATGAAAAACCTTCAAAAAACATTCATTGAGAGTTCACGTTATAGTCCAGTGCACATTATAGTGCAGAAAATACAATACAACAATACAATTACATAATCTGTTTCAGTGCATTTGGAAAATGTGCACTATATTTAGTCAAGACAAAGATCCTCTCTGGTAGTGACAACTTAAAACAAATGAAAAGTCTGTGCTTTTTGTCAGACAGAGAAATACAAAGGCTGTTAAACATTATGATAGAAGATATGAACCACTTTATGAATATGAGAATATATTGCAGATCCAACCATTTCTAGAAAGTCTTTGAAGGAATGAAAGATGGAGGCAGAATTTTTTTTGCATATAGTTGACAAGTCTGAAAAAATATTATTTTAAGGAGTATGCACAGCTGCTTATATTCAGGATTATTAGTGGAATATCCGTTTGGTTGATGTAAAGAACTAAATAGGAATTTAGCTTTTTTTAGAATAAGAGTAAAGAGGTGACTGTTTTGTGTCAGGAAAACAGGTAGCAGCAGCAGACACTGCCTAACGTAGTTTATTAATGCGCACAGCTGTTAGCAGTGACAACGAGCATTAATGCTATTGAGAGAAAGTAGGTCCAACAATTACGAGGTGTGAGTTTTTGTTCCGTGACGGTTTTGTTATGCAAATAAATCACTCGTTCAAACGCATATTGTTTTGAGAAGAAACACATTTTAATTTCGTGACTCCAGGAAACCTGCCGGGACTACTTTCGCTTTGACCAAAACCGTCCAGAACTCAGGACACTGTCGGGGGTAAGTCACTGTGTTGAGCTGCATTTTGTAATAAACGTCCAAAATGTAATAACTTTTTCATTTCATTTTGTAATAAATTTTGCCACATTATGTCATAAATTATTATATTTTGAGAAGATTATTACAAAATGCACTTGCAACCTTTTTTATTCTCTAGAAAATGTAATAACATGGTGCATTCTGTAATAACCATTCTAAAGCATGGTTTATTTGTTTGTTAATTGTACTTTACTTTAATTTGGACATGCAGAATTTGCCAGAAAACCCCCTTAGGACATAAGACGTTAAACAATTTAAGTGTCTATAGAGCTGCTGTGACCAGATCATTTATCCTCAAAAGACTAAACAAACAAAATGTATTTTTCCAAAATATATCCGTAATTTCAAATTATCCATGTCTAATATGTCTAATTACCAGCCAAGACATAAACCACTTGGAATGTTTCCCAAACAGCTCCTTGAGTTTTAATACCACACCACCAAAGCACCTGTTGCTGCAAAATGGAATAAATTACTACATAATAAGGGAAATGTTATTACAAAATGAAATGAAAAAGTTATGACATTTTGGACGTTTATTCCAAAATGCACTGTTATTATGTAGTCATTGGAGAGGGCCAATGTGCTGTTTAGGATGTTCCATATTTATGGGTCACTCGGATAAATTGCCCATTTGCTCATGTGTGACAGTAACTCTACTTGGACAACTGCCTGAAACGTTCTGGCAGACACGTTCAGAGTCATTTTATGCTGCAGATACTGTAGGTTAATTGTATTAGAACTTTTGCTAACACTTTATAATACCTACATATAATTCACCATTTGTTACCTATTTGTAAATGTTTGTTCATTATGTATTCACAACTGTTAATGTCTTGTAAAGGTTCATACAAGATAATTAGATTATTTTTAACAGACAAGTGTAGTGTTTACAACAGTTTTATCTGCAAATTAGGTAAACAAACACTACACCTGAATTACATTGTACAGCTATTTCTTCAAGGTTTGTGAACAAATGGTGTGTTCATGATAAATTGTGTATGAACAATACATTAACAAACCATTTATAAATAGATAATATATAAAGAATTGTTTGTATGTATTGTAAAGTTTTACCAACTTTTTAATCAGATTAATCATGATGATGGATTAATCTGCATTAATATGTTAATTTTGAAAGCCCTAGTTTCTGTCTAATTAGTGTTCTTACTTCAGCAGACCCATGATGAAGGCTCTCAGTCTCATACAATGGCTGCTGAGTTGAGGACACTGTCGGATTTTAGTGACCAGGCTGTGAAGGACTTTGGTGGACGGACCTGCAGGAAATGTAAAAACAGTTTAGACAATAGCTTTCCATCATCCAAAAGTCAAAATAACCAGCTCTGGGTGTCAACCAGACTGAGACATACTCAGAAGTGGGAAGTAGAAGTACTTTGTTACTGTACTTAAGTAGTTTTTTTTTTTTTTTTTTTTTTTAGGTATCTGTACTTTACTTGAGTATTTATTTTTCTGGAAACTTTTTACTTTTACTCCC
This sequence comes from Siphamia tubifer, assembly GCA_020466265.1. Classification (NCBI taxonomy): domain Eukaryota; kingdom Metazoa; phylum Chordata; class Actinopteri; order Kurtiformes; family Apogonidae; genus Siphamia; species Siphamia tubifer. Next base: position 21,009,825 of record CM035794.1, on the reverse strand, counting down.
TACATTTTTGCATGAATATCTGTACTTTATAATCCTTACATTGTCAGAATAGACTCATTACTTTTTCAAAATAAACAGATGTGACAGTATGGAAAATAAATGGCTTCAGAGGGAAAATCAGTGGAGAGAAATTTTAACTTTCAAAATTGTGCCATTTTATCTCATACTTGTGACTCTTATTCTCATCATTATGGCTTTTTTAAATCTCATATTTATGATTTGTTATCTCATAATTGTGCCATTTTATCTAAGAATTTTGACTCTTTATCTCATAATAATTACTTTTAATCTCAGTCTTAATTTTTTTCATCTAACTTGGTTTTTTTTTACTTTTTATCTTGAAATTCTGTATTTTTTTTTAAATCTCACATTTATGACTTTTTCAAATCTCATAATGATGACTTTTTATCACCATTGTGACTTTTTTTCCCCCCATTTTTTCCTAAATTTCCTGCCCATTCCCACAAAAACCACTGATCAAACACATTATATACACATTAACTCTGTTTATTTTTGGATAATCTTGAAAATTTAGATTTTTCCTGGTTAAATTTATATAATTTCATCCATGGGGGGGAAACATTTTAGTTTTACTTTTTACTTTTTTACAATAGAGAAGTTGTACTTTTATGCTTTCACTTCAGTAAATGACTTGAATTAAAATTTGCTAATACCTATCCTAGTAGAAACCTCCACAACCCTCCAGGAATGATTACGACGTTGGCCGATGATCAGGTCCAGTTTGTGATCCCGAAGACCGTCCTCTAAAATATTCTGTATGGTGGGACATAAATGCTCCAGCACCAGACCAGCGATGGTGGGACTTCGAGAGCTGTTACCCAGTCGCATCTGGAACCCAGATTAGATATCACTCTTAATTATAAGCCACTTCCTGCTGACACAACTAATCTGACTGAAGACACAAAACCTAATTTCACGTCTGCACTTTTCCACTGAAGCTTCAGGCTGTGCCAAGTCATACCTTTTCTTCAGGATCTCTGCTGCTGCCAAAATGGGTCATGATCAAATCCACTGCCCTGCTAACAGCCCGCAGCAAACCTAAAAATATCAAAGCAGAAAGGAAATTATACAGTAGTAGAAGAATGTTGGGGCCAGTAGATAGTATTGTCATACTTCAACTATATTCATTACATGTAAATGCTATGTAGTTTGATTTCTGAATTTAAAAATAAAGTGGAAAAATATCCCAAAATGTGCAGCTATGAATTTATTTTTGGACTGTCATACTGTATAATTACACGTTTTAATCAGATTAATCACAGGGTTCCTGTGGATTAATTTTGATTAATCACATATTCAAATGTTTATTTTCATCTATATTAATTGTGTTTCATTTTACACGAACAAACAGACTCAAGAAAGTAGCAAAAAAAAAATGCAATTAATGAGTTTGTCCCAAGATGGGTAACCCCCAACTGGTGTATACTTTCATTAATGTGATATATGAAGCTGGATGTTCTTCAACAAAAGAAAAGTCTTTCGTGCAGAGTGTGTCTAACACTTTATGTAAGTTAACTGTTACATGTTGGGGGGGGGGGCTTGTACTCTAATGTGCTATGGAGAGGGTCAGATCAGATCAGAATTAATCAGATTAATCACAGGGTTGATGTGAGTTAACTTCAATTAATCACATATTCAAATGTTCATTTTCATCTATATTAATTGTGTTTCATTTTGCATAAACAAACAGATTCAAGAAAGAAGGAAATAAAAGTATATCTGCATTTAAAATATTTGTCCAAGCTGGGTGATGCGTTAGCCTAGTGCTAACCTAAGCTTAGCGTTAATGTCATATTTAAAGCTGGAAGTGATTTGATGAAAAAAAACCTCCCTTAAAACACTTTAGGATAGTCAACTGTTCATTTTGGATTTGTTTGTACCCAAATTTCCCACAAACACACAAAAATAAACTGAAAAACACAAAAATATATCCAAAATACGCTAAAATCCACTAAAATATAAAAAAAAAAAATAGAGTAATCCAAAAAAATGATGAAATATGATGAAATATCCTAAATACATTCAAAAAAGACCAAAAAATGTCTAAATATTCAAAATGTATGCAAAGATATGATGCAATTAATGACACTTTTGACAGTTACAACAAAACAACTTGAAACAAAACAATTGTTCCATTTAATTGTGCTAAGATTTTTAAGGACCCCACCCACCCCCTGCACTATTCCTTCTAACTCCTGCCATCAGACGACACTATAGAGTCCATCTATCAAAAAAAAACATATACTGTACATGAACTCATTCATACCCACTGACATAAACATTTTAAACAAAATAAGAACAACCCTGAACCACCAATGTTTTAACGGTTTTAACTGGAATTTTTTAACATGTTTAACACTTTTAATTTATTTTTAATAACTATAATTATATTTTTTATGTTGTTTTGTTGGATGTGTGTTGTCTCACACCAGGAGAAGTTTTTCTGATTCTGATTCTAATCAGATTAATAATGATGATGTATTAACCTGTATTCACGCATTAATTTTGACAGCCCTAATTTATTTATGTATTTACTTTGGAAAATTCTAAAACATTTTAATGTGTTATACAGATAGGGTTGGAATAATCAATTGTATTCATAGAAAATGAGATATGAAGGAGTCTGTGTTTGAAAAAAATGAAGGGGATTTTCACTCCACAAACTGGGTCAATGCAAAGAATTGTGGGAGAACCCTTTCATGGCTGATTATCATATTGCAGAAGTGCAAATGTGCAAATGTGAGAAGTGAAGATGAAAGACTCCATTTTTTCATTCCTCCATTTCACCAGTTATCCTGAATGACTTGCATTTCCATGTTTGTCTTATTCAAATCATCCTGACTAGTCTCTGCAAAATGTCACGGTAAATTGTTTATGCATGTTGATGCTGCCTGCAGTGCTGCACCACACTGACTGTCAGTGCTATTGCTGCTGCAAATATCTACACAGTTAATTACCCATCTCAGGGCTCACATTTATATTATTACATTTGCACTATATGGCCCTTGAAACAATATGATCATGCGTATTATAAATCTTTTTTTTTTTTTTTTTTTTTTAAAGTACAGTCTCTCTTCCTTTCTTGTTCTTGTCAGAGCTCGTAGTTGAACACACATAGGCTACAGAGCAGGAGGATCAGCCAATCCTGTGCAGGGAGAGTTAAAAATAGGTCATGTTTGAGAGGAAGCCCCTTCAGGGTATTGAAGGCACTGCTGCAGCACACTGAGTCTTTATTGCTGCTCTTCACAACCGCTTATCACTGGATAAACAGTCCAATCAGGAAGGAATCTACTTCTAGTTCATTCACATTTCAGTCTAAATTAATATTATTACTATTATCTATGTTTTTTCTTCACAGTTATGCTATTGTAATTACCTTCAACAGCCAAAAAATCTGAATAAATGACAAACTGCATAAAAATACAGTCATTTTACACTGTCTGCCTATTTGTTTGAAGACTGATTTTATCATTTCACATGCTTTTCCTTTACTGCCTGGCCCAAAAATAGATCTAAACTGTCCTTGTAGTCTGTGGAGAGACTGACATCCACAGAGAGCAGGATAATGATTGTCTCATTTCAGAATTTAAAAAAACAAAGAGCAGACAAGTTCAGAGTCAGAGCTCATCATCTGTGAAATAATTCTATTCTACATCAGTTTTATATTTACTTATTTACTAAACTTCCTTTACATTTATTTTAATTGAAAAGATTTTATAGAATATATTAATTTTAACTCATAAAGACCCAGTGTTACTTCTGTAGAGTCTACATTTAACCTTTATTAAAATGAATTTTTATGATTTATATTAATATTATCTGTTGTATTTTGTGTTTTTTCAATGAACGTTAGAACGTTAGTATTAATATTAATATTAATCCTCATATTATGTTAAGGGTCAATTTGACCCATTTCAGTTTTGTGTTGATCAAAGTACTGGTTATCATTTCTTTTTCTTCAAATGTTGTGACTTTTCCTCATCTAGGGTCATGAACTGTTGAGTAAAATCTGAAAAATCTGGTGTTTAATGGAACGTCTGTGCAGAATTTTGTAGGTGATTTTGACCCAGACACTTTAATGTGGGTAATTATCTGTTCAGATCCAAAATAAACATGTCTTTATAGACACTTTACTTTACTATACTTTATTTTGTTTTACCCAGCATGTGTAAATTGAAAAACTACCTGGAGAAGGACACCGGTGGACACAGGTAAAATAAAAAGGAAAAGAATGAAAACTGAATAAAATGTGTTTATGAAGAGAGCAAAAACTTGAACAAAATAGTTCTTAAATACCGTGTTGAAATAAAAAAATGTATTGTATGTCTCTTCTAAATATGTATGCCATCTAAAATAAAGTTGTTATTGGTTTAACCTGTTATTTATTAATTAATTTTTTTTTACTGTATTGAGTGGATTTCTACAGTACGGGTCAAAATGACCCACAACATGATCAATGTAATTAATTTTCAACATAATACGAAGGTTAATATTCATATTAATATTAATAAGAAGTACATAATACCATATACAGTTGCCAGACTAGGCAATGATCAATTAATGAATTAATTCCAGGTTATTACATTTGTGGGTTAACAGGTAGATGAGTAGGTATAGGTCTAAAAAAGGAATGTGTCTGAAAACAATAAAATGACTGTACCTTCATGACCATCAGTCATGAAAAAATGACCATAGGTTTATAATTACTGAGTCTCATAGATTGATTTTCTTTTTGCAGATGGTGACAGTGGTTGAAATTAAGACAAAGAAAAGCAAATTTGGGTCAAACATGTCAAAATGTACACATCTAAAATACAACACAATGAAAAGTGACACAGATAATTGATGTCAATTCTACCTCATGCTTCACTCAGTCGTTCATTACCTCTCCGCTGCAGGTGACTGATGGACATAGACTCGTACGATGTATCGGGTGAGAGGCAGAACTCAGTGGGCGGCCTGTCACTCAGGATCAGAGGGTCACTGTGCTGACCCTGACCCTTCTTCCCACTCAGTCCAGCAGAGTCCTGCAGTTGTAGTCCAGAAGCAGACAGAGAGAACAGGGAGCCCAATGAGGACAGAGGAGCGACAGACGACAGGGCAGCCGTCAAACTACTGTGGAAAAAACCTGACTGGGTCACAGGTGCGGCTCCATACTGTGGTGGTTTAATTTGAGTTTGTTCAGGTGTGGGTGGGGTCAGGGACACCTGCAGGTCGGGCTGATGGGTGTCATTGGTTAGAGTTAAAGTGGGGGGGGTGTGAGAGGACGATGGAAGGTAGGGACTGTGGGTCTGGGAGTGACTGGGTGATTTATTTGGTTGGGTGTGTGGGTGACTCTGCTCAGGGGTCAGGTGGATCAGGTTCTGGTAGGTGGGGATTTTAACCAGACCACACTGATTTGGTGCCGAAAGCAGATTTGGGCTTGTGTTGTCTTGGTCCAGTTTGACATTTGGGTTGGAGTGTGATGGACTGATACGGGCTGGGCCTCTGCCGGGCTGGCCCCATGTGCGCCTGTAGCTGAAGCACTCTGGACTCGGGGAACAAGTGGAACATGTGTCTGAACTGGAAGGAGCCTCCAGGAAGATGGGAAACTGGCTGCCCATGGGAGAGAGCTGAAGGTTCGAAAAACACTGACTTCTTTTGCCTTTAAAGGTGAAGCTGGGCTGAGAGCTAACAGCTTTGGTGCTTTTTTGGTTCATGTACTGCTCCAGAAGACCACCCAGGTGCTGGGCCTGGGACGGAGGCTGTCCTGGTGGGATCAAAACAAACGGCTGGATGGGCAGCGAGGTCGGCCTCTGGGCTTTACTGTAGCGCAACAGGGGGGTGTCCAGTGAGCATGCTCCTACAGGACAGGTAGAGGATGAGGAAGGAAGGAAGGAAGAAAGGAAGGAAGTGTTATTTATAGAGCACCTTTCACAGACAAGTGTTTTAAAGTGAAAAATATTTAACTCTTTGATGCATCCTGGTCACTACAGTGGTCAGTTCTTCTACAGTTGTTCCCTTGTATATTCATGGTTTTGTTGTTTTAGTTCCATATCAGTCAGTTCATATCATTACTGTAACTGGTCTGTTCTTAATACCTGATCTGCACTAACATGTTTATGTGTAAATCAGTTGCTTGTTGTTAATAGACTGTAATTAACAGTTTATTCTTAAACAAAAATTACATCAAAACTGTTTTATTTTATAGTGTTCTGATATTACATTTTAAATACATGTGTCTTTGCTTCAAAGCTTATACACATGTTGTCCAGCTAAGTGGACATTTTTGTAACTCCTTAAAAAGATTTCAATCATCAAAGAGAAATAAAAATACTGAGGAAAAAATCTTGACTAAGGTTCTCATAATTCATCCATCAAAGTGTTAAAATACAGATAAAATACAGTTAAGACACCGTTAAAATGCAATAAATATATTAACTGTAGTTGGTTTGTAGCAGCCCTGAGTCAGTTTAAGTTAATGAATGAATGGATGAATGAATGAATGAATGAATGAATGAATGAATGAATGAATGAATGAATGAATGAATATCCTTTATTGTCAGTGACAATAAAGGATGCTCATGTTACAATGAAATGTATGCAGCCCCCTCCCTCTACAGTGCAACATATTCTTGTTTAAACAAGAATGTCTTAACCTCCTGAGACTTATTGCTTTTTTTTTTTTACTTTTTTTAAAATAACAATTTAAGTAATATAGTTGAAAAGAAGTGTTGCCCGGTACAACAAAACCCACCCCCCTTGTACACATTTTACCCTATCTCTTATCATTGCAAAAATGCATTTTTGGTGATTGTGACCTTGACCTTTGACCTACATTCACCACAATTTTATGGGATGTATTCTGGTCAAACTTGTACCATTCCTGAAAATTTCATGAATATTTGTCCAGTAGTTTTAGTGTAAAGCTGCTGACAAACAGACAAACAGACACACAAACAAACCAACACTAATACCCCTCTCCCCTGCGGGGGGCAGGGAAACTACTGGCAGCAAATCAGGACTACATGTTCAGGTGAACTCGCATATCCAACTACCACACAAAGTTTGAGCAGGTATGTAACGTTCATGGTGGTAATTAATGATATTTTTAAAAACCCCATGAAATCTAATGGTTTATATGATACATGTTGACTTGTGCATAGTCTATAAATGTATAAACTAAGGCTGTTTAAAGAAAAAAAAAAAGGAAATCAAATTAGATGAATTCAAGTTAAGTGCATTCACATAAAGGCGTTTGGAGTGAATAAATTAAGATGCATAATGTAGTTACCATTAGCATTAATTAATAAACAGAATAGGAGAATAGGCTTGTCCATTTCATTATCATGCCATCCTACCTGCTGCACTACTAAACATATTTTAATTCTGTATGAGAAACATCTGAGATACTGGGAAGGTTTATTATATCAAAGAGCATTTGATCAAAATATTTCTGCAGTATTTTCCACAATGTTCATTGACTGTTACAAAGGCAAAAACACCCTAAACAAGTGTGTGTTTTCCGACCCTTTAAAGATTCCATGCACATTTCCTTTCATTGACTCCCTCCAATGATATATGGATAATCTTGCATGCAACAAAACACTTAACTAGAAATTCTTTATATCTGTGCTGAAGACCTACAGTATGACCTCTTCAGCTGTTATAGATTTTCACTGATTTGTTGTTTCAGAGAAGAAATTGAAAAATCAGGATGCACATATGCAGGATGGTTCAATTATTGTTCACTAAAAACCTTTAAAAAATTTATTAAAAAAATAAAAAAATAAAATAAAATAAAAATAAAATTAAAAAATATGAAAATAAAATTAGTCTTACTATTTTTGCTTTTGATAATTCAAAAAGAGAGTAATTACTGTGTCATGACATACACTGTTACACTGACATAAAATCTCTGGGATAGATGATTTTGGCCACATGGTCCTCCCCTCCCACCCCTCTACTGCCTTACCCTTTTCACTGGGATCCATACTGCTTTGCTCCTGGTCCAACATCACAGATGGCTGTGTTGACGCCGTGCTCATACCTTGGCATGTACTGCTATGTGGGCTACGTTGACTGGGGCACAGCGAACAGGCCACATGGGAGATGTTTTGGATGCTTTCTGTGTGTTTCTTCCTGTAGGAGGCTTCCTCAGTCGAGGTGTTGGCACGCTGATCATCGTCATTTTGAAACCAGGAGCAGTCAAACTCAGAACTGCAATGAGCAGAGGAGAACCTCCTTTCCTTATACTGATCCTCTTTGTCCTGATGGTGAAAAAAGAAAGATATATATTGCTTAAGTTTAAAATAATAGATCTGATTTGTAAGGTATTTTAACGGTGAAGAAAGCAAACAGACTGTAGATGTGTTCACCCTTAGATTATAGCTACTGCTGTACATAGAATAATGCATTTGATATATTTTATGTGTGTGTGTGTATGTATATCTACATATATACATACACATCTCTTAAAATTTTTTGGGTCGTATATATATATATATATATATATATATATATATATATATATATATATATATATATATATATATATATATATATATATATATATATATGATACATGAAATAAATACTTTGCACAGTGAACTAATGTAAATGCATGGCTTTTCTAGTTTCTAACATCAGTAGTTACAGACACTAATAAACAGGTTTTCTCTAGAGGGCTTTTGTTCTGACTCAGTCAGTCATTCACCCTTTAATCACATCTCAAGAACTCATTGAGGGCCTGGCCTCATTTTCAGTGGTAATGTATGTTATAATGTGTTCCAGGTAAATGCAGCAAAGAGACTAAACACTGTTTTTCCCAAATTTAGAGTTTGCTTGGATATTTTGATTGTCTAACTGTCACCATCTGACTATGTCACCATCTTCATAAAAACATTCTCTGTTGACATTTAAGGCTTTGTTGCATCTTACATAAAAACATAAGTTAGGAGATTCAATGAGCTACCATTTTATAGCATTGTTTCTGGTTTAAATTAAATGTGTGATGATCCTCCTCTAGGAGATTCTCATTTATATTTCTAATTTCACTCTTGAATGTGTTCCTGTAAACACTGCAGTTTCCCCATGGTGGGATAAATATCTTCTCTTATATTTTTCTGTAGGCAGCTGTGGTTCAGAATGGATCATCCCATGAGTGAAGGGTTGGCAGTTTGAATCTTGACTGTCACTCCACCTATCAAAGTACTCTTGGGCAAGACACTGAACCCTAAATTGTTCCCAGTAGGTTTGTCAGCAGCTGCCTATGTGTGTTTGAATGGGTGAACGTGACGCTATGTGAGCACAATGACTTTGGAAAAGCACTACATAAGTGCAGCCCAGTTACCATTTGTGTTTTCTGTTTGTCTTCACTCTAAAGTCACCAAATAAAAGTAAAAATATTAACCTTCAGTTTGTCTTTCTGGGGTCCATCTGTGTCAGAGTGAGGTGGGGGGCTACTCCTGCTCTGACCCTCAGGGCAGCTGGTGAGACTGGACCAGGCTGGGCTGGGAGACTGGGAGGACAGGTCACATGTCACTAGTTTGTAGTACTTCTGGTTGGTTCCGATGGCGAGCGTCGCCTGGCTTTGAAGGCATGCAGTCAGGTCTGAGACCTCCAGAGAGGACAGACCTGGAGGCACAGGCTCCAGGGAGTAAAGATTACAGTTGGAGTCGAGGCCCTGAGGAGACCAGGAAGGGTTAGCATCGTCTTTCAGGGGAGAGTGGACAGAGACATCATCATGTTTGAGGTCAATTGGAGTCTGAGGAACAGGGCGGAGGTTGAGGAACACAGATCCTTCAGTTGAAGGTTCTATTGCAGGGCTGCTGAGATCATGAGGTGTGGCAGGGTTGTTGCTTCTGTTGTAGATGGTGCAGAAGTTAACCAGGACGCCATCAGAACTGTTACAGGAAGAGTCGCTGTTGGAGAACAGCTCCGGTGAACATTTGTGTTGGCTGTGGACGAGGCAGGACACGTTATCCTTCAGTCTGGATGAAACCTGCTCCCCACAGGCAACAGTGCCAGATCTCACTGGAAAGCATTGGCACTTAGTTTGTAGTGAGTCAAGCTGGTTGGGCTTGTTTGAAAGCCATTCTTGGTCGGACACAGAACCAAATATTGTCCCTTCATTTTCCCATTCACTGTCCACGTCACCAATAAAACCTCTGGAACCATTACCGACAGGCCAGTTTGAGTTACCGTGCAAAACAAAAGACGAGTCTTCATGATATCTGTGTAGATTATCCCCATCGCTGTCCTCATCCTCCTCTGCCTCATCCATGTCTGTATTGGGAAGGAATGAGTTGTGTGAGCGCAGACTCACTTTACCCTCACAGCTTTCCTTCTTCAGTTGGGAGCTGTTCTCCTCCGGCGAAGATGCGGGGTCGTACCTCCCGCTGCTGTCGCTCGTCCCTTCCTCTTCAGCTCGGTCTTCGGTGAGACTGCTATAACTACTGGAGAAAGGTCTTTGCCCACCGCTGAAGGCATGCTCTCGGTTCAGAGAGTCTTGTTCCGGGAGGGAAATGGCGCGGGTCAGTCCCACCGAGCACAGACGGCTGGGCCTCTTCGCTGAGCTGCATAAGGCCTGGACGGGAAGGCGCCAAGTGGGGAGCTGAACAACAGGGAAGTGGCACGCGATCAAGGTGTCACCTGAAAGATTGGACGCTCCGATCATGGTCGCACATGTAGGTGGATGATGGCAACTGGCTCCATGTTTAGAGAGTTCAATACTGAAAGAGGAAGAGAGAATTTTAATGCATTGCATTAGAAAGACTTCAGTGTGCATTGATTGAACATGCTTTGAATTCAGTATAAATGGCTGAGAGATAAAAATACAAGTGGGCAAATACTGATTTATCCTCTAAATGCTTGAATTTATTTAAAAAAACAAACAATTATTTATGTTTTTGATGTCAAGTAGTTAGTAAATCCATGGAGATTCATGTTCATTTGAGTAAAGCACATAAAACAAATAGTAATAATTATAGCTCATAGCAATGAAACAGTAATAGCACTGATTTTTATTTTTTTTTTAAATTGATGCCACAAAAAATATTTTCAGTTCCCTGTTAATACACATCAAATTTGTTTTGCTGATTCTGCAATGGAAACTATTTGGCACAAATTTGCAACAGTTGACATTAAGGGGTTAAAAGAATGAGCATAATATCAAATGAAGAATGATGAAAACAGGGATAATCAGCAGATAAAATAAAATAAAAACTGTTAAATGACAGGAATATCAATATTGTTTGGTGCCTGCAGTAGGCAGCATGTTACTGCAGCTCTTTTCTGCTGTAGTAACCAAGTCATTTCCTGTAAGGGATCAATAAAGTATCTGTCAATCAATAGAGAAATAAGAAAAAAAAGAAATATATTTTCTCTTATCTGTTAATATCAATTACATATTTACATAACCTGAACTCAGCCTTCAACCATTGAGTATCTGGTGCTCTTCATCTTCTTCTAATGTCTCCTAATTTGTTTTTTCTATATTATATGATGGGTTTTTTTTCTTTAAACAAATCATAGCAAATACCAGCTCAGTCAGATTTCCCAGATTCAGTTTGTGTGTTTGCTGGAAAACTGACTAAGCTTTCAGTTCAAGTTGTCAAAGGTGATGAAAAATGCATCAAATCCTCTCTGTGAGAATATACTTAAGAGACAAAAAAAATGAATACAGATAACAGATGGACTCATTCTTCCACTAAGACCCATTTGAACTAGTTTTAGGAAAATAAAAAATATGTTTGCACCGTTGAGCCTTAAAAACATGGTGCACACATCAATGAAAATTGAAGAAATCATGTTTGTGTTAATCTCTCTGCAGCTCTGCTCCCTGATTTTCCACAGTTTTCTTTATTGTTTATTATTCAAGTCTTGCCACATGCAAAGATTAAAGAGCACAGACTGTCTGCATGTACAGTAGGTGTCAAAATTATCCAGCAGTCTTGTTAAGTGAGTCAGGCTCGGAGCCGCAGGGACCCAATTATAGACTTAAATGTTGTTGCTCTCACCTCATATGTATATAAAGATCTACTGAATAATACACAATATACGTTACCAGGGGAGATCTTATATTCTTCTTTAACCTTTATTTGATCAAATCTATTTCATACAACAAGGGAGAGAGAACACAAACAGAGTTAAGATATATGAAAATCAAATATTATTACACACTTCTATTAGACTCAATATTTATTTGAGTATCCTGCATCATTTGTAGCATCAAACTGTAGCTGGGTTTTTTTATACATTTTATAGGGCTTTTGTCACTTTTATTGATCTATTTTTTTTAAATCCCTATGGTGAATCCTAATTTTATTGTACGTGTGTGTGTGTGTGTGTGTGTGTGCAATGGAGTGCACAGAATTTCCTTTGTGATTATCTATCTATCTATCTATCTATCTATCTATCTATCTATCTATCTATCTATCTATCTATCTATCTATCTATCTATCTATCTATCTATCTAATAATTTAACCCCCCCCCCAAAAAATATGTTTGTATAAGTGTATACGTGAGGGTAGAGAGGGTCTGAACGTCTCTGTCAATGTATTTCAGTATTTTGTCCATGCAGACTTAACGTTGTCATACATGTACAGAAGTGCAGTTAACCTGGTATTGACAAACAGTAGAACCAACCCATAGAGATGGAAGATATTAAATAGCACATTGGCCTCTGGATGGAAATATGAGGACAAAAAGCCCCCCAACATGAACCAATTAACAGATAAACTATTATACACACTGCAGGAAGATATTGTTGTTGTTTTTTTTATTACTTAAGCACTTACAGCTTAAAATACCATATTAATGTACATTATTTGGGACTTTTGTTAGTAGTGTATATACAATACATTCTCTTCATTCTTCAGTTTGTTTGTTCAAAATGAAATGTGATGAATATAGATGAAAATGAATGATCTTTAATCATGATTAATCAAAATGAATCCACAACTCTGTGATTACTCTGATTAAACATTTTAATTATTTGACAGCCCTATATTTATTCATTTATTCTGTGTAAATGTTGCCCTTTACTCTTAATTGGACCCTTTGGTGGGCCAGTTTTAGTTTGGTTTTGTGGTCCTTATGTTTGGCCAATCAGTTTAGACTGTCATCTAGTAGATGGCAGAAGAGCATAATTGAAATAGCTGCATAAAATAAAAAATATGGCAGTGTGTAAGTCCAACTGACCAATGAGAGTAAAAACCTAAAATACTAAAAGGAAACATTAAGACCTAAAGTCCAACTGCAGACTTGTCCAGTCAGACTGTGTTCTCTCACTTTCCTCCACCGGGCCCTCCAGTTAAAGTCCTACTGTGTCGTCTTGCTCTGGCCCTCAGCATAGCCTACCCTCTATAATTCAATCAGCCATTAACTAACCCCTCCTCTCTCTGGCTGAATGGGCCAACCACAGCCTCGCACAGCTCCTCAGCTGCTCTGTAACTAGGGCAGCTGCACTGCAGAGACACTTCAGTACCAGCAAATACATTTTTCTGTACTCAAGTTGAAGACTTTTAACATGATTGTGTAGTTTTTCCTGATTTTCATGAGTCATGACATTATACAGACAACACTGAGAATAGATAACATTCACCTTAAATAGAGGCAAAGAGATAAAAAGTTGCAAATACATTTAAAAAAATCTTATACTTGATCATATAAAACATATCAAATGAATTGACAGAATGTCTCTACTTCTTTTTTGGTTTCAAATTTTCCTCTTAATTATCATGTTGCAACAATTAAAACAAAATTACACGTACAATACTAAATACATCAATCACATGCTCAAAGGTGGAATCACCCTATTATTCCACATGGAAAATAAAAAATACCCTGAACAGTCATCCTATAAATCAACTTAATCAACATTTCAATCATTTAGTTCATGTAGAAAAAGCTTTGTCTTTCTTATTTAAGCAAAAAAACAAAAAAAAAAACCACATATCAAGAGTGAAATGTGTGTGCAGAACCTCAGTTTATCTTGTAAAGTAAATCAGACAAAGATTTTATCAGATAGTAAGATATGAGAGGAAGACGTTTTGACTAAAAATATAAAAACCTCTTTGTGCTCTGTGGTGAAAAACTATGCAATGAGACACTGTTTCTAAATAATTCATATCTGTTAGAACTGAAATTGTTGGATTTATCAGTAAGATTCTGCTAGAGACAGATATTAGCATATGTGGAGGCAGTAATGTGCTTTCAGTTTCCACATTTGATCAATATATTATAACTGATTTGGATAATACCCTTAAAATCAATTTTTTTTAATATAAATAAATAAAAACACTGACAATTCCAGCCTCTTCATGTATGAGAGATTTTATAAGGTGCATAATCCTCTACCTGAACATTTAGGTTTTATAGCAGCATATACAGTATTTTATACACTATATTTATAGGCCTCTATACTTGATCTAATTACATGGTGTTTTATGCATGTGCACATGCATATAAAAGTAACCAACAGGCAGAATAAGCTCTGTTATGCCTGAAAATCACTTAATTACATAAGTCAATAGCTATAGAGCCAGTTTATGGATTATTCTTTTATGCATTGTCCTAAAGAAAGGCAGATCTTGATCTGATGGGTTCATGAAATAAAACTGTAATCTGATTTGGACAAAGACACCAGACAGATAAATATAATGAGATGAGTCAAAAGGTTCAGTAAGAGGCAGATACAGAAAACCAAACAGCAAATGAGTTTATCTTTTCATTGAACCACATACTAATCAGTTTACTGTCAATTATCCGGATTAATGTCTCAGGTAATGTAATATGAGGTAGAGTATTATCCTCCAGGGGAACACTTTGCACTGAATCTGGACTCATCCTGTCTACATTTGTTTTCAACAGTTCAACAGTTCAATACCACAGGAGGAAAAGTAGGCCACTGTGACTGACTAGATGTCTGCAGAGGACTAACAATAACAACTGCAAAATGGGAACGATGCCTGAGCGTTTTCAGGACTGGAAGGGAAGGCCCAGACAGAATGTATGCCTGGAAAAGAGAGAGAGAGCCATGTCCTGTGGAGCACACTGAGAGATGTGGCATCAGTTGAACTATTTCACTGGAAATGTCAGATCCAGTCATTCACTTCACATGAGAGATGGTTGTGTGGATCTGTGGAGGCACAGCACAGCACAGATCAGACTGATGCTGTTTGTTTCCACAGACTCAGTATAATGAGCATCAGTTTGGCTAAAGCACATCATTACTGCTACATCTGCTCATGTGAAGAAAAGTTGCAGGAACAAAGTTGTCAGACATCAACTCCTAGAATAAAGGAAATGCTGTGTTTATGTGTGTGCATGTGTGTGTGTGTGAGTGAGACAGTTCCATTTCATAACATCATGCAATATTCAAAGAGGGTGAAATAGGGCAACTTGCAAGAAAACAAGCAATTTTAGCGCGCGCACACGTCAGACACAAGGTTTACTTCTTGCAAATACACACACAAACACCCCATTAAAAGTAACATTGGCACAGATTACAATAAAATGCAACTAATATCTAAATGAATCCCATATAAAACAAGCGTCCATGCATTTGCGACCACCCTCCGCAGCGCATCTCTATTTAACATCCTATTATTAACTCCTTACTTGAACACAGCCTCAGCTGCAGCACATGTTCATCCTCTTCCTGCAGGTGACTTTGTTTTCCAAGGTTCTCAGACATATGCGATAAGATCCGAAGGCATGAAAGTAATCTTAAGAAACAAATGTTCTTAAAAATTATTCTGATACTCGGTGTATGAGGCCAGACGCCAAAAGCCGCCATTAAAAGCTTATTACCTTCACCTTTGTCATCTCACGTGTCAAGTTTGATCACATGCATGATCTGGACTATTTATAACTGCAACATCTGGGTAATATGAAACCGGTCCGACATGGAGGTCCGGACAGGCACAGCGGTCCACACGCCCCAGCATCAGCACCGCTCACACCGGAGGAGGCTCTGCGTCATCAAGCGCTCAGCCAATGGGAGCACAGAACGGCCTGTCACTCAATGTATCAGACACCTGGAAGTTCACTTTGAGAAGGTTGTGCAAAAATAACAGGAATGATAAAAATTAATACACAGCCTTTGTGGTGACAGGAATCCTAACATTATTGCAGTTTAATCTGAGTCAAAAACATCACACTGTTCCGGAATAAGATTAATTTTAATCACAAAAAAGAGGTGCAAAACAATCTGACAAATAAAAAAAAGTGATGCTTTTCTTTTTTTCATTATTGTATTTATTCAATTTTAACTTTTTTTTTTTTTTTTACACAAAATACACAAGACAATACAATATAATACAACAAAACAGACTGCCAGACTAAACAAAACTCTACTAACTAAACAGACTGTAAATTTACAAGTTTATCAAGGTGCAGAAATTAGACAATGAGCCAAAATTGGTCCCCATACTGCTGTGTGTTTGTCCATATTGTCCAAGCAGATTTTTTCCATTTGCATTGTGGAGACCATTTCCGTAAGCCAGTGTTGAATATGTGGAGGCTCCATAGATTTCAAGGTCAGTAATACAAGTTTTTTGGCTGCAAGCTGTAATGCCAGACATACATTAGTCCCATGTTTCCTATTATCCAAGAAACATTGGAATATGGCCATATTATGATGTGGACTGATATTTAATGAATAACATTTGTAAAACTATTTGAAAATAGCAGACCAAACCAAAGTAAATGTGCCTGTGTTCCTTCAGCAAAAGCACACTTATCACATAGGGAACATACTGATGGAAACATCTTCTTTAATTTTGTTTTTGAGTAATGAAATCTGTGAATTATTTTGACGCTTTTGTTTTTTAACTACAACATGTTTATTCAGAATGTTCCATCTGTGTAACAAACATATACGTCATCATTGTATTGATAGGATCAGGTCTCAACAGTCTTTAAGGTAGTCATTTTATCTCTGTCCACATCATTAAATATTTCACAGCTGTAGATTAAAGCATTATTAATGTGATGCTGCCACATGTATTTCAGTAAACTTGACCCACCATGCCCTCTAGTGGTAATAATAGGAATCTCTGTCTGAATATGCTGAAGGATGTGTGTGCAAACAGTGATGGGAGTTTTATTAAAAGTAAAGGATGTATGAAAAGTAAAAGTAATCCCAGTTTGATCATCTGACAGTCAAGTCAAATCAAGCTATCTTTATTGTCAAATATGTATATAGTATATACAGAACATGTAGCACAGATGACATTTCTTTCCTATCTTCCATGGTGCAACAACTATTTATATCAAGTTAAAACAAGTAAAAACAAGAAGGAACATATGGTATCACCCACAGTGCAATATGCAGTAAGAGAAGAATAAATAAATAAATAACATACAATAAAAAACGGTTGTACAGCAGTCAAAAACGGAGTAAAGTGAGGCAGAGTGTGGTACTGCAGTAGTCTAGACACAATAGTGTCAGTTGTGCAAGTATATGGTACTGCAGTTGCAGGCAGAGTGGGGTGTTGGACAGTATTATCCACATGCTGGCACAGTAATTCTGTGTTACCTTAAGTTATTTTACAGAACAGCACCTCGGGCGGCACAGTGGTTAGCACTTGTGCCTCACAGCAAGAAGGTCCCTGGTTTGAATCCCACACCAGACCTTTCTGTGTGGAGTTTGCATGTTCTCCCCATGTCTGCGTGGGTTTTCTCCAGGTACTTCAGTTTCCTCCCACCATCTAAAGACATGCAATGATAGGTTAATTGGTTAATCTAAATTGCCCATATGTGTGAATGTGAGAGTGATTGTTTGTTCAGTTTTATTTCAAACACACAATAATCATCAAAACATCATTGAAAATGGTCAACGTTTTTTTTTCTTGTACTCGAAATGGAGTGGGAAGAAGTGAAACTTATAAACTCCCACCCCCTTTTACAAACTAAAATTCAAATATACTGCATTAACACACAATATACTGTACTTTATATCCTTTATATCTTTATATCATTACCACAAACCATCCATAACCACATTATTTACAATTCAGCTCATACAATCTGATATGATCAACTAAAGTACTACTAGTAGTAAATCATTAATTTGTGGTGAAAGTACATTCACTTTCACTACAAATTAATTACATAAACAATAATTAATGTCCTAACCATGATAATTTTATTGCAATATAAGACTTAAACTTATTCACCTGTTCTTCTACCTTATAACTAAATATTCACTTGTTCAGATAACATGTGGTTGTTGGTCTATATATGTTCAGCCTTTGCACATTCTAGCTGGATTTGACCCCCATGACCCTAGTGAGGATAAAGCGGGTTCAGATGACAAGACGAGAACAGCACCTCATGATGCCTAACAGAGGGCATATACCTCCTAAAAACTGTATTGGGAATGAAGACTGGTGTATATTGGAACAAAAAGATTTACAACTTTCTTTTGTTGTACTTTACAGTCAGATCAGATGACTTTAAGTCATAAACTGATCATACAGTTCCACTAAAAAACAGAATATCAGAACAGTGACTTCATTTGTAGTTTATTTGGAAACAGCAAACTTTGGTCCATTATGCATTTGTTTGTTTTATAGACAGGCACCCACGTAGAGTTATGTTTTTCTTCTTCAAACAGATTTTCAGAAGAAACAAACATTTTTCCTCTAAAGATAAGGAGCAGTTTTATTGCGCTTCATTACCCTTTGGATATACCATGTAAAACACACATGGGGGAGGCTGTCATGTCCTTCTACTTCATGTCCATGGGTGCTTAGCTCGCAAAAACTTTGAATGGGAGTGAATGGAGCGAGTCAGGCTTAATTCTGATTCCATTTGACAAGTGCGCTGAAATTTACATATGACAGTGATTAATTAGAAATATTTGATGTGGCATAGGCAGACCAACCGTTTTTGATGGGAAGCAAACGTGACATCAGGTTTTATGTGGGACTACATTGTGTCGCGTATGTGACGTCACACGCCACTCAACTGTGGTGTGGAGTCTGTGGTGATGTCACATGTGTAGTCCAAATTATTAACGGGTTTTATTCGCAAATGAATCAGCCGTTGGTTAACAGAAGCATAGGAAACACACATCAATAATTATCATTTGTTACGAGGTACAACATGTGTGTAATTCAGGGCACATGACAAACCAGATACCATTTTAGCATTCATTAATTTTCCGATCTCAGGCCCCATCAGCTTCCTGCAAGGTGCGGAAACTTAAGCCCCCCATGGGGACCATAGACATAATATACACTAAACCCAGCATTGAACGCAACTCTGCTATAACCGTAAACAGATTTCCAGGTGTGTTATGTCATACGTCTATTTATTATTAAGGACATATGTTTCAGCTTGTTTTATTAGTCATAGTTGGTTTAATATTATAGACTTTTCTGATATGAACAGAAGTTTGAGATCATGTCGGGGTAGAGCAAACAAACGAAATATAAAGGTTCAGTTTACAGACTACAACAAGCATGCCCAGACATGTCCTTGTGAAAGGTTTTTTTAAATATTAAACATTAAAGGCACAAGTTACATTGTTCTCAAGTCTCAGGCATTGAGCGTGTGGCACACGCATTTCAACAACTTCCCACGCTCACACGCCACACATGTAATTTCTCTTGCTGATCACGCTGCCCCACAAGGTTGCGTGCTATGGTTTGAACCAAGGTAACGATTGGTATAGAATAGACCAGTAGGCGGGGCTTTAATCTGATTTCCAGTATTTTATAGACTGGTCTACCGGTCAAAAACGTGTGGTACCCCCACGACCTCTCGCGAGAAAGTCACCTGGGTCTCTCCGGCCAATCAGGACTCGCCATTCGGCACAGAACACCCAATAATGTTTCCCATATTATCACCCGCGCGGTACTTCGAAGCAGTGGGTCAGTCAGTCAAATGTATCGGCGACAGGAGAAGCAGTTGCAGGTTCGTTTAAAATTAATTTCAAGTCTTTTACAGTTTTCTGAGTTGATACTCAACTGTATTACTTTGTAATATTTAGAAGCCGTTTACTCGAACTGTGTCAAAGAGCACCTGTGTAAAATGCATCAGCTGTCTTAGGGTTGTTGTTGGTGTTAGCTTAGCCACGGTAGATATGGTTAGCTGCATTAGCTGTATGTGTATCTGCTCCTTTTGAGAATATTGATACAGTTTCTATAAAAATGTGACTTGTAAATTAAAACGTAATCACAGATTAATGTCCATATTCCTTAGCTTTGCGTCATGGCACTGACATTTTTTGTTTTATCTATACTATTCAAAATCAATAATACAATTAATCAAATTAATTTTATTAACAATATTGCATATTATTTATTTCAAATGTGATCTTACATTTCCAAGTTTGCATTTAATACCTTAAAGTTTAAAGTATTAAATGCAAATTTGGAAATGTAAGGCTTAACATATAAACAAAAAGCTGTAATTAAAAAATAGTAATGACTATAGTAGGTTAATATAAGTGTTGTTGGCTCAGGTTAAACACATATTGACAAAGTCTTAGAACCTCTGACTGAATTAGATAATTCAGAAATGAATTAAATTCATTTTTAACACCCATATGAAGCCCACCTGTAAAATTAAGTCATTGAACACCTATTGCTTTCCTGATAACGTCTTCACAGCGATGATATAGAATAGTGAACCATATGTAAAATATCTGATAAAATGAAACATGGCAAAATGTGATGGAACATAACTTAAAAATATCTTTAGACCGTATGGAGCACAAAAACTTTATTGATATGTAGTGGTATATGGCATCACGTGCAAACAGTTTGATATCTGACCTATTGAGTGTGTAAACAGCCATTAGTATGTATAGATTGTTGTGAAAAGAAATATCTTTGTTACATGTATACAACTATGGCAACAACAAAACAACATACAATCAAGGGATGTTTGAACAGCAAAGCAGTGGTTACACAAGCTCCAGAAATGGCATCATAGTGGTATTTTGTATCATTCTGGTATCCATTCAATTTTTTTCAAAAGTTAATAAAAATGTACAAATTGACAACACATTATGATGTGGTAGTTTATTTTTTAAGTGCAAAATGCCCTACTCTTACTTGGTCAAAGGTGTTGATATGTTCATAAGAATAGTATGGTAGTTTGATTTTAGAACAAAATCCACAGAATTTAAACAATCAGTAACTTGCGACAAAAAAATGTGACAGACAGAAACCTTCCCTTTACACCACTATCACCTGTTCGGCATCTGATGCACTTACAGTACAGAACTAAAATGTTGTGTTTGGTATTTTCTCTTAACTTGTACACCAATACTGTCCCAACAGCAACACAGTAGAAACCTCTACACTGACATGATTTAGCACTTTCATGTTTAAAAAAAACAAAAACAAATAACAAACTGACATTCTTTAAAAAAATATCCTAAAAGTCAACATTACCTAAAAAACCTCTCATCACTCGCTTTCCTTAATTTTAACTTAACTTAAACTTAACTTTAATTTTACTATAATTTGCCTATACAAAAGAGTGACAATTTGATTTTTATAAAAAATTCTAAATAGAAATATCTTTTCTTAAAATGACTTTACCTGAAGTTTAACATTTGGCTTTCTCCCTTAACCTTCTCCTTTAACACTCTCTTACACTCGTAGGACGTAGTCTCACTCAAAGCAGCAGTCTCACAAAAATATGAGTTATAGTAAAAAAAAAAAAATCAACATCTTTAAAGTTGTGAAAACAGGGTCGTACTCAGGGTTCATATCAAAAGCTGCAGATGCAATGAATACTTGAAAAGGTACATTTTACAGTAGACATGGTATTCTTTTCCCCGTACTAGTGCTATGATGAGAGGAGGGGTTGTCGTTCAGCTGCAGTACTCTGAAAGATAAAACCATATGACACAGATTTAAAGTCACATAACTAAATTATTTAGCTTGAAAACCAAATACATCTGACACAAACTCACCAAAGTTAATATTGATACCCATTTTCTTACTAAAACATATTAAACAACCACATGTGAGACACCACTCATTGGGGGGAAAAACTAATATTAAAACTAATAATCCCCTTCCAGGGTTCCCACTCTTTCTCTGAATTTTTTTCCCAGGACATTTTCAGCTGCTACAGAGACAAGTTATCACATCATACACCATTCCCCTGCCTTCCATCATTCTTTGGAAGTGTTCTTTTCTACAGTTGTAACTTGCATTAACCCTGATTTTTTTTTCCTCTGTTCATTAAGGTACTGTATAAGGTTCTTTGTTTTGTTATTCCTTCAGTACAAAAGAAATAAAATATTGTACCACTAGGTTAAAAGCAGTGTGCTGTTACAGCATGATAAATAAAAATATCATAGTGGATTAAAAATAGATAGAAATAAATAAAACAACAGCAGCATCTATAAAAACAACTACTGCAGTGGCTATAATTTATATATGAAAAATAATAATGATATGTCTATTATAGAATAATACAAACAAACCCACAGATTACAACATAGCATTTAATTAACATGACAAACTGTAGTTAGTGTTCAACTGAACTCAACTTTCTCTTCTCTCTTTACTTTCTTTCCTCTAACAATATTTTTATATTTTCAATAAATCACTGAAAAACTATTTCCTTTGTTTCACTCAGTTTAGGCACACGAAGTCCTAAAGCAGAGGGAGGAGGAATAATTTTCCAGGATAACGTAACCATTTCCAGGACATTTGGCCTTTTTCCCCTAATTTTCCATGACTGGAAAATTGGTCAATTGTTTTCCAGGAGAAGTGGGAACCCCCGCCTTCATGTTTTTGTAAAAAGACAACTTTCCTTTTTATTTTATTTATTTTACACTAAAAAAAATACAACTTTCCACATCAGTACTGTATATTCTCCATAGGTCCAATTTATGTCTTACCTCAGGAATCTTCTGTCGACACATGAAGAACATGAACAACATTCCCATGATGATGCCGAGGCCAATTGGTATAAACGGGATGTTCACCACCACGTTCTGCTTCAACATGACGGCCTGCAGCTTCGTGACTGAGGCGTCATCAATGAGGACGCTCTGAGAAGAAAGCGGAGAAATATTAGACTGAAGATATTAATAAGTAAATCAATCTGCCTTAGATACGTTTAAATATTTAATCCCATCTCTTATTCTTCAGTAGCACAAAACCACTCATATTTCTAGGTTGAAAATGACAATAGAACAAAGAGTAACTTTTTTTTTTTTTGCATAAAATAAAAATGTAAAGGAGAGCTTTAAATTTCAGTTTGTCAAGAGATAATTAATATGCCACAAAGTTGAACTAATTGTAGTATTGCAGGTTTTAAGGTTCAGTCAGAGATTAAAGCACACTCATCAATGGTCCCACAGGGTCTGCACATGATGTTACTATTATCAGAATTTAGCTTTAATAATATACACAAAAGACATCTAAAATGGAACAGGGCATGTAAACAAACCATATTCATTTCAATATATTTAAATGACACTTTGTACCAGCACCTTTTTTTGCAGTAAAATAAAATATATAGAATGGTTTGTTTTTTGTTTTTTTTCTAAAAGCCATCATGGCTCTGAACTCCCAGTCTGACCTCAGTAGTTACGATGGTCAGACACAATCTGTGGATCATTCATTTTTCAAAATAAAACCAAAAATAAGACAACGAAACAAGTCGTTTGTTTACAAAACCAAAATGAAAAAACAGATAACGATGCGGTTTTTCAGTTTTCCTTTTTGTGTTTAAATGAATAATGGAAAAAACAGATAACAGTCGTTTCCCGTTTTATTCAATTTTGACCTGAAGCAAATTGAGTAAACTGGAAAAGAATCTTAACAACCGAAAGAAACATGGCTCCATCCTACAGATCATTATGGTATGATATGACACCAATTTTCTCCGTGGTCATATCTTCAGATCTTAGAGTGACCCTCTTAATTTCCCCAAAAAGGACATATGTTTACATTTTTGTCACTGCGGGTCAAAGGTCATTTCTCCGGTTTACTCAATTTGCTTCAGGTTCATTCATTCATTATCTGAACCCGCTTTATCCTCACTAGGGTCGCGGGGGTCACTGGGGGCCTAATCCAGCTACAATGGGCGAAGGCGGGGTACACCCTGTATGAGTCTCCAGTTCATCTCAGGGCTGAACATATATAGACAAACAATCACTCTCACATTCACACCTATGGACAATTTTTAGATTAACCAATTAACCTATCAGTGCATGTGTTTGGATGGTGGGAGGAAACTGGAGTACCTGGAGAAAACCCACGCAGACACGAGGAGAACATACAAACTCCACACAGAAAGGTCTGGTAAGGGATTCGAACCAGGGTCCTTCTTGCTGTGAGGCACGAGTGCTAACCACTGCACCACTGTGCCGCCCTTTGCTTCAGGTTAAAATTGGATAAACCGGAAAACGGCCGTTGTTGTTTTTTTTCCTATTATTCATTTAAACACAAAAATGAGAACCGAAAAAAATGCATCATTATCCATTTTTTCATTTTGGTTTTGGAAACAAATAATGAAGAAATTATTTTTTCGTTGTCTTTTTTTGTTTCTTTTATTTTGAAAATCGAATGATACATGGATTAGACACACGTGGATTAATCAGTTTGTCCAATAATATAAGACATGAAACAAAGGAGCAGTATTAACTTCAGGCAGTAGTGGAGTTGTGCAAAGAACCCATTCATGTGATTTATTTTTTTTTTTTTGGATCCTTGTTCTTAGACACGAGGATACTTAGTACATGAAAATATATAAACAAAAACACCTCCTCTCATATTATGAAATGGAACAGATGTTTGTGTGTGAAGTACATACCTCATTGAGATACACCACAGGGAAAACTACTGTCCTTACGTTCCCAGTTTGGCTGGAAGAAAAACAACATTATTCAGTATCTTACTGTAGGTTTTTCTTGTTGACATTGTTAGTAAAACAAACCTTGACTTATGAGATAAGAAATGAATAGTGAACAGCTGATGCTTTCTTCAATTTTATAACTAATGTGTCTTTTATACACATACAGTGGAAATATGGTTTCCCACATCCTTAAAATGTTACAGTTTCTGCTATTGTCATGAAATATTTACAGAAAAAATATAGGTTTTTTTTTGTCCTTCACAATATGTAGCTGGATCAAATTACCAATTGCAAATAATTGTTTTCATTTCTAAGAAAAACAAAAATTATTGACAGGTTCAACGTGTCATATCCTGGATGTTTTTTTTTCTGCTGTAACATCCAGTTTTGACCTCGACAGAACGGAGCATGTGCAGAAGGGAGCGTGTGGGTTTGGAGAAGGGAACAATACTTGGCAGATTTCAAAATGATTTTTAATGTAATCTATCACAAATGTATAGAGTGTCCAAACACTCACCAGTGTACTTCATGTGAATACGTGACATTATCTTGTTTGTATTGTTCCACCAAAATGTCAAGCAGATACATAACAAATGTCCAAAAGTCAGTTCATCATGATGATGCTGTTTTACCAGTAGTTACTTTCCAGCAGAGGTCTCAAAATCAGTTTCTTTCAAGGGCCACATTCAGCCTGAGTTTATTTCCAGTGGGTCCAACCAGTAAAATAATAGAATAGCACGTAATTAATAACTGCAAACTTTTGTCTTTGATTTAGTGCAGACACCCCCATTAAATTATGAAAATACTTTATTTCATAAATTAAACAAAAAAGATGTGAATAACCATTTAAAAAATGCTCAAATTTACTAGGACAAAAAATGCAATTTCAACAGTGTTTTGCTTCAACATTTACACGATGAAGCAAAAAAATTCCTCAAATTGTAGTAAATTTTCTTTAGACATGTCATGTTGTTCATATCTGTTCAGGTTTTTCACATTTTATTGTTATAGTTTGTAAATATATGTTATTTTTTTCAAACTAAAACAAAAATAAAAATTAGAAGTTGTCATTATTGACATAATGTAAAATGTTTTTCACATCAAACTGAGAAAAAATTTATGGATTCATAATTTTTTTTTGTACGTTGTTCTGTTATTTGACTCTAGATCAGAGGTGTCAAACATGTGGCCCGGGGGCCAAAATCGGCCCACCAATCGGTCCAATCTGGCCCCTGGGATGAATTTGTGAAATGTAAAAATTACACAAAAGATATTAATAAGTAAGGAAGTTGAAATCATGTGACATCAATTCAAACTAAAATGGATCAGACCATAATCCTAATAAACAACTTTGAAAAAAATGCAAATTTCTTCACAAACCTCTTTGTTTTAGTGTTAAGAAAAAGGGAATAAAGAAAGAAACAAATAAAAAAAAATACTAGTCTGATATAAACAATGTGAATAACCTGAAATGTGGAATTTTACCAATATTGTGAATGTTACTAAATATGTGTATTTGCAAATCCACTGTTATTTTTTAAGTTGTGATGCACATGTATATAAATGATAAACTAAAGTGCAATATTGTTAATATGGCACTTATTTTTCTTAAGAATTTTCAGGTTGTTAATATTTGTTCATATTATGATCAAGTACAGTTCATAGATGTAAACATTTTCATGGTTGAATTTTACTATTTTTGCTCAAAAACAGAGAAAACTTTGGAGTTGACATTATTTATATGTTTTTTATCCTATTATTTCTATTATTTTACTGGTCCGGCCCATTTTATATAATTTTAGGCTGAATGTGGCTCCTGAATTAAAATGAGTTTGACACCCCTGGTCTAGATAATATTGGTCTGTATGTGGAAGCTGAACTAAAATGAGTTTCACAGCCTTAACTGTGGAATTATTACACTTTGTAAGTTCATCCCAGGAGCCGCATTGGAACCTTTGACATGCTTTTATACACATACAGTAGTAGAAAAATGGTTTCACACGTCCTTAAAATGTTTGAGACCCCTGCTTTACAGTTACTCTACTGACTAGTCTTTCTTGACATGGATGCACATACAGCTTTTTTTTAATGTCATGTGGTGTAAGAGGGTTCTGCAAAACGATGCAGTAGTTGAATCCAGTTGCAAGGCAGAAAATTACCTGAATCTGGGTATTTTCTCTACAAAGACATTGACCTGGAGGCGCTTGGCTGCTTGTAGGAGGATTCCTGTTAGCTGCGAAACAGAATTATAGCATTTTAGTGTTTAATTTGAAATATAAAAGAATTGCAATGACACATTAATCAGCACAATGACAACTAATACCAAAAGTCAAAACACTAAGTGTAGTGCTGAAAATGATACTGAAAAGCACTTTTGTTATTCATGAATCAGAACTCAAAGCTGCAGTGTGCACAGTTTGCTTTGCCCCAGTTGCAAACACACCAACAGAATTTATGACAGTGATTAAAACACTCCACTGGGTCACAGAGCATGATGATTAAACAGACAAAACAGGAGGTGCTTTACTGAATTTAAAGGTAAAGACAAAGCTGTTAATGAAATGTACTGATTTTGTATGAAAAAGAGCATGTATTTCACAAGTTACTGTCAATGCATGTTTCAATACATTTAAAGCAATTATTTACTTAAATACTGTTGGATCCATATATATTTTACATTTGTTTTTTTTCAACCTAAAAACACACATTTGTCAAAAAAAAGAGTAATTAGTGACTACATTAACTGTGAAATATGGCAACACTTGTATATGCAATAAATATAACACAAACTAAATATTGAAACACCCTATTTTACATTTAAAAACAAATACATTTTCATGATGATTGGTGATAGTGGGTTTTTAGGCATACAGTCACATGAAAACTCATTAAACAACCCTCAATTTATTGTTCATTTTAATGCCTGGTACAACTAACGTTAGATTTGGTGGGACATGCATAATAAGAACAAAAATAACTGATGAGAGTTTAATTTTAGATCTGATATCTCTCCATTTTCAATGTTTTTCTTGATAACCAAAATCACTTTAGTTCTTCCATCAATATCTATGTCATTGTACTGACAAAAAACAGTGCTTTTATTCATTCCATGTTTACTTTTCTGTCTGTTTTAGTCACATGATACACAAGAGTTACTGAATGGTATAACCACTGTTTTGGTGACTTTTGATGGTCTTATTTTATTTTTCCATGATTGCATATAATAAATACAACACAAATATTATATTACATTTAAAAATAAATAACTGGTGAGAATTGGTAAAAGTCAATTAAATGTATTAAACATTTATAATATTTTATGTGTTTGTAGTTAGATTAATCATTGGATTATAATTGTTGTCATTACACATTTGATCAGTTATTACCACCATAGTTGGTTTATTACCCCGAACCCCCAAAGCTGAGGTGAGGGAATCGTTTTTATTTGCTTTTTATTGTTTGTCTGTTTTTACAGAGCCAGAGACACTAAAGTCAAAGTTGGCGTTGGGATGAACATTGTCATGGGGACCATTGTTACCTGATGAGCAGCATAGTGTGTATGCTTTTCCCTTTCATGTGAGCATCAATGCCTTTACAGCCCATTGTTCCGAACTTTTCAATACTTTTTCAAATAAAAAGAGAATGCAGAAAATGACAGTCATTTTCACTTTTTTTTATTTTTATTACTACTCTGAGCGTTTTGCTTTATTTAACTCTTTGTTTAACTTTACGTCACTGATGTGGGTATGGAAATAAAAAAAAAAAGACTATACTCTACGTGTCTCCGTGCAGAAGCAGAGAGAGAGAGAGAGAGAGAGAGAGAGAGAGAGAGAGAGAGAGAGAGAGAGAGAGTGACAGCTGCAGCAGCTGCTCCATGCGCACACATTTGCAAATTCATCACTGAATTTGTTTTTTGAAAAAATATTGTTCGTCTTAGAGTGAGTGTTACGAACCGAAACAAACTGTCAGGTGGCTGTGCTGTACCAAACACTATGAACTATTATAACTCGAGTACTGAGCGACAGGCTATTTGAAAAGGCTAGTCTACACGTCACATTTTACTGCTAATTGAAGGCCTTTTTTTTGGCTCGTTGCGTCTTGCTCACTTCCCAAAAATATGTTAAACTTAATGGCTTCCTAGGATTTTAAGGAAAAAAATTTCATCCAGTTAATGGGTTATCCTCCCTGTCGTTCCGTGAACTCAGCACATGAAGGTTTGTGTTTGTCTTGTCAGTGTTTAGCAGGTTAGAAGTGTTTCCAACTGTCACCAGTTATGTTTTTAAACACTGCTGTCAAACTGGTGCCTCTGCATTTATGATTACTCCTTCCTCGTTTGTGGTATAACTGAAATACTTCCATATTGCACTTGTTGCTCCTGGTTCATGGTTGTCATTCTCTCCTGTTAGACTCAGTTGTATCCTAGTTACAACTCAACGTTACGTGCTGAGTTTACTGCACTGTTACAAGTACTGGTACTTTTCAAACGCAGTATAGTACCTTTTTAAATGTCTCAGTAACGCAGTACGGTACCAGTACCGGTATTCATGACAACACTAGCCTTTTTCACATACTTTACATAGCACTTCATATTTACACCTTGTTTTTAATAACTAACTGTAGTATTTCAGCTCCTCAAACACTAACTGTCACTTCCTGGTCTGGGTTCATGTTCACGTATGTCTGTTCTAACCACTTCTTCTTCGTCTGTTCTACTCAATGACGTAAACGCTGAATAAAAAGAAACACTGCCCCCTACAGTGCGATCCCTGCACTATTAGACACATAACATCTCTATGATAGAGCTTCCATCTACTTTTGCAGCATCTTGATAACAAACGACATTAGCTAAATAAATAAATCCAGACATATGTTTTTTATTAACCGTAGGCTACCCAGATTAAATTTAATACCTTCTATGTGAGATTTAATGCTATACTTCAAAAATAGTGAAATATAATGCTTTTTAAGACCTTAAAAACACATTGTAAATAAGACTTTTTAAGGACCTGGGGAGACCCTGTTATTGTGCATCAGGAATGAAATAATTTACTTAATTTACTCTACTTTTCCACAGTCTCATCTATTAATACATTTGATAAGACACAAAGTTTGTGAAAGAAAACTCATGGATGGCATCTGTCACTGGAGGAGTTAGCCATCTGGTGGTGAGGAATAATGTACTAGAAGTTTAAATGTTGTATTATTATATTTATTTTTTAACAACTGTGTTAAAATTGAGGACAGAGCAAAAAAAATAAACAGAAAAAAATCTACAGTGTGTAAGTGTTAATGTTAAAATTTCCTACCGGATTGATATCAATGTTGGTTTGATGCTCCTCCTTGTTGGGGCTCATGCCAAAAACATCATTTATAAACTTCTCATCAGCTTGGTAGAAGTGTGGTGACGACATTATGATGGGAGCTCCTAAGCACATAAAACAGATTTTCAGAATGAGCAGAGTGGATGATGATGATGATGATGATGATGATGATGATGATGATGAGTTTAAAACATTTTATTCTACGGTCCTCTAGAACGTTGCGGCAGCTCCCGTTCACTTTGAATAATGTCAGCGGGCGGATTTTTTTCCGATAACCGCCCGCTGCGCCGTTAACACCCTTTATTAACAACATTTATTAAAGTAAATGGTCTGCTAGTTTATCCAATGTTAACCTATCCTGATGTTATCCTGACCGTAGTCAGGAAATCAGGGGAAATCGCCGTCCTCCTCTCGTACAGAATCTCCAGGGCCCAAGTCAGTATTTTACCCCGGGGTTAACTCCTCTATGCTGGTTTTTAGAAAACAAGAAGCGGTTTCAGTGAGCTTTGTTTTCAGTATTTATTTGCAAGAACGGGACAACACCTGCTCTGGTCACCGACCTGACTGTGTACATCCGTCTCTCTTTTCTCCGCCTAAAACTCTCTGCACCCACCTTCTGTCTGCCCCACCTAACCCGCATCTTATTGGCTATTTCACAACGCTAGTCTGTTAGAGTAGTGACAGTAGTAAACAGTAACAACCCGTAGAATTGTGCTTAGTTCACTTACCTTGTTTACATGCACTGACATTAAGCAAACCAGAGCCCAGGCAGTTTCCAGCAGGGACACAGAATCCTGCATTATCTGGGTTCACAGTCAGATTTGCAAACACTTTGCTGGGAGGAGCAAAGCGATATCCAGGAATCCCTTTCACTGTCACATCCTCCTCATACACAGCATATAGAGATCTGGGAAGTGTTGGAAGAACGTTAGCAAGTATACATCTATTTTGAGGTACAAAAGAGAAAGGAATCACAATAATTATAGTAGATGATTAGGCTTTTCCCATGGTTCCCTTGGTTTTTAGAGGGCTTTGGGATCTATTCAACCTCTATTTGTGCAGATGTGGAGTCTGGAAGCTCTGCTCTAAGAAATGAAAATAAATAATTTAGTAACCCTTTGGTCTTGGATTATTATGTAAAATATCTGAAGACACATGGAAAAGCGTAAAACCAAAATTCACTCCTCCACTTAGTATTATTTTATATTAGCCTCGTTATTTTATCTTAGTCTTTTCACCAGAGCTGAGGTAATAAATTACATTATTCTTGGTACAGTAACACATTTGATGTTTTTGCTTGTTTTCATTTTTTGCTTGTTATTGTGTAATAAAAGCAATAAACTGTGAATTTTAACCAAATATTTACACAATTGAAGAAAACATTTAGTAAATACTGTATACTGACCTCATTTAAGAGGCTAATACTGGTCAGCTGAGTTAAATAGGCATCCCTAATCCCAAATCCAGACAAGAATCATACTTGGGGAAAGATTTAGGTGGACTTTGTTGGAATGATTTAGAGAGAGTTGTTTCACTAAACAAATGGAACTTGAAAGCATTGAGAATTCATAACCATATGGAGCTGGTTGTATTACCTACAATAAAACATCCACCCAAATATGCAACATTAAAAGTGACGGGGAAGTCAAAACAGTTTGTGTATTTTGTAATTCTTGTCATCAGCTGCTTAAAATACAGTCTTTTAGTTTTACTTACCTGCACAGGTCCGAGGAAAACATGTAAAGTGTTTCATTTTTGGTGACGACTGGATGGAAAAATGCTCCGTTGGTTCCATTAATCATGTTGCACTCATCAGATGTCCACCAATCCAAAGAGCTGCAGACAAAAAAAAATGCACATATCTGTAGTATATGCTCATGATGTTATTTTATTGTAATGTTATTACAGAACAATTATATTTTCAGAGAGAAAAAAACCTGAAAAAAACATGACATGTGACTGATAGTAAGCTTGCTTACAGTTCATCAGAAAACAAAAACAGGGACTTGCTGCACTATGTACAGTGGTTCCTCGAACAAAAAACATAGAATCACATTTAAGATCCTCCTCCTCACCCATAAAGCCCTCCATCACCAGGCACCCCCCTACCTAACTGACCTGCTAACACCTCATGTCCCCTCCCGCAGACTCCGATCCTCTTCTGCTCACTTCCTTGCCCTGCCACCCAAAACCAAGCACCTTTTCTGTAGCCGCCCTAAACCTCTGGAACTAACTCCCCCCAACCATCTGTCACTATTCCCACCTCAACACCTGTAAATCCCTTTTAAAGACTCATTTATTCAAGATTACTTTTAATGTTTGATTACTTTTATTCTCTGTTTTAATTAGGGATTGCTCTGTTTGTTTTTATTGCAGTTTGACTCTTATTGTTCTATTTTTACTGCATATAAAGTGTCTTTGAGTGCCATTACAAGTGCTGTACAAATAAAATGTATTATTATTATTATTATTAAAAACTTGGTGTGACAGCTGGATCTCTAATAATGCCCTAGGGTGTGGTTGACAAGGACAAATAATAAGGATTCATTTGTAATATATGTTAAACATTTTGCAACCAGTTAAGGACATTTCTGTTGTGTTTAATGAAGGAAGTCAGTTATATAGTAATGATAACATATCTAGTGTGAACCCTACCTTTGCTCATAGACAGCTGGGCGTGGCTCCAACATCCCCATAAGGAATTTTTATTATAGTTCATTCATCTGAAATGTTATCAGTTACCGCAGGTGTATGTTAATAATCTAATCACCAGAGTACCTTTCCATCAGACGATAGACATTAAAGTTCTGTTACTGGTCTATTAAGCTCTGAATGGTTGAGGACGTGTAATAAGGTGTTAAAAATGTGACACTTTTTGATGACGTTCTAATCTCCTTTAATATTCATCATCATTTGAAGCTGAAATTCTGTCTGGTTCATTTGAAGTTTCAGTTTTTGGGAGGGGGTGTTTTTTGACCCAGTACCAGAGCCCTCAGCTCATCTGGATCTGGTCTTTTGTCAGTCCCCAGAGTCAGAACCAGACACGGAGTAGCTGCATTCAGCTTCTATGCTCCATATGTCTGGAACAAACTCCCTGAGAGCCTCAGATCAGCTGAAACACTCTGTTTATTTCAATCCAGTTTAAAGACCCATCTGTTCTCAGCTACATTTGAATAACTTTCATTCATCATTTTATTTCTGCACTCCCTTTAAAACGTTGTTTGATCGATTTAATCTTCATGGTTTTTTGTTTGCTAGTTTTTTCTACTGTTTCATGCCTATATTTTTTTATTGCTCCCTGCTGTAATGCTTTTCATGTTTTATGTAAAGCACTTTGAATTGTCTTGTACATGAAATGTGCTACAGTATGCTTTGCCTAAACAGTTAAAGAAGTGTTGAATTTGTACTAATCAATCAATCAATCAACTTTATTCATATAGCACATTTAAAAAGATCCACAGGGGAAGCCAAAGTGCCGTACAGAAAACATGAGGAAAATAAGTTAAAAACACACAATAACAAAAAAAAAACACAGGTTCATGTCAGCTAAGTGTTTGCAGATGCCAAACAAGAGAGGTTTAAGAGTTAAAAGCCAAAGTGAAATAATGCGTTTTAACCACGATTTAATAATTGGGAGAGAAGAGGCCTGCCTTACACCTAGTAGCAACTCATTCCAGAGTTTTGAAACAATGGTTGCAAACGCTCTGTCACCTCTAAGCTTCCGCCTCGTTCGAGGGACCACCAGAAGCAACTGGTCACATGATCTTAGGGATCGGTTTGGATGGTGGGGCTGAAGTAGCTCTGATAAATATGATGGCACGAGGCTATTTAAACATTTAAAAACAAACAATAAAAGCTTAAAATGCACTAAAAGCACAATACACTGCTTTAAACAACACAAACTGTGGTACTGAACCACTATTTGAGGAATGACAATGGTTAACAAAGCAGATCACATTGATAATCACTGTATAAATAGTGAAATACAATTCACTTTGATAATCACTGCATAAACAGAACCATGGTGTCATCTGCAAGATGATAAGAGCTGGAAGTAGCAATAGAAATATACAGTAGTTTAGTGCTTCCTTAATGTTATCAAGCAAAACAAGACAAGCCTTGATAATTTCCTGTAAGACACTGACACAATCATTTATTGTGTGTGACTAAAGTTAAAGAGGAGATCATTTCTTAAACTTTTTTTTTTTTTTTTTACCTTTTACCATTCCATGTGTCCACCCTGGCAAAGTCTTTGTAGCTTCCCTGGCCAGTGAAGAAAACATACTCTCCGTCATTGGAACCATTGGTCTGTTGAAATATAGCTAAAAGTTAGTAATATACATCACATCAATAACAGAAAGTAAGACAGAAAAAAATAAAAAGGAATGAAAATGTGAAAGTATTATACAATATAATAATAAAAGAGAAAAAGATTTCTATTGACTTCCTGTGATTAAATAATGTTTCTAGGGAACTGTGTGGAGTGGTTTGTAAAATGTCAGGTATATGAGTTCTTATAAATAATACATTTGTTTAAACCTTATAGAAGAGTCCGAAAACGTCATCCAGATCAGGCTCATGAAGCTTGAGGGCTTTGAGTAAGCCGTCTTCATATCCCCACAGCAGCTCTCCGACTGTTCTGGTGATGAATAAACCTTCTCCTGTGAACCTCATGTAAGCTGAGATGACATTGGCTACTATACTATTGTCCTTGAACATCTCCATCACTGTCTGTCAAGAGAAAGAACAGGTGAGATCTTGTTAAAGATAGAAATAGCTGATCCCAGACGTCAACAGTTTAATAAGAGTAAATTAAATAGTGTTTCATGAAGTAAAAATACAAAATCTGAAAAGGGATAAGATAGCACTACCTGAATAAATTAAACAAAGTGGAAATGTTTAAATGAAACCTTATTTCTGCTTTTCTATTAGTTTTAGGAGTATGTTTGAATAAAAAAAAAAGGAACTTACTGTGCAAAAGTCTTAGGCCAACATTAGGTTTGTGGTTATAGTCCAGTTAGAATGGCCCACACACATGCATTACTGTATTAACCCTTTAAGCACCACAGTCACAATATTGCAACAAGCAATATAAGTAAATGAAACGTTGAAAACTTGATATTAAATCTGAATATTAAAAAAAACCCAACACTGGCGCCTTAAGGGTTAAGATACAATCTAAATGTATGTGAAATACAAGATTAATACAGGTATACTTCCAAAAAATATGTTAGAAAATCACAGAAACATAACTTGTATCACCTATAATCTTATTCTTAATTATTTATTTAACAAATAACTGACATTTGATGAATGAAAAAACAACCACACCTGTAGGAACGCCCATAATGTTTGATTCTACCAGCTAATGTCTAGCTCACCATGGCAGGGATGTTAACAGTCCTGATAAGGTCTGTCTCTGGGCCTCGTGACATGTTTCGTTGGAATATGTAAGTCTTCGGGTTGACAGCAGCTACTTTTGTGCCATTTTCCTGGAAGTTGACATTCTCCATGGGCCGATACTCCCTGTATATGAAAATAAAAAAAATATGACATTAAGCCTGGTCAGGTTGAAATGATCTTAAAATATAACAAAAAGGGGCGTCAAATATTCAAAGTGGGGGAAAAATGGGATAGGAATAAACCATTTTGTACAACTTTATTAGATTTTCATGAACATCTCAGTTAATATACATACAGTGTCAGCTCCTCAGGCTGCAATAAAATTATGATGACTGAAAGTTAATTTTTGACAAGAAGAAAAATTCCTATTTCTAAAGGTCGATCTACAAACATTTATATGCACCTGTTAAATTTTATGATGCAAAGTGAAACATAATGGTGTAAAGGTTGTTGGGAAAATGTACATAACAGTATGTTCCATATTATAACTCGCTTCAAACCAATCCAGTTTAACCAAATATGATTTTGCATTTTCTCCATGCGAGTATTCATTATCTTCTCATGTACAAAATTTTATGCAGTTAACCCAGAAAGGAAAAAAGATCAGAGTGACAAACTGGCATCTCTACATATCTACTGTTCCTTTTATTAGTGAGACAGTAAAGGCACAACGAGCACAGACAGAGCTGCACTGTCTCTACATTTGTGCAGTCAGAGCTGTCTGTGATGGGTTCTTCAATTTAACAAAAGAAATAATAATATGGTGTAGTCAAAAATTATTTTAAGTCATTTATTGAGCTCATCTTTCAATGTAAAAACAAAAAAATTACGCTCAGTAACAAAAAAAAAGGGACAAAAAAAACAACATTTACAACAGTCAACAACAATAGACTTTCTTTCCTGTACATTTCTAGGTCTCTCTGTTACCTTCCATGTAACCACCTCAAAGTTGACTGTTCCTGGTGGAGAAATGCCCTCTTTTTAAACCCTGATGCTCCTCCCCCTAAGGCAATTAACTAACAATTTGGCCATACAGTATCTCCGATTACAATACAATATTTGACATAACCACGGTTAACACAAATCACATCAAAATACAATCCATACAATGTCATTAACATATTGTTCCTAAACTGGCCAGGAAAAATCATAAAATAATTTAGTGCAAAACTGGCACTTTGTGGTGACGTCACCGGGGCGTCTGAGGACTGTGGCCTGTGCACAACACAATATAATGTGGAAGTCAGCGGGGCACTGGGTTTGACAGCAGGGTCTGGTGGATCTGAGGCAGTCATGACCTACTCGGCTGGAGGGTCAACTTGTGATTGATGGGTCGCTGGTTTGATTCCATGAACTGGCATAGAGTTGATGACTGATTTGCCCTTGAGCAAGCCTCCCTCCATCTGCTACCTGAGCACTTAATATGGCCAGCCCACTGCTCCTAGTCTACAATGTGTGATGTATAATCTAGTGATGGTTTCAAAGCAGAGGACACATTTCAGTGTGGTGCATGTTAACGTGTGTGAACCTACTGACAAAATAAAGATTCTACTCTATAGTGGATTCAAGTTTGTGAAGTGACACAACTATGGCAAGAACAATGAATTGTAGTGTGCACCCAAGACTACTGTGATGAATGTCTGATGGTAAGAAGAGGGAATGAGGCAAACGGACGGGAAGCAGAGTAAATGAGAACCACGTGTGTGTGTGTGTGTGTGTGTGTGTGTGTGTGTGTGTGTGTGTGTGTGTGTGTGTGTGTGTGTGTGTGTGTGTGTGCAGGTGGGTGTATTCAGAGGTACCACAGGAGTTTGGCCCCATTACCTGATGGGACTTCTCCATCACAAACATGTATTATTTTTCTGATTAACATTTTTTATTGCCTTATGACTCTTTTATTTTAATACAATTTCCACTTGGGATCAATAAAGTCATTCTGATTCTGATAACTGCATTCTGTTGCTCTGTACGTGTGGCAATAACGATAAAATTGAATATCATTTAGTGTAAGTAACCATGTATATAGAGTCAAGTGATGCCAACATACAAAACTGTTGTTTTCTGTGTTATAGAATAAAAATGTGTTCAGGACGGGGATTTCCCCCCAGTACCTGACGGGGCTCCTTCGTCACACTGTCTTTAAAAAAATATGCATGAAATGGCTTAAAGATCTGAGGAAAACTCTACCTACAATGATATTTACAGTCCTCAGCAAACTGTTTTATTGCTTTAAGCTGTAGGATGTGGGTTTTTGATGACAACCTTCACTGGTCTAAACAAAAAATCAATCAGGCAACTACAGCTGATACAAAAAGCTGCTGCCAGAGTCCTAACCAGTACCAGGTAACTGGACCTCATCACACCGGTCCTCAAATCCTTACATTGTCTTCCTGTGGATCAAAGGATAGAATTAAAAATCTTACTGCTGGTTTATAAAGCCCTCAATGGCCTTGGACCCAAATACATCTTAGACCTGCTGGTTCCCTATGAAGCATCCAGAGCACTGAGGTCATAGGTCATCAGGAACAGGTTTACTGTGTGTTCCAAAAATCAGAACCAAACAACATGAAGCATTATTCAGTTGTTCTGCCCCTCCCCTGTGAAACAAACTACCTGAGGTCTGAGAAAAACTGTCAGTTCATTTAAATGAGGCCTGAAAACATTATTGTTCACTGGAACTTTTACTTAGATTCTCATTTGCTTTTAAATGTTTTTATTTCTCTATTTTAATTGTCTTTTAATGCATCTTAATCATTTTGATTTTCTCATATGTTTTATGTAAAGCACCTGGAATTGTCCTGTACATGAAATGTGCTATACAAATAAATTTCCCTTGCCTTGCCCCATCCCCCCTGGACCCACCACCATGATTCATTTACTCCTAAAATGAACTCATGGGCCTTAAAGACATAAATAGCATAGCATTTACATTAATATTATCTATATTATGGAGTTATACTGTACATGCATATATTGAAACTGGTTCTAATTTACAATGATAATGAAACCTTCAAAAATTCCTGGATTACAACCAAAAATTTTTAATTTCTACCTTGTGCCTGCATCAGCATTTCCAGAAAATGTCATCAAAATCCTCCCAGACTTATTTATTTGATTGATTGAATGCTTTGAAAACAATTCTTGTACCACCGTGATGTGGTGTGAGGCTGTGTTTTCTGAGTCTTCTTTTGTTGATCTTAGGGAATCACTGCATTTCCTTTCAAAGGTGGTTCTAAATGGTTTGTAAATAGCAGTTAAGTCACCAATGACTTGCAGTGCACTCCTCCTGAAGTCTTAAATCATCCACAATGTCTTTATTTGGTTATGACTCATATCTTTTACTTGTAGCTGATGAACAAAACATCATTGAAGGGTTGATGAATTGACCTACATCATCAGTATGTGCCAAAATCAACACAATGATATATTAAATAGCAGCTATTGACCGTTATATTAAGGGCTGTCATATGACTGAATCTGTGCTTATTTAAGGATAATGTGATGA
This sequence comes from Siphamia tubifer, assembly GCA_020466265.1. Taxonomy (NCBI): domain Eukaryota; kingdom Metazoa; phylum Chordata; class Actinopteri; order Kurtiformes; family Apogonidae; genus Siphamia; species Siphamia tubifer. The sequence continues at coordinate 20,970,752 of CM035794.1, read as the reverse complement.
AAATGTGAAAGACTTTAAAATTCCCATCCTGACACCTGATAACTTCTATGACTTCCTCACCTGTATGTATAAGGTCCAATTTCCACCACAGCTGGCCTATCCCCATCTAGCACCTCCAGGGGGTTGGTCAGATTAAAGAAGTAAAACTGCATGTAGATCGGAACGGGGGGGTTCTCAAAGGCATCAAATGCCTCTGTGCCATTCTTCAAAACTACTTCCTATGAGGAAGAAAGAGCAGTGGGTTACTGAGTCCACACAACTCAGAAAAATATGTGACTAAAAACCATCTAATGCTGATTAAGCTTTTCTTCACATCATATGACAACCGGCTCTGTTGCGCAAGCCTGCAGTCGCCAATGGTCCAAAAGTAAATATACTCAGTTACTATGTACTTAAAACCATTTAGAGGTGCTCAAAACGTAGTTACACATTTCTTGTGCTACTATATCTTTGCAACCACTAGACCGACATCATCCTGAAACCCAGCTTTTTTAAACAATTGCCTTTATTGTAAAACGGTACAATGCAGCAGTGTTTCAGATTGTTAAGTATATTTTGTTACAAATACAAAGCCATGTTAATCAGCATTCAATAAGATGCGTATGATGTAATGACGTCAGTGCACATGCACACGCGCATCACGCGCACCACCGCCATGTTTATTTTTATATGTTGAATAAATGGCTGAGTCAGATGTGTTTGTGCCACCCAACAGAGAAGACGGTCCTGAATAATTTCTTTCTTAGCTAGGCTAGTTGGTAAAGTTGTTCACTGTGTTACCTAAATAAAACGCAAGCTGCTGCGCAGGGATGACGAATATCCCCACACAGAGATATATTTTTATAATTTGTATGGAATATCTTTGTCAGTAAA
>CM035794.1:20909879-20964879 GCA_020466265.1 Siphamia tubifer | reverse complement strand
CGTTTTTACGCAATCCAATAAAACATCTACAGGACTTGTTAGTTTCTGTCTTATGCCCCGATGTTAGGGCTCTAAGAGAAGCATTGCAAACATTCTCAGTATCTTAGAAAGTAGAACAAAGCAAAATAACATAATATTTTCTGTGGATCTATACTTTCAAAGGTGTGAGATGCACCATGGGAAATGTTGTATTTGAAATATAGAGATAATGCTGATGAGCACTGTGAACATTAAGAAACACACTTAATTTAGCTTTTAAGATGATTACATCTCAGTATACGTGCAGGTAGTAGTATTAAGTACTGATAGTAGTAAAGCAAAACTCAATACTTCTGTCTCCCTTATAATAGACTTATCAGTTTATTGGAAACAGAGGTGGGAAGTAACTAAGTATAAGTACTGTACATCATTTTACTGTACTTTACACCTACATATCTGTACTTTATATTCCTTACATTCTCAGAATAGTCTTGTTACTTTTTCAAACTAAACAGATGTGACAGTACAAAAAATAAGTCACTTCAGAGGGAAAATCAGCAGAGGACAGAAACTGTGACTGTGATTCTCATAATTATGACTTTTTTAATCTCAGTTGTGCTATTTTATCTAATAATTGTGACTCTTTTTCTCATCATTATCCATTTTTTATCTCATATTTAGGATTTTTATCTCATAATTCTGACTTTTTTTCCATCATAATTTTGACTTTTTATCTCAATTGTGACATTTTTCCACTTTTTCTGCCTATACCCACAAAACTGTGTACTGTATCCCGATCAAATGCACTGTCTTCACAGTAAGTCACTTTTAAATGTTTTATTTTTAGATATGTTTGAAACATTTTGGATTTCTCCTGATTAAATAAGTATTATTTCATCCATGGCAAAATATGCAGTTTTACTTTACTTATACTTTATTACAATTGAGAAGTTTAACTCTTTTAAAAATCCTTTTACTTAAGTAACTGAGTTAAAACAGGACTAATTTTACCGGAGTAGTTTTTTCCATACAAGTAGCTGTACTTCTACTTAAGTACAGAATGTGAGTACTTTGACACCTCTGCATTTATGTAACTCCATGGTTGCTACTGGTGAATCAATGTTCTCGAATATGATTATTTTTCACCAGTTATTTACATGGATTCATAGGATTAATGGTTCAGAAGTTTTTAAACATTTTAGATCAGTAGATTCGTCAGGAGTGGCTGTTTGGATATTTATGAGTTAAAATTTAAAATAACCCTAACTTTCTCCCCTCCTTTAGAAACATTGCATTGGTATGGTTTTAAATTCTACTTAATGGCTGATCTAGTTTCTGTATTCAATCCAGTGGCTGTACATAAATCCAGGTGTGCAGATTTAGTGCTTGTCTCTCCCTTAACGGGACTTGAATCCTGGGACAATGAGGGAGCACACGAGACTCTGCCTGCGGTCACGAGAGCACTAGGGGAGTGACGTCACTTTCCTAAACCGGGCAACAGCCGTTGAGTCTCGAGCGCAGAGACAGGACCAGAGTCTGTGAACGGAGCCCTCAACTTTTAATGTATGCGGGCCGAGTCGCACTGTTTTCCCCTCTTTTATGCATCCTTCTGCTCGGCTTAGCTCACTAACGGCTCGCTGTTTTTCACACCGGTTCAGTAGAGGATCTGTTTCGGGTTCTAAAAGCGGTCCATTGTCACTGTCTTTTATGTTTCAGGCGAGTACGATTAACAAGGTAAGTGTGTGTAGTTATTTCACATCAGTTAGGTGCTTTTGGTGGAAATTGTGGCTAGCAATGTATGTATAAAAGAAGCTGTGTAAGTCCCAGTGGTAAGTTAGACAAGTAGTCCACTACATACAGCTCATGTTTTATCCCACGGTGCAGTTTCAAGGCGTAAAAAAATATGATGTGAAGTGTTTTGTGTACAATGATGCACGTCGCGCGCATTTGATGCTCGAGCTAAATAGTTGCAGCTTCACCCAGGTTAATGTTTACACCCTAAACCCCATTGTTTGAGGAGCAGGATACAAATGATATACGCAGGTTACAACTAAATAAAGTAAAGTGTTTGCAGCAATATATTGTGTTTTTGTACGCTGCCGTCTTGACAGAAATCTCAGCACCACATTCAAGCTGAGTTATCGGAGTTATTATAGTCAACATATTTGTGTTATTTTTTTTTATATTGCCTCTGAAGAAAGAGTAATCTTCCTGTACTTCTTTTAGTTGCAGCGTGTATCTCATATTCATGCATTTTTTCATTGGAATTGTGCTGATACTACACACTATATTCCCAAGAAACGGGATAATCTTTTTTATGTCGTCTCAGCCAATAGATGCTGATATGAATGGCTTGAATGTTGCCAGAGCAGCTCAGCCATGGCTGTCCTTGATACACCCTCCCACAATAGCCTCTTCTCACACATCAGTGTCTACCCCACGTTACATCTGAATAATTCCCTCTCCTTTTGTGCTACATATATTTTAAAACATGTTTAGATTGTGAGGCTTAACTGCCTGCAGTCATTTACAAAGAGTCTCAAATTGCTTATATTATACTCTTGGAAATATAAGCATAGACAGAGGATCCAGGAAACAATAATCATATTTTGGCTGGAATGCTTTCAATGATTTTTTAGGGGGTAAATCATTGACAAGGTCATTTCAAGCATGAAAAAGTGGAAATGACTGGAGGCTTTTAAGGCTAAAAAATGCTGTCATTAGACAGCCAAAACATCCCAAAGGGTTCTGCAGACATTTAAAACGTTGTTATAAGAAATAAAAGAAAGCTGGATACTGTTTCCAGCTAGGGTTCAAATTAATTCTGCACACTTTTCCATTGTTTAAATTACTATGTGTGCTTAGAAGGTAAGGTTAAATGTAAGAGGGTGTAATTGCTTCAGCTGTCATTTAAAGTATTGTATTATGTGACTTCATTATTTGCTTCTCAGCACATTTAACTCTTTCTGAGGAAAATTGCTAAAATTAGTTGACTAACTATTGACATTGGCAGAACGTTTGTACTTTTCAAAAGCTAATATCAGCTAGTAATTACTCATTTTGAGTGAAAATATTATGTTAAAAAATTATTTCCAACATTAAAAGTTTTTTCTGGGATTATTTTTGCTTCAATAGTCATATGTGTTTTTCTGCTTTATAATGCACTAGCAGTGTTTTTCTCTTTCTAAAGTAGCTGCCGCTCTGGCTTCCATTTACACCTCTTAATGGCTATAACTGCAACTTTTCAGAATATTGTTTTAAGAAACTACATGATCTTGTTTTATTTTCCTCCTAGTGAGTGAACGTGAGTGACTGCATGGACCAGACTGAACATGAAGAGCCTCAAAGCAAAGTTTAGAAAAACTGATGTAAGTACTCTAACATATGTTCATGTGTGTATGTGGAGTCATGTGAGCACGTGTGTGTACTGAATGTCTACATAGCTGAGTCAGTGTCTGTGTATGTATAGCTCCCAACATTGATTTATGACTGTTTCTCAACTTTGGGGTCAGCACCACCACATGGCTTGTGGATGTTGTGCAGTTGAGAAAATATAATTAGATTTAAAATAATACAATTAATACGCCCCCCCCCTCTTTCTCTCTTCAATGGCTTTTGAAACTTGCAAATTATGTCATACTCATTTTCTGTAATTGCAGGTAATAGAAGAATTTTAAGACCTCAGAAGGGGGTCATAGGCCACAGAATAAGGTTGGGAGATCATGATTTATGTTGTGCATAATGTGACAGAAACCTAAATACAGACAGTCAACACACTTTTCATAATGAGTCACTTGGGAGGATGACTGCACAATGTGATGAGTGAATTTTTTTTTCATTAAACCCACAAAGACCATAAATGTCTACATATTAAGTGTCTCCATGTGGATTTGATCCTGCTGACTGTGAATCAGTCTTTAGGGAGGAGTCTGTCAGTGCTGGTTAACTTGGTCATTCGATCACAGCCTATACTCAACACTCACAGGAAGTGAGGCGTCTCCACAGTGTCTGACTCATCTGTTGTCACGGTGATCATAATGACACAGAGTTAAACGGCAGACAGGAAAAGGCTGTTGAGTTCCTGGACGAATGGGAAAAGTTTTATGGGATGAAAGGTGTGTCAAGAGTGAAAGAAGTTCCAGGATGCAGTAAGCACACTGACTAAATGAGCACTTGGGTTTTACATACTGTTTTTAAGAGATTAAAATTGTGTGGTGAGGCAGGATGGTGAGTTAAAGAGAGGGAGCCCATCCCACAGAGGAAGAATTAGGTGGAGTACATCCCTGCATTTACTCAACTAGAGCCAAAAGTTACTGAAAGTCACAACTAGTGCACACTGTTTAAAGATGTAGAATCAGAAAGAGGTTTAATACAAGTGAGAAAGTTCACAGTACACAAAAGGAAAAGATTAAGGGTAGGGATTTTTCTTTTCCTTCCTGGTTTGTGGAGGGCTTAGGTACTCTGAGGGGCCTTGTAGTTGTTATTACTCAACTATGAATTAGTATTTTTTCCATAAGTCTGAATGCATGTCATTAGAATATTTAGAAAATAGCTCAAATAGTGCTAGTCAGTAGAGTTGTTCATTGAGGATGTCAACATTCAAATCCACTTTCACAAATAATAGATGGCTTCATTTTTCAAGTAGTTTTAGAAAAAAAAACACATATCTTATTTATCTTCTCTTAGATAATTAGATCAACTTTAATGTGGAATTAAACTGAAGCATTGTTCTTCTGTGTCTTGATCTCAGGTGAAATGTAAAAAAAACAACAAGAACAAGTTAGAATTATTGACAACAAGTTCTTTAACTGAAAAGATAAATCCAAAAAAGAAATCAGTGTAACTGTTTAAAATGGGGAAGATGGAGATGTAGAAAAATATGCACAACATATATATTGTTTAAAAAACAATTATGTATATAATAAAGCATGTTTATATAGGTGTAATAAAAACTAGTCAGATTTTATAAATTGAAGTCAGAGACATTGAACTGTTCTCTGATTTCAGTTTTGGAAGCTGCATTTTTTCATGGACCTAATATTAGAGATTTATTGTTGCAAATTCATTCAGCTATGTGGGGGAGAACAAAGAGCTCATTGTCCTAGTAAATATTAAGTCCAGTATTGGGGTTCAAGGTCACAGAAGTTTCTCCTAAGAAAAGCAGATTTAACCTTTTTATTCTTCATCTCCTCTTGTGTACAAGATTTATGTGTATTTTAATAAAAAGACAGAGAAATGTTCATTATAACTACATTACAATAACACAACTAAGTGTGGGCTAAGACTTCTGCACAGTACCTTTGTATGTCGTCCTTGGTTTTCAACTTTCATTTCATTTATACAAATGGTAGTTCCTGTTGTTATAGTAAGAATTGAAAATTGTTCCTTTTCCTCACTGAAATGACCAGTCGTAGGCGGCGTGAGAGAAAAAATGAAAGAGTGCTGGATGTGAATGTTGCTTAGAAACAACATTGAAGCCATTTGTAGCTATGGATTCCTTTGTAGCCCTCACACCTACATGTATTGTTACACTTTGAATACTTCACTTTGAATCACTTGAATGACCATTGCTTTCAGGTTGTGGTTTACAAACATTAGATATTTGTTTTTATTATATACATGTGAGATATTTTTTTTTTGTAAAAGTCTTGAATAGTTTACCAAACTATAGAATTACAAATCAGTACCATGTTGTCAATTTTGATTATGAGCTTTAATAAGAAGGTGTATGCATTTTCAATTATTAAACTTGTAGTACATATATTTTTTAACTTAATTCTACATTATACTGCAGGATATTTTTGAAGAACAAGGAACCAAAATATACATAAATTTTTGTATTCTGCAGATGATTTCTTGTTTGAAGAGTGCCAGTACTGTTGCGCACACAGTCATTAAAATTAATAGTAATAGTCATTAAAATTAATAGTAATGATTAAGATATGTAGAAGTCCTGTCCTGAGGCCTCTGTGTTTAACCTCTGAGCCAATACTCATTCCACTGCTTTTTATAGAGACCCTGAACAACGGTAATAGAAAGGAAATATCCCCCTTGGTTCTATTTTAAGATGTGTGTGTCAGTAACAGATTACACAGGAATGTTCCCCCAAAACCAGACCTTCTTTTTAAAAGAACAGACACGTAATGCCTACATGAATACCTTTTTTATGGAGTCAGGACATTTGCAGATAAATTGTAATTGGATCTGCTTCAGTGTCTTTTTTTTTTACTTGTTGTTTGACTTGTTCAGCCCACTGAGCCACAATCGAACATCATGTAAGGCTGTATTACAACACCTCCACAACCTGAGGCCTAAAGAAGGTAGAAACCTTAAAAATGTATTGAAGGAAAGAGTAAAATATGTTATTTTTACAACATGATGCAGCTAGTATCAAGCTGCCTCATGTAACTGTAACATCTTTAAGGTACACACAACCAAAGGTTTTTAGACGTGTTTACTTGAAAGAATTTTAAAGGTTTGCTTTTGTTAATTGTCTTTTGTTCTTGTCATGATGACAGTAATACTTCTTCTTACCATGTCATATTCTCCAAATAACATTTCACTCTACAACTTAGTGTTTTGATATGTCTTTTGTGATTTTTATACTGTATCATTAAATGATGCAGTTTGTTAGCTTTCGTGCACTTGTTGAGAGATTGTGACAATACTAGGTAGGTTTTAAGTATCAAAGATGTACATATACTTTATAAATTCTTCCTCATTTTCATTTCTTAGTCTTAAGGATACTTGCTTATGCTCTGTGTTCAGTTTGTCATTACTGTAGTTTCCCCTAACTTTAGCTGTTTGCATTTGAAGTATGGACAAGTGTATATTTTCTATGGATTTTATAAAGCTGCTGTAATGGATTGAATCATCTATATAAGCAGAGGTGATTATTGCTCTGATAGGACAGATGTGAATACAGCTAAAGGTCAGGTTTTCTGAAGATTATCTCTGCTCTCTTCTGGGACTGTGCTCAAATACATAGATGTGAAATTTCATTGTATCAAATGACCAAGGCAGTGGCAGTGACTCTTGCCATTCTCTGCTATATGACCTAAAAAAGTCCTTTCCTACTGCATTTAAGAAATTCCTTTAATTCTTTTGTGGGCCACACTGTTTGTTTGTTAAAATATGTTGAAATCCTGTACAGACAGTCTAAAACAACACAGCCAGTCTCAACAGAATGTGTCACCGGGTTAAGTAGCCCTTCTTTCTCAACTGCTTTGTGAGGCCAAACAGTGTGATAATGCCACCTACACTGAGGGGGGTTAATTCATTTGCAACCTTAATATCAAACAGTTCTAATACTGCATAGAGGATTAACAGAGAAGACAAATGAATGTGTTACTTTCTAATAGATTATACACCATGGGTAACAATCAGAATCATGGCTTGCATGTTTTGGTTTCCATATTAACTCAGTGTACTGACATTCTGTGCATGCCAAAGTTAAAGGAGTAAGATCAGTGTAATTTTTATCAGACTTTCTAAGCAGGTGTGGAAGTTATGCAAGGTCAAAGGAGAATTGTGTGTGTTCATGCAAATTTGCCTTTTAGACTTTATGTCTCCATTTCAGTATTGTATGTTGGTGCTTGTATTTGCCTGAATATGCCAACATTGATATTATAGGATTAATTTGTGCATCATTTAGGCTAAGTCTGTCTGGCCAAACATTTAGTATAATAATAAGAGAGTATGTGTTTGTGTGTGTGTGTGAGTGAGAGAGCAGTGTTTAAGACAAGCAGACGGTGTAATCTGGTTTCTGGGAATGGGTTTGGCAAAAAGCCACACAGAGACTTACAGACATTCTGCTTCAGCTGTCAGAAATGGTTTTACGCTGACCTCCTCCAATAATGTCATAAACAATGGTTCTGTGTCTAAACGGAACCTTGTTTGTTAACTAAAGTGAATTTTATAATGTTTAATGAACTGAGCTGGACACTCAGCCTTCATGATGATGTGTTCATTTGAACTGGTCTTTTTTAAAATTAAAACTTCTGTCACAAACGCTGATCTGGAATGTATATGTATGCTATATGTTTTATTGCATTTGACCTGACATAAGAAAACTCAAGGAGTCTTCTTAAGATTTAGCTTAAATCAGCAGAACCAGGCCTGTTATCTCTTAAGCATCAATACAGATACTACAGTGATATAGTGCTGTTTTCATTAAGCAAAAGAATTCACATTCCCTAGAGTGATGAAAGGCAAGGAGACGTTTGACTAAATAGAAATGGAATGATTGTTACAACAGTGTATCACAAGCATCTCACTTTTTTGAAGATGAAGACAGAGAAATTGCTCTGACCATTCATATTGAGCTTTTCTAGAAACATTTTCAAAGAAAAGCCAAGAAAAAAATAGTCTTGTGTAATTAGTGTGAGGAATAGATAATTAATTCACGTAGTGCATGTTGGTCCTTTGAGACTATATTATCAACTCTGCCCTGCTGTTTGAGCAGAGCTGCTCTAAATTAGTTAATTTGCTTAGACTATTATCTTACTCTCAGCCCCTTACAACCATCCCCCCAGCACATTACTCACTGCTTGTGCTGCTCTGCACTCACATACACAGTCTTTGTTTGTTATTATCTGTCTGCTGTGCTGTTGATAGTGGTTTTGGTATTAAACCTTCACCAGCCCTTCATACCGTCACACGACTATAACCAGCTCGCCCAGCTGCTAGACTAAGCAGGATTACTCAAGGCTTTCACACACACGTACACACTCATCCACAAAAACACACACTCTTTCTCATCCATGTGTGCAGACCACTAGTATCCCCAGCATATGCATAGACAACCCCCCGCTTATCTACCCCTGTGTCTAATTGATGTGTGGAAGGATTATGCTGTCTCCTCTTACTCAGTGCAGCTGTTTCATAGCTTCAAATCATTACAGCGACAGAAAACTGTAAATATTAATTTGCCTGGTATATTATACAGGAACACCTTCTGAATTAGATTTTTATCTATTTATATATTTGAGGAAAAGGTGTGTCTGATCAGAACTTATGAATTGTTTCTTCACTGTTGTAAATACAATCACATGCTGATCATCTGAAGACATTTTTCACATTTCTAAAATGCCTTGTGTATTATCTGGTTCAATAAATTAAACCACAGTATTTTTAAACACAGCTTCTTAAAACCTCAAGGAAAAGCCCAGACATGTTTCCATCTAATGTCAAACCACTGACTGGTTATAACTAACAATGCAAAAATATAGATAAAAAAAAGCATAGTATCACTATTAAAATGCAGTTGTACTTCACTTGTAGAGGGTTTCTTTTTCAGTAAAGCACAGGCTGAAGGAGCTCCACTTGGCTGTGTTTCAATTGGCGCACTCTGACTCAGTTTGGCATGGAATAGTTTGTTCTGGCTGGGTGTAGCGAAAGGGTATTAGGCCTGGGAGAGACTGTAGAACCTCAGGGACAGCCCAGTATTAATCTGGGAGTGGTGGATAAGGGATGAGTCTCCATTGTCAATTATCAGCAGGCGACAAAGTAGTGGTCAGTCTAATAATTTTGTCTGCACTGACATTCAGTAAAGTCACAGTTCAAACCAGATGTGAAAGATAAGATCAGGGTTACAGGTTTTAGATAAAGTTTTATCAGTTTAATTAAAGAAGATTTGGTGATGGTGTATTAGAAAAAGTGATCAGAACTTAGAGGCAACCTCACACTAACCAGCTCATATATCACACTAATAGGACTTTTTTAGTGTTGAATAGGTGAATAGTGCTGGAAGAAACCATTTTGTTTTGTGTGTATTTGTCTTGATCTGACTGAACTCCCAAAAAGGACAGTGAACTCTTAACCTAGTTTACCATTATCTTTAATTAAAAATTCCAAATGAATCCCTGACTAGGCATGGTATCAGTAAGCAAGACAGGCAGGGGTATTGTTAAAGTCTGCATGCTTTTTCACTTGTTTATTTAGTTTTTTTTAATGTAGAAATCTTCATTGGATAAAGTGTTGATTTAGGTCTTGATTACACTGTCTTTGAATGAGCTCAAAGTGAATGATATGCTTTTCTGAAACAACTTTCAGTATAATATAAATGATGTCATCAAGTCATCCCATTGGTGAAGTATCATCTTATTTGCAGCTAACCAATGCCAGTCATCAAGGCTGGTATTTGCTAGTACTGATATATCAGCCAATATATCTGTGCTCTCCTAATGAAAAGTTAAGGAACCCATTCCATTTTCAATCCATAGAAACTAAAGTAGAGATAGGAAAACTCTATTACCAAGTAAAGAACAAATCTGCCATAGGGGACGAAAAAGACACAGAGACCTACAACCTTCATAGCTGTCAGATTCTTAATGAACAACACACATGAAAAAATCATCAGTGTTGACAGAACTTGAATGAATACTGATATTTCTACACAAACATCTGAGCCAAAACTGTTGCTTAATTGTCATAAGTCTGCCAAATACAAATGTTTCTCTTACTTTTTACATTAACATTTACATGGACCCATCCCATTATCTATTATACACTCAATATTGAGGAATAGTTTAATAATATTAGTAAATGCAAGGCTCTTTTCACAGCAGATAATATCTTTATTTATATCTAATTGACACTCTAGGAATTACACTGGTGTTACTTATGACATTAATCATTGCTGTGCTATAAGTGTCTGTTAGTCATGAGACTGACATTGACCAGTATGCACAAGGACCTGGACCAAGCACCTAATATAATTCAGCTGTGCTTTTTCCACTGTTAAATGTCAAAGTGATCTCTATAAAAGACTACAATATCACCTGTGGGACATATTTTTATAACTAGATGTGGTCAGTGGTGTCACTAGGTTCTCTCGGGGCTCCGAGTAAGACATCCCTGAAGCCCTCACTTTACCTGGGCATGCTACAAAAAATGTTTTTTGAGATTTTTGAGGTAAAAAAAACAACCTCAAAACAAAACAATGAGTTAAGTTATCAAAGTGAGACCCAACAGATGTCCTTTAAAGCCCAGGACTATTAATAATTGTTATTGTAAATAATCTGACACAAAAATAACAAAAATACAACCACAAAAATATGAACGTTTCTTTATTCCAAAAGTGCCCTGTGAGTAGAGCTTCAAATATAAAAAAATACAAATGAGAGTCAATACGTACACAATGGGCAGGACACATCACACTTAAACTTTTATATATAAAAAAAATATTTTAACAAGTCCTAAAAAAAAGGAAACTGTTTGCACTGCACAGGTACAGGCTGAAGGCAGATGGAGTGGTGCACCACAAGGGGGGTTTGCTACTGTAGTGTCATTTCATTTCAAATTGCCCATCGTTGTTATTGCTGAAGGGGCCCCCCTGATGTCATGTCATCAAGCTACGCCCCTGGATGCTGTACATATACAACAAGTCCTTCTGTCAACTGACAGAAGGACTTGTGATCTTGACATAGGGTGTATTAGTTTACTAAGCAGAGACTAAATGTCAGGGACCAAATTGTCTTCAAAGTGCAGCTTGCTTTACAGTTTTACAGTGAGTTTCTCTGGTGTTAATTGGTATCTCTTAACTTATATTGCCAATTCAAGTTTGCTCATGCTTAGGCTCCATTTACAAGATAATGCTATTGGGTGAAAACGATAAAATATTTTCCAAGATGTGCCTTTTGTTTAGATGGCAACAGTGTTTTTGGGGGTTGAAAATGCAAAACACTGAAACCATCTTCCAGAGTAGAAATGTTAAAAATGTTCCACTCTCTCATCACCATCTAAAGGGCTGAAAATACACAATTGTCTTTTCTTCTCACATAGAGTTTAGATCACAGGTATATGCCACTACAGGCAAATAACATGTCAGATTATTTCCCCCGTGATGGACCTTCAGGTTGTCCTAGCCACTCTCAATTTACATAAAAGACTTTCATTTCAGCAATTGTCACAAACCCTTATAGACAGTAGTAGATAGCAGAGAAGGATGATGTTCTCATTCTTGTTTTGTGATTGTATTTTCATGCTTGGAGAGAACTGGAAGAAAAGTAAAAAGGTTCTACAGTATACAGGCGCTTGAGCTTGATGGTGGTGAGGCAACCTGGTATGCATACTACATGCATAAGTAGGAACTTTCACACTCTTTTGTGTCCATCTGCATGCAGATTTGTCCCCCTCCAAAATGCATTTCTAAATGTAAATTTAAAAGTGAGAATGCAATTCTACTTTTGTATTCAAATTGTTGCCATATAGATGTAGCCTTTGTTGTCATGGCTGGTTAGTGGGGAATTTCACATTACTTAATACAGTATACCCCTGGTTCTTACCACATGTGCTGTGCTCTCGAGTTCAGGTTAGTCTGAGGAAAAGACCTCAGGCCTGTTTAAACACAGATGCAATTAGAGCAGGAACTGCTTATGGGATGTCTTTATTCCTTATCATTTGTTTACAAAAGCCACAGATATACAGCCTGGAAACATGGGACACACAGCATGCTAAAAGGAGGCGGTTGTGATCTGTGCATGTGTTTGCATGCTCATTTTTGTGTGGGTGTATTTGTGTATGGGCTTGTTTGTTGCCTGATGTGGGAGTGAGGAAATTGGTGATGATGTAAAATGCTTGACTACTGCCCTGGATAAATGTGTTTCTGCAGGTCAATGTGTGACAATATATGTATTTGTCTATGAAAGTGAAGACATACTGTAAGTGAATGATATATTCTTTAGACCTTGTATTGTACATTGTGTAACAGAGTCACCGAAACTGACATACTTATTAACACAGTTTGGAATTTCACATAGATGAAGTAATGGCGTAAAAGACAACTAATCACTGATAATAAGAGAAGCACTAAAGATACAGGTAGAAGCAGATAACGCAGCTGATGAACATGTGTAGAAAATATGACAGACAATGGAATGATTTAAGACAAAAAGGTTAAAACAAGTAAAGAAATAACAAGACTATGATGACTTTGATGTAATATTTTTTGTCCAGACTACATTATTGTTATGGTGAGCAGGTGAGAAACATTTAAAAGGCAGCAGAATATTCCAGAACATCTGTATTTGTACATGGGCAATGACACTAAAATTTAATCTAATTTCAAATTTTTTATTGTATTTTAACATTATTGTATTTTGTTGTATGTATTATAAACAGACTATGCACAGACTTACCTTCCAGTAAATTCATATATGACACAGTCAGCACTGCAACATGTATGCACAAAAAACAAACACCAATACACGTTCAATATCAATATTCCACAACCCCATGTGAGTATCGATATTCAGCCTAAATATATCTCGGGATATGACTTTTGGTTCATATTGCCCAGCCCTAGCGGAAGGGTAGCGGGACAGGAAGTGAAAAAATACAAGCAGATTCATTGATGAAACCATGGAGCAGTGGTTGAGCCACAGCCGGTTTGTTTTATTTCTAAGGAGCTTTATATTCGGGTCATATATGTCACTGAGCAGAATTGACGGTGTGTGCTTTAGCCAAAACCAAAGCCCTTAAAATAGGGTGACCAGATGTCCTGGTTTTACCGGGACAGCCCCGATTTTGGGGTTTTGTGTTCGGAGTCCCAACAAAAGTCTGTCGAGATACGGATGTGTCCCAGTTTTCACCACTTGCTACATTTGAGCAGCGTGGGAATAATCCTAGATATGAAAACTAAACACAGGATTGACCGCTAGTTTGTGTTATTGTGACTAAAGTCTTCAGTCAGATAGAACACTGGTCACCTCTGTCACATTCTGAGGATAACACCAAATATAGCCCAGTTCCATTTAGCCGACGAGTTATATGGACAGGCCGGGTGCACCAGAATATCTGGACAAATAAAGGCCGATGCCAAATAAACAGGGTCTAATAGATTCTGACTGAAGGAACAAGGTTTGACCACCGGCACTGCAGGTTTTTCCTCTAAACTTGTATTTTTATTTATTTTTTTGCTACATAGTATCTACTGTTTTTTTTTTCACTTAATCACTGTGTCAGTGGAGTGAAAAGTAAAAAAAAAAACCTCTGTTGGAAAACGTGCATTTGAAAACACGGCAAAAGCAGGAGTTACAGCGTGGCATAGTTTATGGCTAAAATCCACATTTATAAGGCATTGCACATTATTATGGCACACTGTTATTTAAAACACAACTACAAACATCACCTCAGTGTCATGTTTACGTAAAAAAAGGTGTGCATGCATGAGTATGGTCACGCATAAAAGTGTCCCGGTTTCAGACTCGAGACATCTGGTCACCCTACCCTGGTTTTTACATCCAGGTTTTGGCCGGTGAAAATCTGGTCACCCTACCTTAAAAGTGACTTAATAAGTAGACGCAGATCTGGTTACAAGTTTAATGTACGCAGGTACGAGTGTGTTTGTAAAGTGGACAGGGAAGGGTTCATTCCAAATTATGCAGAAATTTGAGTTAAGTCGCCAGTGTAGGAACAGAATCTGTTCATAACCCTTTGTTCGTAACCCACAGATCTTGTACTTGTTCACGTCCTTGACTCATGGTAGGAGCGTATCAGAGCGAATGGGAGCGAAACAAAAACGTTGCTCCGGGCTTTGAATTGAAAACCACTCTGTGCACTGACCATATTTTGTGTGCTCTACACGCAGTTCTGTTCACATGTCCTGAATTTGTAACCTGGCAAGCCCGACTATGATATGAATTCATAGTCTAGATCCATATCTGGATCCACGATCCATAGACTGAGCTTAAGAATACGGGTGAGATCAACAGCTGTCTTTCAAACTGCTCTGCACATAATAGGCCAGCGCTATGACCAATCAGAGCAATGAACAATGTGACATATACAGAGGAACGAAAACAAGTCTAAACTTGCGTCTATCTCATTGTTTTAACATCCTATAGGCTAGGCTAATTAACATTAACACATCACTAACAGTGGAGGAAAAATATCCAACCGGGTCCGTTTACATGCTGCTTATCCAACCATAGACTGTATATAACTTCATACTTCTTCAACCCTGTCTTCATTGTGCTAAGCCCACCCTACAATCTCGCTACACAAATGGAGCATTGTGATTAGATCGGTAAATTTTGCCGGTGCTGGCTGAGGCTCTATGGAGTGTCGCTAGACCAATGATTCAGGCAAAAATATTTTTTGCCACTAGAGGTGGGCTAGTTTACTAGGCTACTGATGTTGACCTTTGACATACATTCATCAAAATGTAATAGTCTATTCTGGACCACCTCACAACTTTCCTGTAAATTTCATGGAATTTGATCCAGTAGTTTTTGCATAAAGTTGCTGATAAACAAACACACAAACAAAACAAAATGAAAAAAAAAAAACAATGCTCCTTGTAATGAATAATTAAAGGTAACTCTTGTCAGAGGTAGTGGCATCAGAACCATTTTTGAATTTGTTTAGTTTATTACATACTGAAGGAAGATGCAAATAATTGTAAAATTGCAGAGTATATAATACATCAATAGTCATTTGTTTGCCTAAAATGAGCAGGATAAAAAGAAACACAAAAGTTGAGATGGTGAATGAAAAAGTGAGCAGGAACAAAACCCTGTGTGATGGCGAAACTTCCAATTTTTCCAGATAGATTGTTTAGTTTGGCCTGCACTGAACAAGTTGAACAATATTCATGGTAGAAAGATGGATGGAGGGTTAGACTCAGTTCACCTGAAAAGACTGGAAAACTTTGTGATGAGAGGCTGAGGTGATTTGCTGCTTACTTTCATGAACTTCTCTGTAAACATTTGTCATGTATTGTTAGATTCCTTTGATGTACATGACCAACCATTTAATAGTAACAACTCTAAAGTAGAACAGTCTCTGATGTACACTGTTTCCTATGTTTTTGGATTTAATGTTAAATGTTTAAAAGGATCATTAGCTGCTAATTTCAACAGAATGATCTTCTTATCTGTTGAACCTCTTTTATTTATTTTTTTTTTTTTTCAAGTTTGACTCAAGTTTGCTTCTTCTTTTACCGTGCAGGATGTAGCTGTGTATCTAACTTCCTGTCCTAACTTCGGTGGAAAATACAATATATATCTGGCCTGCTCCACTCACTTTTTGAGCAGCCCTCCTAATGAAAGTGGTAGCTTTCCAAGTCCAGCAGAGTTTATTTATGGGGCAGGAAAGGCTATTTATGTGTGGAGGAAGTGTTGAATGAGGCTATTTTTTAACATACATGTCTTGCAGACTTACGCATAAATTATTCACTTTAAAAATGGTCAAAACATAAAATAAATAAATAAAGGAGAGCATTTTTTAGCAGGCTTCAGCACATGCTGAGGCAATGTTCATCTTATGTATTTTCCACAGACCGGTTAGCCTACAATGACCCAAACAAAGTACAGTGTCACTTAGGGGTGTATGATATGACAATATGGATTTTATGTTGTGTTGTGGGAGTCATGGCTGGCAGTGAAATGGATGAGTTGTTCCCTGAAAAGAACTCCACCTCCATCATATGGAATTGGTTTGGCTTTTCTTCAAACAACAAAATGCAAACAACAGTAATTTGAAAAACTGGCACAGGTTCCAGAATTATGGAACCGGACCCTGTTCCGTAATTTTTATTTAAACGGTTCCTATATCGGTTCCTGGACATTCTCATCTGTGCATTGAAGCAGTGACGTTATGCCGCATGCTACTTGTCTGAGCACTGTGGGGGGGTACACCCACACTGTACTGAATGCTAGAATTTTAGAAGAACCCTTAGCAGATATACTGTACATCTGTTAGTTAAAACACTAATGAATAATGATGCCATGTTTGTCTGACTATGAGTAACCTAATGTTAACTTTCAACAAACATTGGCTTTAAAATAAAATAATCTCAATTAATAATAATAATAATAATAATAATAATAATAATAATAATAATAATAATAATAATAATAATAATAATAATAATAATAATAATAATAATACTGAAGGAACTTGGGTTCTTATTCTAATGTACACTTTGTTCAGTTACAGTGCAGTGTGTTTACATAAAAAGTGGCTACATGCTACCTCAGTTTTTGTAAAATGTGGAATAATTACAATAAAGCTGCATTTGTATGTTTGAATATGTGTTAATGTTCTTGCATTAGAATATAGAATGATGTTTTTTTTTTTTAAAAAAGGGCATATTTGGAACCGTTATAGGAACCGGAACCGTTTAAGAGGAACCGTTATGGACCCAGAATTGTTATAATTCAAACGGGTCCCAACCCTAGTCATGACGCATTATTATCCGTCATTTCAAATCACATTTTTAATGAGTCATATTTAGTCATATTTAATGTTGAAAAACATCTCAGTGATGCAGTAACTACTTCCTGCAGGATGATAATCCTTATCCTGCACCATATCTTTTTTTCTCATTTACTGCACTTTTGAAAAGAACGAAACAGATTCCAATGTTTCTGTGATAGCAAAGTAGCATCTAATTTCAGCTGAAGTCAATTAAACAACTAAACAAGAGTTCAAAATGATTAATATTTAGACTCACCATCAACAGGACATGAGGTCTACTGCAGGTGAACTGAGGGAGAGTCATGTGACAGAAAGAGTCCTGTACGGCCCACTTTACAAACCCACTATCTGCAACCAGATCTATCATTAAACACAGTATCTACTTATTAACTCACTTTTAAGGGCTTTATTACCTCCGCCAAGGAGGTAATAAATTCGGGTCTGTTTGTTTGTCTGTCTGACTTTCAGCATGATTATGCAAAAAGTTTTGAACAGATTTTGATGAAACCTTCAGGAATGATAGATAATGGGTCAAGGAGGAACCCATTCGATTTTGAGCAATGAAGGTCAAAGGTCAAGGTCAAACTAAAGGTCAACAGCTAAAACACATAAGTGGTAATATCTCAGGATTCAGACAAGATAGAATCTTGCGGGTTTTTTTTGCATTCACCTCGTCTCACCTACAGACATCAGATGTTTTGACATCATATGACACCATATCAAGCCTTGGCGGAGGTCTGCTCTCTCTGGCTGCCTTGTTTTTGGCTAAAACACACACCATCAATTCTGCTCAGTGACATCTGTGGCCAGGTATAAAGCCCCTTCAAAATAAAACAAACATCATCTGCTTCATATCACATGTATCTGCTTTTATTTTGTTACTTCCTGTCCAGCTACCGGCCTGCACTTCCTTTAACTTTATATGTAGCCCTGAATTTATTTTTTTACCCATTCCTTTTGCAGTTCACCCCATTGGATACCCGACCTGGTCCAGGACTGTGGTGTTGTATTCAGTGTAGTAGTGAACAGTGGTGCTGTAGGTTCAACACTGGTAGGAAACTATTATGGCCTGTTTGTCTGTTTACAGACACACAGAGCAGTGAACCTGTCAGTCGGTAAAATAATGGATGGCCTTTAGAATTTTCCATCATTTAAAGAAAAATAAAATCTGTCAATGGCAGAATATTTTCGGTTAACGTAACCTCTGGATAATGTAATCTCTGGATTATTTTTTTATATGATTAACTGATTCCTCAGTCCAAGTAATATCCATATTAACCTACAACTTCTAATGTTTTTTCTTGTCAGGAAAAATGATGACAAACACCTTCTGGTCCTCTTTGTATTGTGAGAATTGGCTTTTTTTCTTGGATATATTTGACTGTATGATGTCAGTTACATTTATATAGTAACTGATTAATTTTAAAGTGATTTACATTGCATCACAGGCAAAAATATTTCCCTTTGGCAGTTTATAAATGTTGGCGAGTCAGTGCAAGAGAGTCACTTAGCATATAAATGGGAGTTAATACAACAGGCGCACCAGGCAGCTTTGGTGTCTGTAACAGATGATCATACGTAGATGGTGAGTAAGGTGAGGCTTGTGGTGTGTGTGTGTGTATGTGGGGGTAGAGTAAATTTAGTATCCAAATGAGAAAAATGTTGTCATTCCATAAATGTGCAGTCCACATTGGGCATTATTGTGAAACACATGGCAACATCTTTCATTATGAAAGAAACCATCTGGTCTTTGTTTAACAGTTCTGTCTTCTAACTCTCTTATTTTGGGTTAGAGTTTCAGAACCCAGTTAAGTCTTGTGCATGTGTAGAAGTGTATGTGCTCTTGTTGATGTGTATTTGTACTACAGAGGGCAGTAAGCGCTTTCAGCTGTGGCCTCAGAGAAAGGATGTATTGTTTGAGGACATTTGAGCATCTGCTTTGTTGCAGATAAGGGGGCTGAAGTTAACAGCCACTGCTGATCAAAGGGCACAGATATTGTAGATGTGTCAATCTATGTCTTTCTTTGATCATTTCTTTTCTTTTTATTTTGTACATTGTCTGTCCTCTCCTCTACTTCCTGTATGTTCCATTTTCCTCTGTTTCTCTAACAAAGATTATTCTGGTAACATGTTATTCCCCACTGGAGTCACTGTAAGCCTTTGTTGTTTTTATGTCTTGCCTCCTTCTAACCTACTTTCCCTTCTGCATTTATTAACTCTGCTTCTCATCTCAGCATGTTGGTAACACAACTGTTTTTACACAAAAGCACAATATTTATTGTGGATTTTGTATGTATGTGGGAACAGTGGATGGTTTTGTGTTAAAGAATTCATGCTATAGTCGTGTACCTGTCTAACAACCAAAAAAGAGATAGATTATTTAACTAGATCTCTTCCTCTGTTTTTTCTTCTAATGATCTCAAATGGCTTTGGTTTCTTGAATGACTTAATGTCATCCATGTTTGGTCTGTTTAGTCCATAGATCAATTCGGGAAATACTGTTAAGTTACTAGATAAACCTTTTTTTCTTTTTTACCCAACTATGATCTTATCTACAGACTCACAATAAAATTAATCTGTTTCATGTCCATTGTCTTTTCTTTCAATACTTGTCTGTGACAAGACATTTGGAAGACTCATTCCAAGATCAATTTGTTTTATCTTATTTCATAATTTGCAGAGGCTGATAGGTTTACCTGAAATCAGAACAACTCTGTTTTATCTGTAGGTCAACCACAATGTTTTTCGATGTACTTATAAAGAAGATACCCAAAGGATTATGAATAAAGTGGTTTTTAGTTTAATACAATCAACTCTTTGTGGCTGAACTCTTTAAACCAACAAACCATGATGTAGAAACCATAGTTTCCTGTTCTTAGTTTGCTTTTCTCAGAGAAACATGAAAAGGCCTCTGGGCAGCCATGTTTATATGAAATCCATCAGGTTAGAAATTAATGAGGATCTGATTCCTTTACAGTTTAGTTAAAGGCATACAGTAATGACTGAATGTTTGAGTTTGTAATTGTATAGTTTATTTTCAGAACATCAGTGATAGAGAAACTGAGAAACTAACAGGAAGAGAGTAGAGTGTATAAATAAACACTGAAGTGGAGGATTGAGCCAGTAAAAACTAGGATTGGTATACTGTAACTTCAAAACTAAGTAAAGAATACAAATGGCTTATGTATGTTTAAAAAGATATATTCCTGTCTAAAGTGTTCTGCTTTTCTGTTTCACAGCATGCTTCTAGTTCATTCATTCCTGTCTTGCTTCTTCCTCATCCTTTGCGTCCTGTTCTGTTGTCCTTGTCCTTGTGGCCAGCCTCCCAACCTGGACAAACAGGAAACACTTAGTGTTATCAGTGGACTCTTTCTGGGTTTTAATGAGTGTGAAGCTAAAGACAGAAAGGGAACAAATACTGCCGTCCACACCCTGATCCAACAATAAACACACTTATCACAGCACAAGAAACAGAGAGAGAGAAGGAGTTAGGCATACAGAGGTGACTGAATACAAGATGGGAAGTCAGGCCCATTTCACTTCCTGTTAGTGTACATAGAAGGACAGTGGTCTTTATAATCACAGGATTAGTGACCCATGACTTATTGCTGGTATAAACCTACTTTGTCCAGTGAGATCCAATGTAGGCTAAGCCTACAGTGTTCAGTTTAAGCAGATACTGAAAAAGGTCATACAATTGTACATTGTTCATTGGCTTAGTGTGGTTTCTGCACATTTGCTGTTCATACAGAATTCTTTGTTGTTTGTTATCTACATAAAGGGCTAGGTCTGAGGGTTATAGCATCTATATCATACAATATAAGTATGGGAAAGTATACTGAGAAGTTGCTGCAACAATTCAATAAGTCCCACCTACCGATATTCCAGTATTGATCTGTGGCATTGATTTAAATTGTTATATTTCCACTTTGATTCCACTGAGTGAAAACAAGTACAGATATTAAAAGAATAAATTATTCTGTTTGACTATTATGAGTAAAACTTGTAGACCATAGCCACTCTTTGCATATAGAGCTGCTCAAAACAAGACTCTCAAGACAATTTTCAGAACCCAACATAATCTTCCAGGAGCAAACACTTGTGACTAGTGACAGTGGTGAGGAAAAACTTCCTTTTAACAGGCAGAAATCTGGAGGAGACCCAGGCGCCTGGAGGATGAATGTCTGCCTTGACCAGTTGGGGTTAAAGAGAGAGGGAACATGAAGAAAAAAAGAGAGAGATTGGGGGACGCACATGGATGCACAGAAAACTGAACTAGAACTGTTGATAAAAAGTAGAACAGCTGGTGTTAGTATAATTACCAATGGCTAGAACAAATGTCCATACGTTTTAATACTACTAATGGTAAATGGACTGCATTTATATAGTGCTTTTCCACCTTCATGGTGCTCAAAGTGCTTTACATTAGCCTCTCATTCACCCATTCATACACACACTCATACACCAGGAGGTTTCTAAGATCTAAGATCAGACCCACTGGGGCATAAGCCAGGGTTCAGTGTCTTGCTTGGGCGACCCACTCTACCAACTGAGCCACAGCCACCCGTACTACTACATGTAAACTATTAACAGTGAATATACAACTACTGTAACAAATACTACAAACCTCTACCATTTATGTAAGTATAGTATAGGGTAAACACAATCATACAGTAACAATACGGATAAGTGAGCGATGACAAATAAGGCAGGAGAGAAGCGGGACCACAGTAGCTAGCAGGTCCAGGGAAAACCTGTGAGGCAATAAAGAACAGACTCTGGAGAACAAGTCAAGTCACATATATTTACTGGGGTATAAGTAGAAGGAAAGATTAGGATAGAGAAGAGGAGGAGTCATATATGTCTTTATGTAGTTATGAAGACATTCTTCTTTTCTGTGTTTTTTGTTCAGTTTATTATGGTCTGATCTGTTTCTAATACTTTTTTTTCCAAAATGTTGGGGGTTGAAATTGAGGGCCTTGAAAGCTTTTACAAACTTGACAAATCATCACGATTTTCATATAATTTTACATTTCTTTGTTTTTTCAATATAATTCTCCAGAATTAATCCATCGTTAGTTGTTAGCCCTTGTATATACTGTAGAGAAGTTTCCTTAATGACAGATAATTATCTTATCACTGTATGGCACTGCAACGCTTTATCTCAGTATTTAGCTTGGAGACAACTGTAAAATATACTTTGCTTAGTCAGTTTTTGTTGAAACTGAGGCTTGTGCTGATTTTGCATCCTCTCTGCCAACACACTATTATTTTATTGGCCTCTGCAATGACACTAGTTCTGTATGCGAACAAAACTGGAGCAGCGCATTCCGCTCCACTTAAACCTGTCCATTACAATGTAGTCTAATGCTATCGGTGTCATGCTGCGCCACTGTTACGTACCTTTCGTTTCATTGTACAGTCCATTATCATGACCCAGGCCATTAGGCAGGATCATGCTTTACAGTACATCAGCATTTGCACTGTAATTGTTTTTATTACTGCTGGTAGGAGGTATTTGTGCCAGTAGTCTTAAGTGGTCAAAGTCCATCCAGGCTTTTCTACCACATGCAGTTGTTATTATCAAGACCATGATGGGAGTTTCATAACTAATATTAATAGAATATCTATGCATTTCAGTGTCTGTGGGTGTTTTATTATCATTATTATCTATAGGATAGTGATTTTTAGCCTGCAGAATTATAAGTGTACAAGATTGGGAAAAAAAATCGTCACAATTCTGTCGATATCTGTACACTATTCTGTTTCCACTTTCAAGCACCTGTTTTGGTGTCGATTAATGTTGCTGTAGAATGTAAAGCAACAATGTCCACTGTAAGAGGAAGTGCTCAGTGTTTGATTAGTGAAATAAATCTTGAACATTGGAGAAAAGGATTTACAAAGTTGTACAGATGTTTGTTTTTTTACTACATGATCACCCACGTTGTGTAGTGTAGAAGTGTTGGAGGTTCATACATGAACTCAAAGTTTTCAGGACGTGTGTAGTTTTACGGTCAACAAAACAGTTAGATGAGGAAATGGACAAACTTTCTTATTTTATCTTTGCCCTAAATGTTCATGTTTCTTGTTAGAAAGAAGTGACAACCAACTACAGCATGAATAAATCTGAGTGTAGTGAACTAGTGTGGTCCACTGCCTCTGCCTTGACGACAGGGCAAACCTCTGAACCAAGAAAATATACCTAAACCCCAGGACACTGGTTGTAAAATTGTACCATAGCTGGTCTATACCATGTCCCTGGTTTTTCCAGTGTGTAAAACCACACTCTTAACATTATTATTGCCAGGGTCCTCTTTTACTAACCTCAGAGGTCTGACAGGGTAGTGCGGTTCACCACCTTTCTCAGTAGTCTGTGAGTTTTTCTGTAAAGCATGCTTGAATACATTTAAAAAATAATAATAATAAAAAAGGTTTCATTCTGGATCTGAAGTGGATACGTTTCCACTAAGGTATTTTTTGTTTTAGTGTCAGTCTCATGTCATCTTGTATTTATTTAGTGTTTAGAAATATAATGAAACAGCACAAAACATGCAGCAGGAGTGATACAAATAATGTGTTAAATCAGTTAAATATTTCACTTTGGAATAGGCAATGGATTAAGATGAAGTGGCTAATATTGCGCCTGGTTTCACTCTGGTTTCTTGATTATGGGACACGGTGTAGATGGAGCCAATTCTAGCATGTACTTGGCACAAAGTACTTTGACAAGTGGCCAGTAGATCTTTGTGAGGCTATGTGCAGTTTTCCATTCAAGGTTACAATATTTTAAATGAGAGTATTGACATTTTCTTACCTTAAATGGCAAAATATTTTAACACAAACAAGCTGATTCATTAAATGACAGGTTAATATTTTTTTCCAAAGTGATATCATTTGTTACACTGTATGATTTAAGTAGCAGTAATCTTACTGATTTATCATATGTGATTCCGCCTATTACTCCATATCTGTTGTTTCAATCTGGTTTGGTTTCCTACTGTTTCTGGATCACAGTGGTACTTAATTACAGTAGTAGGTTTCCACCCTTCCTGTGGAGAAAAGGAATACTAGGCAATGTTATGTGTGTTGTCTTACACCTTTCTGTCCATGCCTTTCTTTTTTTTTTTCTTTTCTTTTTTTACAGTCAACACTTAAACCAACAAATCACTGCACTCTGAATTCATAACTGTCCATGCCTTTCTTATCCTTCATTAAATGTACTTATTATTTTTAGTATTTGATTCCCATAATGCTCTGTGCAGTCATTGAACAACACATGACAGTATGAAAATCATGAGACTTTTAAAACAAATCCTGCTGTGTTCAGTGAAAACAGGATATTCAAAGTATACCACAAGATAAGTCTGGCTTTATTAAAAAAAATAATAATAATCAAGATTACTTCACTTTTAATATCAAGGAAAAACTGCCTCTGCATGTGATTGATATTGTGACATTTTCATGGAGCTTCTTCTATTTTATGGTGCTTTTATTGTGTATTTTATTCACTATTGTATTCCTTGCAGTTTGGTAGGTTAAGGTTCTTACACTTTTATGCTAGAGACTGAATTGCTTAGAAACTATAAAATCAAAAAACTTTATCAAAACATTAGTGTCAGTGTTAGTACCATTATTGAACTTTTTTTGTTTTTGTTTTAAGCATTAATTGGTATAAGGTTGTTTGGACAGCACCAACCATCTGTACACAGGTTCTCCAGCAGCATTACTAGTTACTGACACAGCTAAAAAAAAAAAAAAAAATCTAAAACAAGTGGTGCCAGTTTTAACAAACCCTACCCCCTTTACCTGATTTGCCCTTTCTCTTATTATTGTGAAAACACATTTTAGTTGACCGGTACCTTGACCTGCATTCACCAAATTTAATAGGATCTATTCTGGACCACCTTGCACCTTTCCTGAAAGTTTCATGGAAATTGGTCCAGTAGTTTTTGCATAAAGTTGCTGAGAAACAGACAAACAGACAAAAAAAAAAATATTAAAAAACAATAACTCTTTCCTCTTCAGGGGGCAGGGGCAAAAAAGTCTAAATTTAGACTTGGATCCATGAACATTGCAAAGAATGTGGTGATGGAGGTTGTTTTGTTTCAGAGGCCATGGTGATTTTTCTGTTGTAGTTTATATTGTATGTTCAGTATGTTGTGAGGTTGTACAGCTCTTACCTTGGCCACGTCTGTTTTACAAACGTGACTTTTTTCCCTGAACAGAATCTATCAAGCTAAGATAAAATAATAGATGAAAGATGGAACAAGTGGTGCCAGGTGCAACAAACTTCACCCCTCACAAATATTTTACCTGATTGGCCCATCTCTTATCATTGTGAAAACACATTTTTTGGTGACTGTGACCATGACCTTTGACCTGCATTCACAAAAATGTAATAGGATTTATCTTGGAGCACCTTGCACATTTCCTGAAAATTTCATGGAAACTGGTCCAGTAGTTTTGTGTGAGGTTGTTGATAAACAAAAAAACATACAAAAACCCCCAAAACAAAATCAATACCCCTCTCCCATTTTGGGAGGCGCAGTAACAAATACATTTCCTGAAAGGTGATGTTTATTGTCAAAATAAGTCCATATATTATCTATATATCAGTGTTTTAATAGAGACTTCCCATGTCTATCATCAAATGTAAACTCTGACCCATTAAAATGGATAGAAAAAGGCCCATGCAAGTACATGTATGTAAAATATTTGAATGCAAAATATGGGGTTGTAGTTTTTTAAGTTAAGTTGAGCTCAGATCTTCCAAAAGTTTAATGCAAATAAAGCAAATAATGTATTTGACAAAACCCATGGGAATATTCATCCTAACTTACTTGTTTTGGGGGATATATCAGACATCACAATTAGCAGATTGACTGGGTTGATATGATATTTTGGGATACATTGCATACTATAAAACATAAACTCCATAAAGCACACAGTATTAAATACTTTTCTGAAATTGACAAGATGTTTCCTGTGTTAAATTGTATTAGCAGTTGTGTCTTCATGAGATGTTTAAAACTCTTATCACTCTCCCACTATTAAATGTGTGAGCGATGATTTTCTACACCGAGCAGGAACCATGGATATTTTTGGATATAGTTGATGATGTCTGCACACCACTTGGACCTGATTTGACACCTGGTAGTCTCATCACTCTGTCAGTGCTCAGCTGAGCATCTTTGTCTGTCAGGGAACTTTCTCATCTTACACCATCTCTAAATAGTATTTAACCTCTCATGCTTTGAAGCCAAGATCACAAGGAGTCATGGATATTGAGGGTGAGAGCTTTAGTTTACAACTGGATAAGAATCAACTTTCCCGTGCCCTGTTCAGAGAAACGAACAATGTGGACCATGTCTCATAAGCTACCTCACATATACTGTGTGACATTGATATGGAAATTGTGCCATTGAAGAAATAATGGCCCAGTTAAAATAATAAAAAAACAAAAAACAAGCCTCTCATGTAACCACCTGGGGAAGGTTGAGTTAAACTTTTGATAATCTGTTCAATAGTGGCTACTAATCCTCGCACTAATCTGTCATTCTGGTTGGATAAAACATGCTCCTTTTGTGCATGTCTATCCTACATTTGGGTACATTACTGCAGCTGTGACTTTCCTGGAAGAACCAAAATGTTTTGGTAGTAGCACAATAAAAGTTTTCTGTAGCTGCTCTATGTTTTTATTTTGATATTTTTTTCCCTAAAAAAATGTTAAAGGCTTTTAGGATTGTTGAACGCCTCCACTGGTTGAAAGGCTGGAAGAAGTGTTTTAAAGATGAATTGGGCCCAAATCCACTGAAAACATAGAAAAATCAAAGACGCCAATGGGAAAGAGTTCCTGGCCCATTAAATGCAGTTGGAACCACTTTGCTCATGACAAAAAAGTTAGATTTTCATGAAATTGTCCAGAGCATTGTTAAAAAAGAAAAAGAATCATGAATGTAAAACAGTTTACTTTGAGTGTCTAATGGGAATGAGTTTGTGACTGTTGTCCCCCTAACCTCAGTTTTTGGTCCAAGGGTAAAATATCCGGAACCAAGTATCGTTCACTTCCTCACTGATCCGTGTTTATGAATCTGTGGCTCAGGGTGCAGACTCCTGTGGACATCCAAGCTGTTTGAATGACAGACGTTATTTTTATAGCTCTGCATTTTTCCACCAGCTGTGCAAAATGTATTGCAGCGATTGCATTTGAGTGTGAGCCACGGAGGCTATTTACACCCTGTATTGCTAGGTTGGCTTAATGCTCTCCTGGAATAAGGTACAGTATGCCACCACAACTATATATGGAGTCACGGAGTTCACCCCTTCTCACGTGTAGGTCAGTAGGCTATCAGGTCAAATTTAACACTGTACTGAGTCCTAATATGCACAGGTGGCCCAAGAGGGAGTTTGGTCAAGCTTCGTAAAGAACTTCAGCTCTGCCAATGTAGTTGGGCTGCATGAGTTCACATCTCTCCTTCACTCTGCTTTCAAGCGAAAAAAAAAGTATGGCTTTACAACCTGTTTAGTGAGCAGTGTTTTTTGAGTGTTTTTTTTTAAACACATTTCAGTTCAGAAAAAAATAAATATGAGTCATAACGCCCTATATGTTTGTGAAGGGTTTTTGTAGGAAATTCAAATCTATGGATTTTTTTAAATACATATTCTTGCTAAAATGACCATATCATTCCAATGGTGTACTTTTTCTTTAGCCTAGGTGCTGTGGAAAATGCTAACATACTATTTTGCAATCAAAGGTACAAGTGTGGATTACTACTTGACAAAGAATGTTGAGGTACATTTCTCCTGTAAATTGACTGAATGTGACTTAATTTGACCTTCACGTTTCACTGCAATAATGGAGGATTAAAAAAAAAGAGGGTTTTCACCTGGTTTCAGACATTTTTTTGCTATTAAAATTAGTCTGAACAATATAGTGTGAGTGCAGGCTGAAAACTTGTGGTGCTGTGTTTTATACCATCTCACTGAGTTTATCAAGATTGTCTCTGTATGAGATCATGGTAGGAGCTTTCCAATAGCTGACTTGTCTTTATCTGAGCAGGCTGTCAGTAATACAAATGTGGGGCCATTTGGTTTGTGTGTGTGTGTGTGTGTATGTCTCGCATATGGGAAAATAAATGTTTTGTGTGGGCCAAAGCAACGCTCTCTCCCACAGAGACACATTACTCACATTTAGGGCATCTGAGCCATTTTGGCTGCAAAAAAAAAAAGCTTTAACTAATGGGTTTGCAAATGTCTGACAGCAGCACCTCATTTGTGAGAATAAATTAATTATAATGAATTTAATATGTAGTTTGCCAGAGTGTGAATGATAAAATGAGCAATCTAGCAGTCTGGAAAACTTCAATGTAATTTTTAAAAGGTGTAAATCTGTTGTCGTCATTGCATTGTTGTTTAAAGGTGAACTGAAGTCAACGACACTGAATGGCAATGGGTGATAGTACATACAATTATAAAGATAATTTATCATCGGCACCCCCTTTAACAATTCTGGAAACTTGGAGAAAATTGCGATTTTATATTTCTCGTCAGGAAATCCTGCTGATTCTTGGGGAGTGCCGCCAGAGTTCCACATTAGATCATGAGTTGTACCCAGTCCTCCATGTTTACCATTGCGAGTATATTGATACTGGTTGTTTTTGGTGCATTTTGTGGTGATAGTTGACTACAAAACACTTCCAACAACTGGGAATATCTGTTCCGTGGCCAAGGAAAGCTGTCATGCTGACAAAAGAAAGGAAAGGAGGAGGAAAAGTGCATGAACCGACAGTATTGTTGAATTTCTAGGTATAAATGATATTATAACAGGGTTTCCCCCAGTACTTGGGGGGTTGGGGTTTGAGCACGGGTAAAGTTAAAGGGAGTGCGGAAGGTAGCAGATACAGAGGTCACAAAATAAAAGCACATTCATGGATGAAACCGTGGATCCGTGGTTGATCAACAGCCGGTTGGTTTTATTTTAAAGGAGCTTTATATCCTACCACAGATGTCACTGACCAGCAATAATAGTGTGTGTTTTAGCCAAGAATAAAGCCCTTAAAGGTTCCTGCGTTTTACTTGCTGTAACCCAACCAATGTTTACGGGTTTAATGTATGTGAGTATGGGTTGGTAAAGTGGACCATACAAGACTGGTGAGTCAGTATTGTTAAGTTAATTTTCATTGTTGTTTGACTGTAGCTGAAATTAGATGCTACACTTTGCTTTGTGTTAAATGTTAAATGTGTTCTTAATTGTTGTTTTCAAAAGGCCAGTGGAAAAAGGACTGATAAAGTGGAAGTTGATTATTATCACCCTAGAGTCTCACCATTCTGTATTAAATAAGCGGCTCTCCTCCCCATCACTATGCGTTTTGGTGTCTGTATCCCCCAAAATTCTGACTTGAATCTGTATGGTTCAATGCCTTCTTTGCTGTCTTTGTGTTCATCTGGGTCTCCTGCACCCTTATCTGTCTCATCACAGACCCTGAATGTCTCTATACTTAGAAAACGCTGACTTTCTTGCTGGAACTGCAATTGCAATAGTCTGCCATTGTTGTTTTGTGCGAAGGATCCCTCTCATGACATCACACAGCGTCTTCTGTACTACTTCCTGTTTGTTTGGCATTGCCAGCCAGAGGCGAAAGTGTATCGGCTTATAGCTTGGCCATCACATGGTTGAAACATTTATTTTGTGTATTGAAAAATATTATCGGTAATAAGGAATATGCTATGCTGCTATTCCGCTTTTGCACAAAAAAATGTGGCTTCTATTCACCTTTAAGTCACAATGAGCGCATCAAATTATCTTAACCTTCCTTTTTTTCTGAATATCTCCTGTAGACAAATGAGTGGAACAAAAACGATGAGCGCCTTCTTGCTGCGGTGGAGCATGGTGAGGTGGAGAAGGTGGCATCACTTCTGGCCAAGAAAGGCACCAGTGCTGTGAAGCTGGACAGTGAGGGCAAAACAGCGTGAGTCTTCCACCTATCTGTAGAGGAACACTGAAAATGTTTTTTTAAAGATTGTGCAATCAAATATTTTCTTTTTTTTTTTTTACCCCATTGTACACATCATTAAAGGGATATTTCTATAAGTTGAGGCAACAGAAAGTGTTTGTTTTTGTGGTGAGCATCTAACTACATGATAAATAATTATGGGAAGTGAAGTGTTCAGGATATTGGATTCTAACTCTTTACTTGTGACTTTTCCCATGAGAAAAATATGCTTTCCGCCAAAAATGATTTCTGCACAGGAAAACAATTGTGTGTGTGGAGGTGAAGTTGAATATTGCTTTGAATTGGATACCCCCTTCAGACTTCCGTAGAGTAGCCACAAAAAGGCTCTCATTAGACTGGATTAGATTACGCTGTTTTGTTAGAGGATATTAACTCTAGTCCACAACATAGTATGTAACCTATAGTAATGGACCCTAACAATGGATACCACCTATCATAAAAGTCCATTCTCAATTACTTTAGAAACATGGCAGTACAACATGGAGGTAATCTACTCTTTTTTTAGGCAACACATTGTTAACAAAAACTTAAAGATTCTTATTTTCATTTTTGAACCTTCCTTTTTGAACACTAAACCTTTAATATTAAGACTTTTCTGTGCAATGCTTTCAAATATGAAATGAGACATTCTTATCAGGGATTGACAATACAGTAATATTTTAATACTATTGTCAGTTTTCACATTGAAGTTGAGGGATATAAATAATAAGAAATAGTAAATGAAAGTTTTTGCAATTTCAGTGTTGAAGGGTTGTTAGTTGTGATTTGTAATCTATTTGTTGTGGGTGGGAAGTTGCGCAAAACCACGAGCGGTAACATTAGTCAGACCTGAATGTATTTGTACAAATGGCACTTTTTAAATGAATATATTTTATTTTAATTAAACAAAAATAATGTACATAATGAAAATGTAAAAGTCCTAGATATTGGACTCCTGTTCATGTACAGTAAAAAAATATTCTACAGTGACAAGCATAACAAATTTAAGTTTGTTGTTTCCAACATCATCATGGTGTACGGCAGGGTTCCCCAATTAGATTTCATCAAGGGCCAAATTCTGACCTGGGCACCAAGCCGAGGGCCACAGCACCTGTGGGGCACATGGCGGCAGGGAGTAGGGTGCCACAACAGCCCCACTCCAGTAACAATACAGATAACAATGTTGAATCTCCACTTCTAGTGCATTATAACATTATTAGTTGTGCCCTGGGATTCAGGAATACTATTTGTCAGGGTCACACAAAGACAAATTGCAGTCTGGAAACGAAAGTTGAGAACCAACAGTTTACTCAAAATAAGTATTTGGTTATTACAGTCTGCTTGGAAAGTTTCCAGATTCATAACAACAGCTAGTTAACTCAAAATAACATTTTAAAACTATACTTTACTAGTCTGCTTGAACAAATCAACAGTAATACAGCTGTAACAGCAGCCAGTTGGACATACTTAAATAATAACATTTTTTAGTTTTTAATACTCTTTAATACTCTTATTTAAACTTTTAGTTTTTAATACTCTTATGTAAACTTCAAATTCAAATCTGTCTAAATCTACAGAACTCAGCTCCAACTACAACCCCCCACTCTACTGGGAAACGCTTCCCTTTATATATCCCTAAGCTCCACCCATGGGCATACCAATTACCACATTATTTAATTAACACACAATCTACAATATTTACATGGAACATACATCAAACTGAAGAAAACAGAAGAAAAACCCAATACAATGAATGAATGTCTGTGTACTGTGGTCAAAGGCCATGTGTTCTATGAAGTGCAAATTATGTTATTATTATTATGAGTATATAACAGTGGTCCGGTTCTGCAGCAGGTGTGTGTGTGTGTGCGTGTGTGTGTGCACATCACATGGGGAAATGACTGAGTATTGAGGCAAGGTCCAGATGACAATTTCCAGTTTAAACACATGTCACAGGAGAGCTGCAGTTCACACACTCCAAAAAAGATGAGAGAAAGGAAAAAAAAAAGACGAGAAAATAAAAACACACACGGGGCAGAGCTGACGGCACCATTGTCGCACCGTTACAATATTTAAAAAAAAGAATCTTTTTGCTTGCAAGTTGCCGCGGGCCTGTCTGTGTCCTCTCGTGGGCCGGAAATTGCCTGCGGGCCGCCTATTGGGGAACCCTGTTTGGTCTATGGTATGGTGTATTTATATTTGACAAGTAAATACAGCATTTGCTGCTAAACTATTTTGGAGGTAAAGGAAAAGAAGTGGAAAGAACAAAAGCTTATTCACAAATAGATCTATTCTAGTTTTATTAAAGTGACTGATTTCATAGATTAAAAACATATCCAGTTATTTTGTGTTATTTCAACTGAAGGCTCACAACTTCACCGGCTGCACATGGGTTTTTCAAACACATGCTTGCTTGTTCTGCCGCATTTTGTTTAAAAATGTATGGTCATTCTAAAAATATCATTTTGTTGAATTCCTGAAAGGCTGACGATCTGAAACCTTAAACGACTTAGACTATCTGAGAAGCTGCTTTTTCAGCATCAGATCCTCTCTGCAGTGGCATTGGAGCTCTGCCTGGTGTAGATTGTTGATAACACAGAAGCTCAGTGTTAATATTTGACCTCCTTCTTCTTCTGAAACACAACACCCACTGACCTAAATGTGTTCAGCAGCTCCCACTGAGCCAGAAACTGCAAAACACAGAGACAAATGTGGGGAGACACAAATCGGCAAATTCTCGCATGCTGAAACACAGGCTTTTTATTCCACCCGTTGTTCACATCCTTGACCTTTACTTGGTGTGTGTGATGAGGATGCAGAAACAGACACTCACACAGATGTATAAAGCCTTGCAGCTTTTGTAAATCATGATGAATGTGGTGGTTTGGGATCTCAACACTCCGATCTTTTCAGGGCACACAAAGAGGTGTCTACAGTATCTCTATGGTGATAAAACCTGATTGAAAGGCATGTGGGTGTAGTTGCATGAATGTGTAAGTGAGTGTTTGTGTGTACTCACACACACCAAAGGGATGTTGGGCATTTTTTTCAACCTGCTCACTGAGCTGGAAAGGGTTGTATTGATTGCCTACTGCATACATACGCACAAGCAGACACGCACAAATGACACAATGGGCAGTTTTTGCATGCAGGATGATATCGACTTATGACATTCCTGCAGACAAAGCAGTACTTCACAACAGTACAACACCTTCAATTCTGTTAATGGTTGGCTATCTAAAAATAGAATGTTGTTTGAAATTCACTGATTAAAAATTTATTTCATTTTACATGGTTTTTCTTTTATTGAGATATTTATTGAGATGGCACAACAATCTTATCATTCTCTATGCAAGAAAAAAAAAACAACCTAAGGCTTAATGAACCTAAAAACCTTCTTTCCTAATTGGATTTGTTAATTGATTACTGATGTATAGATTATATATTTTTTTTAACATGACTCTTAAAAGTGTTTGAATTTGGTCTTGAAAAATGTGCTTGAACTCTGTGTATAAATTATTTATGACTTTTTTAGTTCTCCTTTGAAAGCTGCAGATGACTTGTACTCTTGTGATTGTGTGGTTATTGTCAATTCTTCTTTTTTTGATTACTTCTATTTTTATGTATTTTTTTCCTAGTCTTCATGTAGCAGCTGCACGTGGTCAGACAGACTGTCTGTCTGTCATCATCTCCCATGGAGCTGACCTGTCAATCATTGATGCTGCAGGTATTTACTGTGACTGTTAATTAATGCAGTGGAGGTGCAATGTCTGTGGGTGTTCTGCATTTAAGCATGAATATGATCATTTTTTCTCAGTACATAAATACAAAACAT
Source organism: Siphamia tubifer (assembly GCA_020466265.1). Classification (NCBI taxonomy): domain Eukaryota; kingdom Metazoa; phylum Chordata; class Actinopteri; order Kurtiformes; family Apogonidae; genus Siphamia; species Siphamia tubifer. The sequence goes on along the minus strand of CM035794.1, from coordinate 20,930,871 downwards.
GAATGTTTTTTCCTTAAATGACTTTAATTGGTTGAAGCTGATATATTATAAGTAACCTGCTTAGTTCCTTTTAAGATCTGTCACTAAAACATTGCCTTGATAAAGATTGAACTGAAAGTCATTTTAATTTATGTTCAGGTTTGAATCCTTTACACCTGGCTGCCAGAAACAATCATGTAGAGTGCTGCAAAAAACTAATTCAGGTAAGGTATAGTTTATCAAAATGCCTTTACTTTTTTACTGCTGTTGTAGACACCTTAAAAGTAGTGAGCTCAGTGTTTGGGTACAAAAACATTAATGTGATTCATTAAGTTAAGTGAACATTGTATCAGGGTTTCTAGCTAATCCGGGGATGAGCTATTGCCGTTGCACTTTGTCCATCGTCCACAATTCACTAAAATCGCTTCTCCTCTGTCAATCAATTCTGATTGATTAATTAGATACATTTAAGCACTGCGCACAAAATTATCACACTATTTGCCTTTGTAAACAATTTGTTTACAACTGTTTATTTTTTCTGTCTGTGACTAAAATCACTTCTCTTCCCTCAGTTCTCAATGGATTTCATTTCCAATTGATTTATTGAGTTCAGTTTTAATCCAGATCAAAGAAAGTAATTATCCTAATATTAGTTTCCACCAACGACCTCCTGTGTATTATTTAACAGCTTTAACCACAGTAATTTGTCATTACCCAGTTATCTACTTTTGTCCAGTCAGATGTTACCCCAGATGAGCTTTGGGGGATTCCTATACCATTCACACAGTGTTTGGCATTTGTTGTTAAAAACACACAGGGGGATTGGTTTTATGATCTATTGAATGGGGGGTGGGGGTGCATATCAGCTGGAGGCGGGGCATGGAAACATGGTCGATTTCTGAATAATTTTCGAATAGTGTTTTGGACCAAAAGTCAAATCCCTACTGCAGAGTTACTCAAGTAAATTCTACCTTTTAAATGCATTTAACACTTATAAAAAACAAACATAAAACAAAACAATCAAAACAGGAAGCATAAAACTAGAATAGAATGTTGTAGATATATCAGTTGTCCAGCAGTACAGGATAGAATAGGTCATTTCACTCCTTTATTTCTTCAGTCTGCTGACCGCCCCATCCTGCTGAGCTCTGCTGATGCATATACACACTGTCTGCCCTGATCCGCTGACCTAACCATCCCATGACATTCTGCACACACACCTAAACACACACCTGCCTGTTCAGACCCTGTTGTTCTGCTTGTGCACAGAAAAATACATTGGAATGCAGTACAGTATACCTGCAGAGCAAAATTTAAATGTACATTTTGGGAAAGCTGTTTGATACCTTTACATCAAATGAAGTGGCAGTAATTAATTCAATTGTATGGTTCAAGGTCATTTATTGATGTATTTAATATATGCATGTACTTTATTAAGTTAAGTGATAAATTACCTGGATTCTTAACTATGTGTACATTCATATTTATAAAATTTTAATGTTGACATAACATCTATCTGCATCAGAGATTAAATGTGCTAAGTCTTAAATACTGTAATATGAAGAATTAGAAAACAAATGACTGAAGTGTTAGTGTGCTATTACACATGCATATATTGGTTTATGTACATTTATACAATAGATTTACAAATATTCCACTACAAAGATCCTGTAAAGTGAATGTATTGTGATGTGCAGACAGTGTTTTGAAGTAGAGCTGGTAGCTCTGAGACAAACATTCCTTTTCAATGATACTCATCTCATTAATTCGCAGAATTTCACATTTTGACCCAAGACTGTATCTTGGAAAGTACAGCCTGCCAGCATTTTTGACTTCTTTACTAGTGACTCAGACTTAGTAAAGTTCCACTATTTTTGTTCTGGAGAGACTGGTAGACCTGCATAGACTTTGTTACCATTTTCAGTCTTGTTCATTACAGTACATGAAAGAGCTCTAAGCCATTTTAATTCTAGATCTTGTCTCTCCACGTGCAAATGTTTCACATTCTTTGCAAAACCAATGCCTAAGATGATTGTTATTGGTTAACAGAAATATAAATTCTGGAATAATAATGAATTCTCCAGCACTGGCATATTAATAAACAGTGTATTGATGGGTCTGACTATGCAAGACGACTAAATGGACCAATTATTAATTTTAACATTAATACCATTGACTATTTTGTTCCTGAAATTGTTTACAATTTATCTTTTTTTCAACCATAGATAATACTAATTATAATCTACTTGTGGCAATGAGCTCACATAATTACTACAAACAAAAGATTAACATTTCTGTCTTAATGTTTCTCTGTTTGACAGTTTTTTCCACACTCTTGATTGTTTTCCAAAAAATGTTTGTAGAATGTGACTTCTATAAACCCATGAGAAACAAAAGCTGTAATAAGCACTTTAAAAGACATATTTGCCAAGACAAGACAAGTTTTGAGATTTGACCCTCGGTCAATGTGACGAGGGTCAAAACTATTATCATCAGTTGGTCGTCCCTCTGTCTGTATGTCCAAAAACTTTCACATGAACTGATAAGTCAGGCCAGTGGACAATGTGTCTGAAAAGTTTTTTTTTGTAAGGCTATTACATTACATTTAACAAAAAAAAAAACAGCAAGAAGACCTCGGTTCGATTCCCAGATTGCGTGGGCCTTTCTGTGTCGAGTTTGGATGTTTCTCTCCAGCTGCTCAGGTTTCCCCCATCACCCAAAAACATGTTTGTTAGGGTAAAATTAACCTGGCTCTGCAGTGGTAGATGAGTCCCCGGGTGCCACGTATGGCTGCCCACTGCTCCTTACAGGTGCCCCAATGGCATCAAGGATGGCTTAAATGCAGAGGACACATTTTGTTGTACAGTGTATAATGACAAATAAAGTACTTTAGCTTTTACTTTTATGTGGGTGGTAAAATAAAATGGAAACAAAATGTAATTGTAGCAGTTCATCATAAAACCAATATAGTGCACTGTAGGTCACATAATCCTGAGATAAAAATATGTTAAGAACTTCAATTGAATGGAACAGGTGATATAATATTTTATGGTTTCATTTCCAGAGTAAATGTCCGATCGAGGGTGTTGACAGCTCAGGAAAGACTGCACTGCATCATGCTGGTAAGACCTTTGGTATCTGTTACAGCCAATTACTGTACACAACATGTGCCTGTAATGAAGATTAAACTGGTTTAGAGTGAGACCGTGGGAAAATAGCATGAGATTAAGTTTAAACTCTGGTTTTATTTAGATGAAATAATCTCTTAAATTATATTCAATTCAAGCATTCCCAGAATTCTCTTGACTCTTATTCAAACCAAACAGACAGAAAGACAGAGTTGAAATCGTTTCAATACAATACTGTCAGGAAGCTGAAGCTGCTCTGTCTGTAATGTATTTTAAGAAAATTACTTTTTTAAGCATCAGTGTTTCAATACATTTGCAGTGGCATTTGAATAAATAACTAAGAGTATTTAATGTATTGTGATAACAGCTCCCATAGTTTGCTTGCTTATGTTTAAACTTTTTCCAAATATTTCTGTATTGTCATTTTTAATCACTTTGGTCTCAAAAGGAAATACAAGTTTTTTTCTGGTGTTGATCCTGGTCCAAACTTGACCAACTGCAAACACTGGACACCTTCTGTGATGTTCTATGATTGTTTTATCACCAGCTGCCAGCGGGAACATTCAGACCATCCAACTGCTGTGTGAACTCAAATCTTCCATCAACCTGAAAGATGCAGTATGTACTTTTATTATTACTTCTACTGTTTCTTCTCTAGACTTATTTTTACTGGCAGGACGGACAGGGCTCAGAACCAGACCAAAGACCACAGAAATGCTCCTCTGAGTCTCATTTATACCAGTTTCTACCTATTTTTTTTAAAAGTGTGATTTATTCAGAAAGTGTTACGACTACTGGCAAACTTCGGTCTGTATGTATCTACTGGTAAACGTGTATTTATGTAATGTTTTAAAAGTTTAAATAAACAATAGTTTTCGCACCCTCATTTGTAAAGATTCAACATGAAGGATGCTTTCCTGTCTGTCCTGCGTGTTTCATATTGTGATTGATATTGTAGTGTGTGTGGTAGTGGGTCATTGTACTGTGGGAACTATGCTCTGAAGCCGCAGACATGTGGTCTCCATCGCAGTGATGCTCCATGCCTGTGGTTTTAACCCAACTGCGTTGTGTGAGCGTGGTACTGTGTGTGTGCGCTGGTTGAAGAAAAGTATGAAAAATTTAATAGAGAAGAGAATGTGTTACACATTTATTTCCTTTTATTATCACACCACAGCTGGTTTCTATAGGAAATACATTCGCAGTGACTATCTGACATTGGTCTCAGTTTGTTTACCTACTTTTAAAGATGTGTTGTTTCTAGCAGCATTTTTTTCAGGTTTGAGTTAATACAACTTTGATTTTTAGGTAATTTCCCATTTTATTGAAATGGTGAAGTAAAATTCCAGAAATATATCTGCCCCAGAATGTGTGACAGATGTGTTTGAATAAAAAAGCCACATGAAAGTAAAACAGACCAAATCATTTAGAATTAATAGACAACAGTAATAGGTGAGTCAGAACATAGTGGTTTTATTTATTTGACTAGATTGAAGAATTAACAGACAGACACCATAAGCCAGTGAATGCACAGGACTTTCAGGTTTAAAGTTAAAGAAAACGTTGGGTAGTTCAATGTATCCTTTTTCCTTCTTAAATTTCAACAGTCCTTTATAAAGACAATTGTTGACAAGTACATGTCCCTGTGTGTGTCTCAGTATTATATACAATATGAATATAGAATAATAAAGCAACACTTAACTGACCATTACATCATAACAGACTTGAGATTCATTGGTCAAATGTTGTATTTGTCTCATACATTTCAATTTATGTATCTTGTCAAAGGACAAACTTGACCCCTATCAGAGTATTATCTCCTCATCATAGCTGAGAGACTAGTTGCAACTTCCACTGAGCTGCTGTGACTCAGTTCTTAGCTCTAATCATGTGCATATGTGTGTGAGTGCTCAGTCTGCTGGTTATTTGACATATAGACTGCGAACCACAAAGTCGTCTGTTTCTGTACTGAGCAGAACATGCCAGCTTGTTAGCTTCAGGCACACATCCATAACTGATTTTTCTTTGACTTAACTAAACATCAGGCAAGATAGAGAAAGGGATAGAGAAACATCTGGCTGGTCTTACATAAGACAGACAAAGCAAACAGAGTAAGCTGAGTAAGTTTAAGTCTTACATTTTGTTCAGATGAAGGTTTACTATCAATGTAAAAGCTTCCTTATGGTGTCACTTGTGAAGAAAAGTTCTCAACTGAAAGGAAGCTCAGCCTTGACATAACTCACAGATGAAGTCTTTGGTTTTTATGTATTTGATCTGAATGAGTTTTAGAAGATGAAAAAAAGGACCACATGGAATGAACACATTACTTATCAGTTCTTTCAACTGATAATGTAATGATTGTAAATTAGGTGAAAAACCGTATTTATAATGTGAGCATGTAGTAAATAGAGAAAAGGCTGAAACCTGTGATTCAATTTGTAAATCAGTTGGAAATTGTGATATATTTGACTTTAGATCATACTAATGATAATGTCTACCCGTGTGCACGTGTGCTTCAGGGACTATGTGTGGTAAAAGTTTAACATGTACGAGCTCCTGAACTGTTCTTTACCAGCTGTGTTGTGATAATTGAGTGAGGTTTATGGGAGTTACCAGAGAGAAACCTCTTAAAGAGCTGCAGGATTTATATACTGTACATGGTTGTAACACATGAGAACAGTGTTGCTTCACTGTTTTGGTTACTGTTGCTCTGTAACAGCTACATTTGCATCTAAGGCTCGTTCAGTTCACATCTTTAATTTTTAGAACTTCCTAAAAATAAGGGAAATATAAACTTACACACAATACACAGCAAATAAAGCATGTGAAGTGTTGGTAGGTGTGGGCAATTCAGGATGAGACATCAAAAAAGAATGGAGGCATTAAAAATTCCCCCAAAACAGACAGATACTTATCAGAATGCTCACAAAGGGAAGTTTTATAAGAAGTTTAGCTCAGCCATACTTGAGCTAAGACACTGTCCAATTTAGTAAACTAGATGTCTGGTCCTTTTTATGGTCAAAGAACAGTTCAACATGTTTTTTATGACTTTTGTCCCATAGAGAGTGTAATGTTTGAAAACAGGATTATGTTTATAGATTTGTTTGCTGTGGCTGACAGACACCAGACTGTCACACTTAACTGTGAACAGTTCTGCTTCCTCCTTAAAAGCTAAGGCCAGACTTTACCCAGATGCCCAAATGTCATTATTCTAGTTTTTAACAACTTTCAAATCTGTACAATATGGTAGTGCTAGTGTAAAAGACACCTGTGAAAGACACAAGTTCCTACATACACAGTTATTCTTTAAATTCCAGAGAAGGAACTGGAAACAGACCGAGCAGGACTGTTAAAGTCTTTAGTGGAGCTCAGAGGAACCCACAACATAGTTTTGTTCTCTCTGTGGTGTGGGGAAGCAGCAGCAGCAGCTTTGTAATAGAAAACATGCAGCTCTACTGACACATGTTATGTTTCCTGATTGTCTTTTGCTCTTTTCAGGCAGACTTATCAGTTTTTCACAGTTACTTGCTTAATTTAAAGGTATTTTCCAAAAGCCTGTGTTCATACAAAGTTATGAAGATCATTATTAGATGACTTAGAATGTAGTAAAAAGTTTGCCAGGAATGTAACTTCCTCTTTCTTCAGTGAGGCAAAAAATTTGGCAACACGAAATCTTTGATTTATATGTGCAATAGAGAATTTAGCCACACTTAAATTGCAAGTAACATATACATATGTTTTAGATACAATTAATATTCCAAGAACAGAATGTTGATGTTGAAGGGTTAAGTTGAATTTCTTCAAAAAGTCACATATGGTCTAATCATTACTTTTAAAGCTATAGTTGACATTGAGCTTAGTTTTAACTTTTAATTCATTAATTATATGACGAAACAATTTATAGCTCATGCATGGTTCATAAATTAATAGAACTGAATCGTGAACTGACCTTTCATCCATCTCAGCAGATCAGATGGTTTATGACTGAGGTCACAGACAGTCATGCTGAGCTTTAGGGTCAGGTTTGAGGTTATAATCGTTGGTCCTGAAAGACGTGGGACGTGAATAGTAGGCACTTGAAATACTACTCTAGTGTAGCCTGGTAAACTTTACTCAGCCCATTCATTTAGCTCTGGAAAAATATAATTTGTGGATTTTTCTTTTGCTCATATTTGTCCCTCATCCTAAAAACATAAACCATACCAGAATAACTGCATGTTACTATGCTGGGAAAATTAATTCCCTTAGATATTCACATGGATCTGAGACTTCTGTCACCAAACACACACTTGTCATAATCCATGTGTCATCTGACGTGCTGATGTCAGTCAGGGTGTGTTATGTGGGAGTGGGTTTTGTGTCTTTATAGGATAATTCCACTCCTGTCTACTGCTCACACTATGTTGTTTGTCCAGGACGGCCTCACTCCTCTGCTGCTGTCAGCCAAACATGGCCATGCTGAAGTGTCCAGTGCTTTACTGGACTGTGGTGCTGAAATCAACACTTCTGACCACAGTGGCAGGTACAAAAACAGTTGAGACTAACAGAAAAAAAAAATACAGAATGTGTGAGAAGAGAGAGATGGATGATGACAAATCCAGACACCCACAGTATTTCCTCACTTGAAGAGATTGCATTTCCATTCATTACTTGTGCTTTTGGCTGAAATATTATCATGTCTGCCTGTGTTTCAGGACAGCTTTGATGTTGGCCTGTGAGGCAAACACAGTGTCTGTCATTGATGTATTGATCCAGCGAGGAGCAGATCTGTCCGCTGTAGATTCACACGGTCATGATATTGGCCACTATGTAAAACTATCAGGCAGCTCAGAGGTCAAAACTGCTGTCACTGCTGCTCTGAGCAGACAACAGGTTACAGGTGAGATTCATATGAAGATGTAAGGATTTGTTTAACTTTATAGACAAAGAAACCCTTCAGCCTAGAGGATTAAAAAAAATAAAAGAAAGACAAACTGGTGAAAAATGGCTAAACAAAAGATACCAAAGTGTTTGCATTAGTAATGGTGCCTGGTATGCAAGGATAGAAACTGAAAACAGCTCTTCCAAACTCGGAAAAAAGCATAAGAGACTTGTGGTGAAAATGTATGTTTGAGATATCAGACTACACCTCAAAATACACATATAACTATCATGACCCTGAGACAGAGACCACCGTGCTCTTCTCCACAGGATGGAACAATGAGAGGTATAAACATCAGCAGTAATAAACCTGAGAGCAGGATGATAAACAACATCCAAGAGCATGAGAGTAGAGGCAGAGACACGCCCATAAATCACATCACAATAATCGGAAACAGAGAAAAGTAGCTGGAACAAAAGTTTTTCTTCAAAACATAACAGAAGTAGTCCTTTTTCTATAAAGAATCAAACATTTTTGTCATCTTTTCACATGCAGACGTCTTTATATTCTCTAATATATTTCTGCTACTGTTATTCAGAATAACAATAACTACTTAGACTTATTGTGAAGTGTAAGGGTAATGTTAAAGGAATGTTGCAGACTCTTCATAACAATATAAGCAGAGCTACAAACTCTGAGAGCAAAGATTCCTACAGCTAGAGTTTAACATGAGTCAACACTGTCATCTGCTGGAGGTGTACAGTTAATACCTTTAATACATGTACTCTGTGACATAAAAGAAGAGTGAAGTGTTTTCACTTTCCTCCATATTTATAAATATATATCATCAGTGTGCCCTCTACTCTAACGTCACAGCATTTAATCAAATGCACTTCTTTCTTTCATTACCTTTTACTTTTATTTTCTCTGTTAAGAACTGTATTTAATGAATGTACATTTATAAATTCTACATTTTTCCTGTCAGACAGACAGTCAAATAATCCACTTCACTCTGTGACTAATTAAATATTTTTTCCTCCCTCCTTGTTGACTTTTTTAAACAGAAACCAAGTCTCCCAGGAGTCCTCAAGTAAGTCTTCTTTTATAAAACTGGTTTAGTAGTGCCACTTCAACACTTGATCTTGGCTTTATTGAGTCAGTAACATGAGTAATTAAGTGTAGTTTTATTATGTCAGTAATATGCTTATTTTTCTGTGAGAAAGAGCTAAAAAACTGAATTACACTTTTCTTCATTTGTGCTTCATAGTTATAGCTCGTATAACTAATGAGTTATATATAAGCTTTTATTTATAATTATCACATGTTCAGCTTAGAGACAAATCTTTTCGCTGCTGTTTATGGAAAACAAAACCTCAGTCTTGTCACTCTTGATTGATTCCCTCATACTAACCAGCACCGACCCCACCTTTTTGTTTTTTCTTTTCTTTGCTTCTCTTCTGTCTCCTTGCTGATTCTTCAGCATGATCAAGTAGCTAAGATAAGTGATGAGCGGATCACAACTCCCAAAAAACGAAAAGCACCTCCACCTCCTATTAGTCCACTGCAGGTAAATGCATGACTCTGTGTATTGTCTGTCTGCTTGTATCAGTAGCCACTCTTTGCCTGCAGTACATTTACAAAATGCATAGCTTCACCGGTATGTGTTCAGTATTATCTGTAAGATTACAGCTCAGTTTGTCTGCTATCACCAGAAATTGAATATCATGTCAGAAAGCATTTAATTAATGTAGTGTACTCATGTAATCTATCTACTAATCTACAAGTGCAACATTTAATATATTCAAAATATAGACTCTGACTGTGACTTTGTAAATGGGTTGATCGGTTTTAAGTAAAACTAATGACCTTGATGCCCTCCTCAGAGCTCGGGGCCATCCTCCCCCTCAGTCGTGACTTCTGCAGGGACCCCCACATCTGGAAAAAGTGACACTCCCAAGAGATTCAACTACAAGGTAATAAGTTCAAGAGCAGACAATACACATTTAATGGTTTAGTCTGAGAAATATACAGCACAGACTTCATTCCATTAGTTAATTTTATCAGGTTTTTGAACTATATCCTCTGCCCTTCAGATAAGCTCCAGATGCTTAAGCTTTTGATAGATGGTGTAGCAACAAAGATGATCTCTGATAGAGTCTATGTTTCTGGCCAAGAAGAGTAACAAAACAAACTGAAACATTGACCTCTTCAGGAAGGTGTTTGAAGGAAAATGGAAGGTGGAGTTGTCATGGTTAAAACCCAATGGAATATGACTGATTATTCATTTGATTTGGAATGTTAAGATCTTATTACCCCATAAACCTATTGATTAAATTCATACCAAATGGAGTTTAAGGAGTACTGGTGATGTGATTACATTTTTGGAAAAAGTAGGTCAAAGTAAAAAAAATTATAGAATTTTTAAAATACTTTTTTTCTCTGATTTACTTGCAATGAGTGACTTTCCAAATGTCTATAAAAACATACATTTTGTTTCAAATTTCACACATGTATAGGAGCAATATGCTTGCATTAGCACATGCATAGACATGATGACATTAGCTGGATCAATGGCAAAATAAGCTACAATATGTGTGAGGGGCAGGATTGGTTGTGCCTGGTATCACATGTTTAGAACTGTCTTTTAAGAATAAAGTAGAAGACATTCATATTTATTTTGTTGCATAGTCATGATAAAAAGAAAAGTGATAAAGCTGATAAATATTCAGCAAGATGAATTTACCTTAATTTGTCCCAAAAGAGCAGTTGGTTTTTGCAGTATTATAACATGGACACAAAAAATACAAATACACAAGATGAGACAAGACTGACTGGGGATGATAGGTTATAGGTGGCTGTCTCAGGTTGAGGGAAAACATCATTAGGGGTCCCAGACTGACTTTCCAGCCTAAAATAATGCTTATTAAATAACACTGGTCTACAAGTAAAATGCTTTGAGAATAAAACTAATGAGATCTTACCACATGTGTGTTACTGATAAAGAAAACTCAAGTCTTAAATGCTGGTTGGCTCAAGTTTCCAAGGTAAGTCTTGGGTCAAAATATGAAATTCTTAGAATTAACAAGACAATAGGTTTTAGTCCAAAGGAATATTGGTCTCAGATCTACCAGATCTACTTCAAAACACTGTCTGCACATTATGATCCATTCACTTTATAGGTTCTTTCTAGTGGAATATTTACTAATCCATTGTATACATGTACATAAACCACCATATACATTAAAAACATGAGCTAACCAGCGCTTTTGTAATTTGTTTTCTGATTTATCTTATTAAAGTATAGCACATTTAATGTCTGAAGCAGATACTTTAGGAAAAAATGTAGAGCAGTGTAATTAGGATAAAACCATTCTAATTACAAACAACAAATCATAGCCAAATTAGCAGCTTTGTGAAATACTGAAGGACCAGTGAATAATTTGTAGACAGTATCAATATTCAGTACTCTGATAGTTATCAATCAGATCTCAGTATCACAGTATATAAATACAGTATATTACCTGTTTCTCCATCTAGGTCTGTTCTGTTATATTTTATATAAATCTGAGTCAGTGTGCCACATTCTAGAATAATAACCTGAGGCATAAATTTTCCCATATAATTAACTAGGAGAGGTTTAAGGCATGTGTTCCATTCACCGACATATTCTGATACTCATAAATCTTTCTCTCACTCACCCATCTTTTGGTCTTCACTCCTCCCACTCCTCTCTCCTCCCCTTCCTCATATTGAAGGAGGATGAGGTTCAAAGAATGGCACAGAAAGAGCTGCAGGAGGAGAGAAACATGTTACTGGAGACGATCGAAGACTTGAAGCAGACAGTGGAGCAAACGGTGGCTGAAGCAGACACGAAGGTGAATAATGAGTAAACACACATATTCATGCATAGACTTGGAAACAGATACATTTAAAAAGTAGAGCATTACAACATTGTATAGAGTAAAGGACACATTACTTGGACGTTTCTTTGGTTTTTAGGTGTATGGATGTGTTATAAAGTGACTGTTTACTCAATTCAAACAGGTTTTTCTACATTCAATAAGTAGATGTGTTCACATTGTTTTAATGTTAATTCTGGCTTTGACTTGTCTTAAACTTTTATCTGGTTGCAAAATGTCTTTATCGCTGTTAAAGCATGAAAGTAACACTGTTCTTCTAAGGCCGTTTTTCTAAGATTAATGCTTTATTGTGACAAGTGCTGAACTTTTTCACCCTATGCATTCTTGTAGAGGTCTAACCTATTCATAAGACATGTCACAACTCGTTTTGTTTTTCAGAAGGTAGCTAGTGGTCCTGAACATGCTTTTCTGCCTTTTGTGTGCCTCCGAGTCTGAATGTATGTGTATGTGTTGAAAGGTCGAACACAGTTTTACTGCATCTTCAGCTCTGGTTTCTGCTCTGCAAGCTAAAATTACTGCACTCACTCTGGAAAACCAGCAACTTAAAGGCAAAAGCAAAGTAAGTCATGCCCTGATTCCTATTCAGTGAAATGTAGACAATTATCAACATACTCAAGAAGAAGGCCAAGTTATTTTAGTAGAAGTAAAGACACAGCTACAAAGCTACATATTTTTTTTTATCAATGAGAAAGTGAATGTGTTCATTATATGATGGAGAATGTGAAGAGGTATAAACAGCAGCATTTACAGAGTTAGTGGTGTTTACTACTTAGTCACAGATGTTTTTAAATGTACAAACTTAGAAACTTTTAAAACATCCCATCAGTTGTAAGTGACTTTATAAAACAAATACAGTTTAAGACACAGGATAATATAGAAAATATATGTTAGAAAAAGAATAGAGTGGTTTCATCTGCACATGTTCATCATAACAGTCTGACAGAAAGGACTGTGTCTAATGTCTTTGTAACTTTCTTTGAGAAACTTTTTTTAAACTTTAAATAATTTTTTCCACACTACAGTATGTGATCAAATTGGTGATTCTTAAACCATCTTTCCCCTTGAAGGACTAGGCCTCTTCTGGACACTGGTTTTGTACTAAATCATTATGTCAAGCTGCTGACGTCCAATATTTGGCATCAGTATTCAAAGTTTATTCCTAGGTTTTAACCCATTACTGGTTTTATATTTCCTATGTCCTGACTTTATTTGGACTACACAACTGGTCCAAATGTCATTAGGTGTGTGGAATGGGAGTATATTTACACATACAGTGAAGATGATTGCAGACAGAATGAGGAAAATAAAGTCAATTTAGAAATCACTGTTCTGTTATTGCATTTTGCATAGTGCCCCATCTGAGATGAAGTTGTGGATAGGAGAATTTTCCTGCATATATCCATGTATTAAAATAACATTACTCATTTGTTTCATATACATTTGATTACTTTTGTGCCAAATGGCCAAGCAGTTTTTAGATGGTTTAATGTATTGATTTTAAAGTACAATCTTTACATATTTGTTAAAACATATTAGAAGGTTTTTCCATAAATGTTTCTCTCCACATTCACCTCAGTATAAAGATGGAGTGGAGTTTGTAATGTGTAATGTATTAGCATTTATTCTTAACTGTCTTTTTGTGTCTTTCCTTCATACCGGATAGAAACATCCGTCCCACCAAGACAGCGAGGACCTCAAGGAGACGAGTCGTCCAAACAGCATGACTTCTAATTCTTCCTTCCACTCCACTCAGGATGAATTTGAGTTCGCCACCACACCTGTGGACAGAGATGGGCCTGTTAAACGAGAGGGCGGAGGTGAAGACGAGACTCCAGGGGAGAGAGGAGGAAACAATGAGGAGATCCGACTGCTGAGGCAGGCTTTGGAGAGCGTTCAGATTAAACTGCTCGAAACGAGGAAAGAAAACCGCTCACTTCAGGCTCAGCTGAAACCCGAGCGAGGCAGAGAACAAGAAGATGACGATGGCACAAGGGAGAAAGAGCGAGAGGCAGAGTTGATGGAGAGTCTAGCAGAGCTTCAGGCCAAGTTGACAGATACTCAGGAGCGATACCACCAAGCAGTTGAGGAGGTGGAGGAGCTTAGAGGCCTGATGGGAAGAGGAGGTGATGACGTAACGGAGAAACAGGAAGTCCAGAGACGTACTTCAATACTTGAACATGAAGTAAAGCAGCTGAAGGCTCAGCTCCTTCAGGCTGGAGCAGAACTGGAGAAAGCAGCTCAACAGATCCAGCTTCTAGAGGAGACGCTGAGGAGGACAGAGGAGGAGAGACGGACTGGGAAAGAAAGAGAACAGAGGACAGCCAAGGTTGAGGAGCTATACAAGGAGGCACGGGAGGAGATCAGGGTGCTACAGGTACATGTCCATTTGACTGCAGAATCTCAAAGCTTCAGTAGACGGTACATGTGGAGGTCAGTAATGTCTCTGCCGCACGGACGACCCTTGTTTTTCCCACATCTTAAGGGTTGTTCACATTAAGAACTGAAACTATAACTGTTACTGTAACACCAGTGTCCAGACTGATAAGAAATACCATTCTGTTAATCGTAGGGTCAAACACATGTTGTGTTCCAACTATGTCAGAGCTACAAAATTTATGCCGCCACATATTTACCAAAAATTCATGTCATGGAAAATCCAAATAAGTGGATTGTTATTCCCACTTTCCCTCATACAGAAATAAATGTTAAGTGCTACCATCTGCTTCAAAACATAATCTGATGTCCTTCTTGAGTGTATTTTAAGCAGTGATATTGATATGCTTTAAGTTGGAATTATACATTTTCAAACATTTTCCTATGGTCTACATAAACTGCGAAGGCTCTGCTTAGGTGAGAATTCTTCATTAATTCAACTCCACAGATCCTTCTGCAACAGTATTTCTGAGTAATGACACCAGAAATGTCATTTTGAGCGCTGACCCTTTAAATGCAAATGAGTCATTTCACACCCTACCACATCCAGGTTGTTGACTGTGCTTATCTGTCCTGTTCAGCCACTTGTGTCCTTTAACACATCTAACAACTGAACATTTTAAATAGTGTGCTCAAAGTTTGGACATATTTTCAGTATGGACTCCAACTGCTGATGCTGATAAACAATTATGTCGTATTTGGAAAAATGTTTGTTGAAGGTCTTGACCCCATGTGTGCAAATGTTGTGAAGTAACTATAGTAATTAAAATACATAACAAATTAAGATGGCATTCAAACAGGCAGAAATCCACTTGGAGTTTTGCCAAAATTAATATAAATATAGCTTTGCAGCATCTGCAGGGTTCAAATTCAAACTTCTTGAACTATTGCAGTGCAAATACACATATAAATGAACTGGAGACATTTAAATGTGGGTTTAGGGAAATATGACCCCTTTCATGAATCCTAATTAGTATTATATCTGTCCATTAAATATTACTACACCCATAAAATAGAGAAAGGCTGAAGGTCCAAAATAAATAAACCTCCCTGTACACATCACCACAGTTAGCACTCTTCATCTGACCCATTGGCATTAGTTTGTATTCATTTTTTCCTGTTGTTCTTCAGGAGGCTCTGAGGGGAACAGTTCCTGTGGAAGCTGCAGCCAAAGATTTTGAAGAAATGAAGGCTGAACGGAATGAGGTGATTTCTGGGCTACAGCGCCGCCTACTGGAACTGTCACACTCCTATAGTGAAACAAAGAATCAGCTTAGTGCAGTACAGAAACAGCTGTCTGAGGGCAGCCTGGCCTCATCTCCAACATCAGAGCAACAGCAGCAACAACAGCAACAACAGCTGCAGGCACTTAAAAACAGAGCGGACGAGCTGCAGACAACACTATCAGAGACGGAGAAGAAGTACTCGGCAGCTCAGCAGCTCATTGCACAGCTCAAACAGGAAGCAGAGGAACAGCTGCAGAGCTCTGTGTCCCTCACTGATCACACTCAGGTAGTGGCATCTCTGGGAAATGCCATCAAAGAGCTGGAAACACAGTCAGAAACCCTGAAAGAGCAGCTCCATCAGAAAGCACTACAGGTCGATGCACTACACAACAGGTGAGGAAAACAAATGAAACCTGAAAAAGCATGAGATTGATAAAACTTCTTCAGTATAAAATGTGTGGAGAAAATATCTAGCATCTTAAGTTCTTTATGTGTTAATGTTTGGTTCAGACTGTCAACAGAGAAAAATGCCACTCTGGCTGAGTCAGTGTCCCGTCAAGAACATGACACAATGAAAGAACAACTGGACAGAGAGGTGAGCCACCTGACGCAGCTCCTCCAGGGGGCCCTCAGGAAGCAGGATGAAATGGCTCTGGAGGCGGCTGATGCATGGCAACAGGTGAGAGAGAGACAGAGAAGGACATCACAGCATCACTGGAAACAAATGCTAATGATGACTCTGATTTAATTACATTGTTTACATATGTAATTACTAAATGAAGACCTTTACATCACTTGTATTTGTCAAGGGAAGAAATGGGGATACTTGGAATGGAAATGTGACTTTTATGGGATGTCAAACCACAAATTTCAGCTATTTTTCTCAGGAATGTTTCAACATCAGGGCTTAATTGATGTATAACACATTTGCACGGAAACTAAATTTGAAAACCTGACCATAAATATTGTTTCTTTGCCAGATCAAATAATTGTTTAGATCAAGTATAGTGTTAAAGCACCATTTTATATCTCAAATTTACAAATCTGACACAAGGAGCTTTACAAAATGTACAATAAAATGGATAAGGACAAATATCACACACTTGAATTAAAAGCCAGTGCAAATACAGTAGGTGCATCTTCAATCAAATGTTAAAGTGCCCAAAGGACTGTGCACATGTAATTTGTTGGAGTTTTCCAGAGCTTCAGATGTGCCACAGAAAAAGTGGTGTCACCTTTAGCCTTTTAATGGGTTCTTGGTGCACCTAAAACTGATTTGAGTATTGTGTTTCCCTAGCTGGACTACATCAGGGCAAACCATTCAGGCATTTACAAACATTTACTGAAAATCCAACCATCTGTAGCCGGTACATGACTGGTCCAACACGTAGTACAGAGGATAGCAGTGATCCAGCCGAGACCTAATAAACATATGGAGCACATGTTCAACACTGACTTATAGGCAGATAGAGTTTCAGCTCAGCTGCAGACGAAGCCGCACTCAGACTACACAAGTCATTTAAGGAGCAGGAGCTTTTATCTCATGTTGTCTTCTGCTCATCAGGCTCGAGACAATCGAGCTGAACGTGAAGCCCTGCAGGAGCTGGTGATGTCCAGAGAGAAGGAGAACCAGACCCTGACCTCCAGACTCACCGAATCGCAGGATGCTGTCAGTCAACTCAAACAGCTGGTGGAGAATCACGTCGCCTCCGAGAGAGAGAAGAACAAGAGGGTGAGTCATTGTAGAGACACTGTAGGACATGAGACGTTAACAGAAGAACCGTTCTCACATTTAAACAGACTCTGACCATATGTTTTGCGTGACCCCTCTCAGATAGACGACCTGTCTCGTGAGGTGGGGAAGTTGAAGGACGCCTTGAACAGCCTGTCCCAGCTCTCATACAGCTCTGGGTCCCCGTCAAAGAGACAACAGCAAAACCAGCAGCTGGAGACGATGCAGCAACAAATCAAACAGCTGCAGTACCAGTTAGCTGTAAGAAAGGCTGCTCAGAACAAACACTAACTGGATCAAATTCCACCTTCACTGTTTTGCTTAATGTAAGTACGTTCATATTAACGTCATTTCCTTTTTCTGTAGGAGTCAAAGAAGCAGCATCATGAGACCGTTTCTGTCTACAGGATGCACCTCCTCTACGCTGTGCAGGTACAGTCTAATTTAATTCATTTATTTAATACATTTCTTGAAAAGGTCAAACTTACATTTTCTATTGTTTATTATCTGTTGGACATCTTCTGGCCAGTAGTCTAGTTCAGTGTCATTTTGATTACGCCAGTATAGCATGGGCAGCATGTCTGTCAAACACACTTAAAAACAAATGACAGGTATCACAATATAAATTAATTAGGGTTGTGCTGGGGTTGGGCCCTCAAGAACACATTGGAAGGAGGTTAATTGGCTGCCAGTCCAGACTAGAGTGACCCAGGTAAGACAATACAGTGCACAGGGTCATTATCAACAGGTATCAGCGTCTCTAAACAGTCACTTTGCCAGCGTTGGTGAGTCTCATAGCAATAGGACTAGAGCTAGCTTAACTAACCTGTTTAGAACTAAGATGGGACGATGCTCATTTGCCTATACAGCAGCCCTGGGGTGGAACAATCTGCCCCTATCCATTAAACTGATCAGAAACTCATACAGTTTTAAACTGAAAGTAGTCTAAATAGTTTTTAGATCAAATCACAGAATAAGTGGGGGGGACGAGGGTGTGGACAGGTGGGGATAGGGGTGTATGGGTATGGGTTATGTGTTTTTAAGTGTTGTGGGTGTGTTTTGTATTGTATGTCAAGAGCAAGGACCACAGTGAAAATAAGTCTGTGACTTGTTTGTGTTATCCTTGGCACTGATGTGCACAGGCATTTATTTTAACGGATGATCAAATCCCAACGGGAAATGATTTTTTGTGACAACAGCTCCTACTCAAGATGAAAGAGTTAAAATAAAAAGGTCATAAATGCAATAAAAAATTTAATCAGTATAAATAAACATTAAGCAATGAATCATCTGAATAAATATAACAAATATATACAATATATACACAGTGAAAATGAGTCACTTCTCAGATTATGAAAAGTCAAACGGTGTGTGTTTTCAGGGTCAGATGGATGAGGACGTCCAGAAGGCCCTGAAGCAGATCCTGATGATGTGCAAGATGCCAAGCCAAGCCAAGGAGGCCTGTTGAGACACAGCGGGACCTGTTTCCCCAAAAGCATTTTTACAAACACAAACTGCTGCTGTCGGCCGAGGCTGGCGGTTTATCGTCCACACTGCTCGTGCTGATGACAAAGACGGTAAATGGTGCCTGTGGATAAACCTGTACGTGAGACGAATGTTTACAGTCATATTACGCCCACGGCCTTTGCCAATGCCATTCTGACCCACTGGTGTTCATACAATCAAATGATGGAAGATGCTTTTGGAAAATGTACTACAATGTCGCCAAACTCCAGATGTTCGTACGTGCGAAATTAACTCTACAGTAACCTTCAATCACTACGTGCACAATAACCAGCCATACAAACCGATCTGGTTCATGTTTTATTTCTGTTGCACATGCGTTTAGCCAAATGTCAGACTCCGTTGGCGCTGCTCTTAATAGTATCTGTTTTTATGATACACCAGTGTTAGTTTTATTTTACACGTTGTCTGAATATTTCAGTTGTTGACATTTTCCTAAAACTAAATTATTTGCGACGCAATGAAAATGCATGTGTTCTACTCTGGTCCAAAAAAAAGAATCGAATTTCAATCTTTCTGACCCCATTTCTATGAAGAAAAAGCATGATAATGTTTCTATTGTTATTTTCCTATTAGCTCAAACATTTATAAAGATATATTTTACTGAACTGTATCACGTGACCTTTTTCAAGTTACTGTACTTTTAAGAAAATGAAGATGTTTAGGTGGATTTTGATGGCCTTGTTTGTGTGTCTGAATGAAATGCATTTTTTTTTTTTTTTTTAATGCACTGTTTGGTCTAATGACATTTTAATGTATTTAGTTCTTATCCGTATATTGAACCTAACATTAACAGCCAAGTGTTTCAGTGTCTGTGCCAACAAGGTGGCCACCATTTGCCTCTCATCTCCTTGGATTTTCATGTTTATTTTAGCGATTCTTACTTGGCCAAACTAAAGACATTATTTATAAGTGTAGTTGTGTCTCATGTCACGTGCCTGTACTTTCAACATTATCCTGAAACTGACAATAAACTATTCTTTACATCTTCCATATTTACATTAATAGTTTCTATGCTTAAGGATCTGTTAATGTTCCGAAAAGGTACGTTCAACAGCCACACACACACTTCTGAACTGTTAAATATCACTTCTGTCCTCCACAGAAAACACACATTCTGACTGAACCCACACTAATATGAATACTGACGTGTTTCCCACTCAGGATTTTGTCACTAAATATCTTCTGAAACTAACCTTTTTTTTCACCATCACTAAAACCAGCATTTGTCTTTTCTCATAAGGTTCACAAATGTTTTAACACAAATCATACAGTCTGTTTCTCTCATACCCACAAAGAAAAAGAGAGAGAGGAGGAGGGGGGGGTTGTTTTGTTTGTTTCTCTAACAGTTTTGTAGAGACAAAAAAATGCCTGTTTGATACGTGTTTTTTTCCAACAATAAACTTTTGGGAAAAAAAAGTTCTGTCTCTCATCTTGTTATCTTTATATTATTGACAGTATTGAAATACTGCACATAACATGTCCAAAAACTACTAAATATTATCCCAAAACTAATGGAAATACTTCTGCAGGGTTCCCACGGATCCTTGGAAAGTCTTAAAACGTATTGAATTAATTGTTCTAAAAATAAGGCCTTAATTGGCATTAAATGTCTTAAATTAAATGTTCAAAAGTCTTAAAAATGTGGACACATTAGTAAGATTTATGTGAGTTTGAAATAAAAAGTATTTGGTAACATTTAGGCTGTCTATATTATAAAAATAATTTAGGGTGAGTAGAAAATATGGGAATATTGTGTGGGTGTAGTATTCCTTTAATTATACTGAGTTTATGACAAGTGTGTGTTTATATGATGTGTGTGTTATATATTCAAAATTTCAAAGTTATGCTTCTTGATTCAAATGGTTCATGAATGTAGCAGCAACTGGACCAAAAAAATCATGTCCTATTTAAAATAAACAGTTGGTAAAACTGCCCCCAGGTAATTGTCCCTTTTTCAATTTTGGTTAATTGTCAGCTTGGTCTTAAATTTAATTTCAAATGTCATTAAAAAAGGTTAAAAAGTCTTGAATTTAACTTGTCCTGAGCTGTAGGAACACTGTTCTGTCACTTTGATTTCAACAAGAAAATCCTGAATAACTGCTAAAACATGTATGGTTTTGTAACAAGTTGTGTAGAAATCATTGAATAAATGCACTGAATCATCTATGTTGGTGTCTCCAGACATAGTA